>OZ018328.1:170263584-170611665 GCA_963969495.1 Ceratothoa steindachneri
TTGCTGTACTCCTTGAAACAGCCCTAAAAGTAAGATAATATACAAGACCAAAATGGCACCTTAAAGGCAATCTAACTCAATTTCATAACAATTTAAAAATTACTACGATAAATAGTGTGAATAATGTAAATGATGAATGAACCTTAATCACTACAGCTATCATTGAATGTGCAAATAAACGAGTCTTGATGATGATGCTTTTTGTTTTTGACACGTTCCTGTTGATGGTTCGAATTGTATATTGTAGATGCACGATCGGACACAGTCCTATGGATGCATTTTGTGGGTGGGTTTTTCACGGATGCGGATGACCTTTGATAGGCCCTTGTGGCTTTTGTCATCTGTGAAATTATGTAATGTTATGTTATGTTAAGGTTAATTGCATAAAAGCTCTTAGTCGGTAAATGAATCTTAGTGATCACATTATTACGACTAGATATCTAGCATATAATTATGTTCTCGTTGTTTTTTTTTCTTTTTGGTCATAACTATAATAAAATTATAACAATACTATTCATGTAAACAAATTGGTAACGGTTTTCACTGTTACTAAATGTGGGAGTCACCCCGAATCTAACTCCATCCGGTGACTAACCTTTCCCGATGTCGCTTAACTTCGCTGAAATCGATAATCATTCTTGGCTCGGCCATTATGGGAGGAGAAAGAACTACAGAAACAAGAACCAGCAAAGACCCTAAGATCCGCTCAAGGCCAGTCCGCTTACAAAAGATTTTAACTACCACATTCTACGTTAGTGTACTTATCATGCTTTTTTTCATGCTGTTTTTTTGTTAATATTTCAACTCTACGGTACACACTTATCTACATGTGTACCCTTTGTATGTATATTTTTACATGATTTTTTTTAATATTTCTATTCTACAGTACACACTTATCTACATGTGTATCATTTGACCTTTCTTTACATGCCTGTTATAATTATTTCAATCCTACGGTACACACTTATCTACATGTGTACCCTTGACATGCAGGTTCAGCTATCCCTAAATATGAGGGGGGGGGGGTGATAGGATAGTACTCTCTTCTCCCGCAGGCTAGTGATGAAAATAATATAGGTATAGGACAGACAGAAAAAGAAAAGGGGAATTCACATTCACTCCATGCATAGAGGCGTCGCTGGCATCTTTCTATTCATTTCATTTCAATCCTCAACTCCTTATAATATATGACGTATTAATCTGTGCTTCTACTACGTTATATTTACACTATTGAAGTACTCATCAAGTTGGTTTTTGAACATATTAACTGAGGTGCTTTCTACTACACGGATGGGCAGGCTATTCCACGTTTGCGTGATTTTAAACGTGAAGTAATTTTGAGCTATAGTAGAGTTAAATCGCTTGTTCACTAATTTTAAACCATTTTGGCGTGTGTTGGCCCTTTCGTCCATCTCAAACAATAGTCAGAAATCAATATTAGTAAATCCGTTTAAGAGTTTGAATACCTCGAACAATTGTCCACGTAATCGTCTACTTTCAATGGATAGTAGGTTTAATGAGCAGAGTCTATCTTCGTACTGTTTGTTTCGGATTCCAGGAACTAGTTTTGTAGCCCGACGTTGCACTCTTTCTAACTGAACTATATCCTTATTTAGGGAGGGACACCAAAATTGGACCGCGTATTCGAGGTGTGGGCGCACGAGCGATTTGTATAGTGGCATGATTATATCTTTCGATTTGAAAGTAAAATTCCGAGCAATATATCCTAGCATTCGGTTTGCTTTTTTGCAAGCTTCTGCGCATTGCTTTGATACTTTAAGGTCCTCCTAGATTAAAACCCCCAGGTCTTTTTCTAAGTTAACGGATTCGAGAATTTGGTCTTTCATATGGTATTCTACTTTTAAGTTCTGACATCCTAAATGCATGACCTTGAATTTACCTATGTTGAAGCCCATTTGCCATTTATCCGCCCATTCCACAATTTTATTAAGGCCCCTTTTCATTTGCTCTACATCGGGTCTCGAAAGGGCTCGGCTTCCTAGCTTTGTGTCATTTGCAAATTTAGAGATCCTACTAAACACTCGATTATCCAAGTAATTAATGTAAATAATAAATAATAATAGGCCCAGGACTGACCCCTGTGGTACCCCGCTGGTGACTGAGGCCCAGTCTGAACACGCCCCATTTACAACAACCCGGTGTGAACGATTTGATAGCCAGTTTCTGATCCATTTAAGTATGTTACTCCTCACTCCAATTTCTCTCATTTTCGTCAATAACCTTTCGTGCGGAATTGTATCAAAGGCCTTTTTAAAGTCAAGGTAAATTATATCCGCCGCTTTAGTTTCATCGTAGATGCAATTCATGTTATGAAAGAATTCGAGTAAATTGGTTAAGCACGAGCGCCCCCGTCTAAATCCATGCTGGGAGTCTGCAATTAAATTATTTTCCTCACAATGGCTCACCCGCCTATCTCTAATTATCGATTCTAAGAGTTTTCCAATTACAGAAGTTAGACTGCAATTGGAAAACTCTTAGAACGATGAAGACGACGAAGAGAAGAAGAAGAAGAAGAAGATGAAGAAGAGCTACAGAACTAGGACCAGCAAAGACCCTAGGGTCCACTCAAGGTCAGTGTGAGAGCTAATATGGTTAATATCACCTCAACTTTGGGAGTGGATTCCATGTACTTAATAGTCTACATTCATATCTTGCATTTTCTATCTACGTATTCACTAATCTACGGCTATACTTTCATATATTACAATTTATATCTATGTAAACACTTATCTAGGAGTGTGCCTGTTGCTGTACATTTCTAATCGGCACACTACTTCGCGCACTCGATTAGCTGATAGGAACGGTCTCTTCTCTCCCGCAGACAGCGTCTGTTAATGTTGAAAATAATAATAACAGGACAGCCAGAAAGGAATATGGGGTTCTGACATTTATGTTTAAAAACTCAATCCTGATTTTGTAAAGGGATATTCCTCCGCGCCCCAACTAGGTTACATTTAAAAGCGAATAGTACTCGTCCAGTCTGTTTTCAAATATATTAACCAACGTACGTTCGACTACTGGGTCGGTTATGTTATTCCAGCTTTGAGCGATTTCCTAGGTTAAAAAAAATTTGCGCTGTGCCACTGGTGAAAATTGTTTGCTGACCAATATACACCCATTTGAACGGGTATTCGCTTTATTATCTAAATTGAATAATGGCGAGTAGTTTATTTTAGAAAAAAAACTTTGAAAATTTAAAAAAACTCTAGCAGCTAGCCATATAAACGTCTAACCTCGACTGACAAAAGGTTTAGGCAGTGGAGTTTTTCTTCATAGGTTTTTTTTTTCAAATTCGGGTATCAGTTTAGTCACCCTTCGTTTTACTCTTTCTAACATTTCCACCTGTTTTCTAAGGCCTGAAGACCAGAACTGAACCGCATACTCTAGATGTGGTCGAACTAATGATTTCTATAAGGGTAAGATTATATCTCTAAATTTAGAGGAGAAATTTCGTGCGATGTATCCTAGCATTCAATTCACTTTTTAGGGGCTTCCATGGATTGCTTAGACAATTTGAAGTCCGCTGAAATTACGACCCCAAAATCTTTTTCCACGTCTTTGGATTCAACAAGTTGGCCACGCATATGATGATTTGTTTTCAGATTTATGAATCCTACACGCATAACTTTGCATTTACGTATGTGGAACTTCATTTGCTATTTATCTGCCCACTCGACAATTTTTTTCAGCTCTCGCTGCAGTTCCACGATATCGCATCTAGTTGCAACACTATTTTTTATCTTGGTATCGTCCGCGAACTTAGAAATTTTATTAATTAGCCTGTAGTCAAGGTCATTATATATATATATATATATATATATATATATATATATATATATATATATATATATATATATATATATATATATATGAAATGCCGTAGATGGATACTGTATGGTTGAATAAAGGAGAGGAGATATGTTAAGTACGATCTCCCTTTTCTAAAATCATGTTGATTTTTTGACATTAGGTTATTTGCTTCTAGGTGAGCTTATAGGGGGCTTCTTGTTGCTCCTTACTGGGCCTACCTATCCTGCATTTTGGGTGCCACAGGTCTACTTTCCTTGCATTCAGATGCTACAAGCTAAGATCTTGTCTCTGATAATTATCGATTCAAAGACTACCAACTACTAAGGTAAGGCTAATAGGGCGAAAGTTGCTGGGATCAGATTTGTCCCCCTGTTTAAAGAACTTTTGAAGTTAACTGGGACACGATTAAAAATCATGCTCAGAGGTTTTGCCGGTTCGTTTTTTAATTGCACATGGTACGTAGGTTATATATAGACCGTCTGTCGCGGGGGCCTTCGATTGTTTCATTTTATTTATGTAGTAGATTCTGCTTCAATTACGCGCACGTCATAGATCAGCCCATTTCGCATTAAAACGATCTCCTTGATGTGTTTAAGTGCGTAATGTCCTCGACAGTAAAGACGCCTGCGAAATAATCGTTTAGTATCTTAAACGTTTCTTCCACGTTATCTGATAGGCGCACTTCTCTACTCATTAGCTGTTCTCTACTCTCCCTGGTTGCATAGAACTGTTTTGGTTCTGTTTTAAAATTTTCGGCTATTTCTCTTTCATGGTCCTTCGTCGCTTTTCTAATAGCTTTCTTTACCTGTCTTCTATAACTAGTGTAACTTGCTCGATTTGACTCCGTAAGATTATTATTTTTTTTTGTACTACCAGGCAATGGCTTCGCCACTCCCCCATACGGGGGAAGCTTGCGCTTCGCTACTAAGATTAAAATTTAAAATCTAAAAAAAAAGCAGCCATGGTTAAATTTTTATAAATTTTCTGAACTTCGCCAATTATAATAATTTTAAAAAGGAACTCTAAACTAAATTTCCCCCTTTTCAAAATATCACGTTGCCTAAATATAGTTATAGAGAAGATATATAAAAATAAATTTTCTGAACTTCACCATTTGTAATTGTTTTGGTTTTAAAAAAATCACAAAATTTCGATACTTATATTTAATTCTGAACTTCACCATTTTGTTTATTGATATTATTAAAGAATTATTAGAAATAACTTTGATAAAAAAAACATCTTATGGCCGTCATAACCAACCTAAGATGAAATTATTATTCAAATCCTCAAAAAATTTCCCTTCTTAAATTATAGAGTTAGTGATGATGATGATGATGATATTATACCGTCGATTTTGTTAAGTAATGGAGAAGCAATATTTATTTTTTTCGCAATTACCTAAGTTCGAGGCTACAACCGTCATCTGTCAGGTATACAATGATTTTGGAAGAGTTCTGAAATATCTAAAAGTGGAACGCCGATTTTTGATTTGACACATACGATATACAATATTTTTATAGTACGCTTGAACTCAAGAAGAGCGCGTTTAGGACAACGAAGTGACAACAACCTGTGAAAAAAATAAACTTATTATGGTAGAGCTAAATTTGTAGTTTTCCATAAATTACTACAATTATTACAATTAATGAAGAATACCTAGACCTGAAAATATTTAAGTTTTCCATAGGAAAAGGTTTATAAAGAAAACGAGTCTTTTAAAGGCTAACTAGCGTCTTTTAGTGCACTCACACTATATGGAGTTTATCAGCTAAACTTCTCTAAATTCAAAATTTAATAACTCAAGTTAAATTTGATTAAATATAAATTCGTATACAAAAATCTATTTCTATTCTCAATCAGCAGTAAGAACTTCAACCTCACAACTATAATAGTATTGCTACAATAAAAAAAATAAAATAGTTCCTCAAAAATTTGTTTGCCGATTGCTCCAACGAAGGAAAATGTCTAAAAACAAGGTCTGCTAAACAAAAGTCGTGTGCTCTCACTTAATCTGATTTATTATGACCTTTTACGTTCAAAACTTTCAATAATTCCAGGACTAACCTTGGGAGGTGATGGGGGGGATGCCTTGGCAATTATATCATTCGAAGGAAAATGTAAAACAACATAAGGGTGTCCGATTTCGTTAGAATCGGCGGAATAGTTATGATGTTATTGCCAAAACAAAATAATTCCCGGGGTAACTTTATTATTCGAAAAAGAATGTAAAACAACATAAGCATTTCAAATTTCGTTAAAATCGGACAAATAGTTATGATGTTATTGCCCCTTCCTCCCCAATAATTCCCGGGCTAACCTTGGGAGAACTTTTTCATTTACATCATTTGAAAGAGAATGTAAAACAACATAAGAGTTTCAAATTTCGTTAGAATTTGCCGAATTGTTACAATGCTATTACCCCTCCCCCCCTAAAAAAAAGTAAAACGGAGACCGACCCCTATAGTGAGATGTAGAGAGTCCGCGACTAAAAATCAAAATCCAAACCTTTATTGAAATAAATGATCAATACGCCCATCTTCTCGTTCACATACAACCCTTAATCACGTTTTAAAGGAAGTACATTTTCTGATATAAGATAGCGTTATGTTATTCCATGAAAGATTCGCTATATTTATTTTTTCTATTGATGTAAAATTTTCGTGAAGTAAATTCCAAATGGAATAGTCCATAAGGTTACCGTCAGGCAATTGAGGAGGCCATTCATCCTTTTTGATAAAATGAGGACAATTTTCTTCTAAAAAAAATCTGTGTTGTTTTGCTAGTATGTGAGAGTGCACCATCTTGTTAGAAAAATGACGTATCCTTTAGGATAGAGCTGAAGGCGGATAAATAGTACATCGATGTAATTTTTTGAATGAACTTTGTTTTTTTGTGTATCGATAAAATGGATCCTCGTTTTACCATTTCATTACACTCCCGCAGAAACCATTATTATTATTATTATTATTATTTGCTAGATCTTGAAGATCCATGAGAAAGGTGCGATGGATGGATATGTTTTTTCTTTGAGTAATAAATTCCGTTATTTCGACTATTTGTTAGTACTTCCAAACTGGAATCTTTTTCGTCGGTAAACATAAAATTTCTTATATTGTGAGACGAATAGTGAGCGATCATAGAGCAACTTACAACGTGTCTTTCTACGTTGTAAAACAAGTTGTTCTACTTCAATCATTTTATTCTCTGTCTTAGCAGTTTTCTTATGGCTGCCACCACCTTTATTTCGAGCTCTCAAACCAGTAGCTTTTATCTTTTTAATTAAGTTATAAACACTTCTAGGAATCCAATTTCTATCTAGAAGTTCAATGAAAATTATATTTCCATTCCAACCTTTTTCTTTAAAACATGCTCCTATTATAATTTTATCATTTAAAATCAACATCATTGTGATAAGAGGTATAATAACAGAACTTATAAGTTTAAATGATGACTGAAAGAGAGAGGGATAAAAACAACAACAACAAACTAATACAGACTTCGTATTTCTTACGGAAAAATATCGCACGTTTTCTTGATTCGGCAAACATATTTTTTAGTGATTATATTATTTTTTTTTTAATTGTAGCAATACTATTATAGTTATATTGTTGATACTTTCAGAGAAAATACAGAACACGAATAGATTTTTGTATACAAATTTATATTTATATCCAAATACATTTGACTGAGTTATTCAAGTTTGAATTAAGTGAAGTTTTGGCTGGGCCACCCTATATATTTTAGATAATAAAATTTACGTGAAGTTTTACTTTTGTGATTGTATTAAAGGTCGTAGTACAACATATAGTACAGTTAGGCACATTGATCTGATATGGGGGGTACACGGATATCCGCGAGCACCCTTGCTTTGAGTGAATTAGTGTTATGATAGAGTTCGGGTCTATATTGTGGGGCATACACAAAAATAAGTTTTGTTCGCAATTAAGAGTATCCACTCGTGCTTGCGAACGGTCATTGGTCTGTTAAAAAGTTTAGCAAAGCAAAATAAATGATAAAAATAAACTCAGACTCTCTGAGTACTTTAAAAGTAGGTGGTCTAACCTTAGAGCTCGCATGTTGCAAGAGCTCAATAACTGCCGGAGTTTAGCCATCAACCCATACAAAATCCTAGTCCTTTCGATTTACCTCCGTCCATATTTCCGAAAGAGATATATGCTTATAATATCCCCCCCAAAAATGGTGAAGTTCAGAAATAAATATAAGTACTGAAATTTTATGAATTTTTTAAAACCCAAAGAATTACAAATGGTGAAGTTCAGAAAATTTATTTTTATATATCTTCTTTTTCTTCTTCTTCTATAACTCTATATTTTAGCAACATGATATTTTGAAAGGGGGGAAATTTAGTTTAGAGTTCTTTTATAAATTATTATAATTGGCAAAGCTCAGAAAATTTATAAAATTTCAACCATGGCTGTTTTTTTTTATTTTAAATTTTAATCTTAGTAGCGAAGCGTAAGCTACCCCCGTAGGGAGGAGTGAAGAAGCCATTGCCTGGTTTCATAATAATTTACTCTTGGTCTAGTTTTTTTTTCAGATCCATTCTTATTTTCTTAGACTAAAGACAATAAAAAAACTTAATCGGAATTTTTTTTATATTCTAGAAAAAAACATCCTCAGAGCTCTTTTTCTCCATCTAAATTTGTTTTTATATGTGAAAAAATACAGAAAACCCCCGCCATGCCTTAATTTTAATACTCCTCTGAACTTCAGGATATGTAATTTTTATTTTTTGAAGTTCCCAAATATTCGATAATATTTATTTTTCTTAACTTTTAGAAAGAACTTTGATAAAAGCTTCAAATATACGAAAAACCAGCCTTGCGGGTTGTTTTTCGAACTGTTTAAAGAAAATCTTAGGAAGACTTTGGATAAAAGTTTCCAATATACCTAGGTGACTCGCAAACTAAAATTCAAACTGTTCAAAACAATTGCATTCCTAAAATATAATGTTATGGAGGATATTACTGGCATACTTTTCATTTTTCTAGATCAAAACCACGTTGCCAGAGTCGGATAAGCCGTAGGTTACAAATCCAAAGTCTCCATGCGAAGCGCAAGCTACCCCTCTAGTGTCTTCTTATCCATAACTCTATATTTTAAGAACGCGATTTTTTGAAGGTTTGAATAAGATTTTTTCATATAGTTCGGTTGTCACCTAAGTAGATTTAATTTTTTTATCAAAGTTATTTCTAATAATTCCTTTATAAGAAGAAGAAGAAGAAAAAGAAGAACTACAGAACTACAGAATTACTACAGAACTACAGAATCTAGGACCAGCAAAGACCCTAAGGTCCACTCGAGGCTAGTCCGCTACACTACATCCATAACTACGATACACACTTATCTACGAGTGTATATCTAACATGCTATATATTTATTTTTTTTATATATAATCTACTGTACACATTTATCTACATGTGTACATTGTCATGCATATTAACTACTTCAACCTAGGGGTGGGGGGGTGATAGAAAGGTTTTCTTCTCAACTTCCGCAGCCCTCGACTGCTAGTGGTGAAAATCTAGTTTTAGGATAGTAAGACTATTTATAGGATAGGCGGAAAAGAAAATGGATATCTAAACTACACATGCAAGAGAAATCGCTGGCATCATTTTTAGTCATCATTTTTACTCTCGTTTATCCTCCGCTCCAAACTCCTTTTGCAAGACGTTTTTATTTACTGTGCTCAAACTACGTTATATTTACGTTTTTATTTACTGTGCTCAGACTACGTTATATTTATACTATTTAAGTGCGCGTCGAGACGGTTTTTAAACATATTTACCGACGTACTATCTACTACGTGGGTGGGTAGCCTATTCCAAATTTGAGTAATTTTAAACGTAAAATAGTTTTGGTCTATACTAGTGTTAAATCGCTTGTTGACTAATTTTAATCCGTGTTGGCGAGTGTTTCCCCTATGATCCAATTCGAACAAATTCCTATAATCAACGTTTGAAAATCCTTTCAATATTTTAAATACTTCTATTAGCTGGCCACGTAATCTTCTGCCTTCGAGAGAGGGCAAATCTAATGCCCTGAGTCTTTCCTCGTAGGGCCTGTTTCTCAGCTCGGGAATTAATTTTGTAGCCCTACGCTGCACTCTTTCTAATTGAGCGATATCTTTGTTTAAGTATGGAGCCCAAAATTGAACCGCATATTCGAGCAGTGGACGCACAAGTGATTTATACAATGGTAAAATTATCTCTGGATTTGAACGTGAAATTACGCGCGATATAACCCAGCACACGATTTGCTTTTTACATGCATCCGCGCATTGTTTCGTGACTTTGAAGTCATCCGAGACTAAAACTCCCAGGTCTTTTTCCAATTTAATTACGTCGAGGACCTGGCCTTTCATGGTATACTCTACCCTCAAATTATGGCAACCCAAATGCAGCACCTTGCATTTACTTAAATCAAACTGCATTTGCCACTTATCCGCCCATCTGACAATCAAGTTTAGGTCCTTTTGTAATTTTTCTACATCCGATCTTACATAGGCACGGTTGCCCAGCTTCAGAAGAAGAAGAAGAAGAAGAAGAAGAAGATGAAGAAGAAGAAGAAGATGAAGAAGAAAAAGATGAATGTGAAGATGAATATGATGATGAATATGATGATGAAGATGATGAAGATTATGATGAAGAAGAAGATGAAGAGGAAGATAAAGTTGAAGAAGAAGAAGATGAAGAAGATAAAGAAGAAGAAGAAGATGAAGAAGATAAAGAAAAAGAAGAAGAAGAAGGAGATGAAGAAGAACTACAGAATCTAGGACCAGCAAAGACCCTAAGGTCCGCTCGAGGCTAGTCCGCTACGCTACATCCATAACTACGATACACACTTATCTACGAGTGTATCTCTAACATACTATATCCTTATTTTTATTTTTTTTATATATAATATACTGTACACACTTATTTACATGTGTACATTGTCATGCATATTAACTACTTCAACCTAGGGGTGGGGGGGTGATAGAAAGTTTTTCTTCTCAACTTCCGCAGCCCTCGACTGCAAAGACCCTAAGGTCCGCTCGAGGCTAGTCCGCTACGCTACATCCATAACTACGATACACACTTATCTACGAGTGTATCTCAAACATGCTATATCTTTATTTTTTTTATATATAATCTACTGTACAGACTTATCTACATGTGTACATTGTCATGCATATTAACTACTTCAACCTAGGGGTGGGGGGGTGATAGAAAGTTTTTCTTCTCAACTTCCGCAGCCCTCGACTGCTAGTGGTGAAAATCTAGTTTTAGGATAGTAAGACTATTTATAGGATAGGCGGAAAAGAAAATGGATATCTAAACTACACATGCAAGAGAAATCGCTGACATCATTTTTACTCTCGTTGTTCCTCCGCTCCAAACTCCTTTTGCAAGACGTTTTTATTTACTGTGCTCAGACTACGTTATATTTATACTATTTAAGTGCACGTCGAGACGGTTTTTAAACATATTTACCGACGTACTATCTACTACGTGGGTGGGTAGCCTATTCCAAATTTGAGTAATTTTAAACGTAAAATAGTTTTGGGCTATACTAGTGTTAAATCACTTGTTGACTAATTTTAATCCGTGTTGGCGAGTGTTTCCCCTATGATCCAATTCGAACAAATTCCTATAATCAACGTTTGAAAATCCTTTCAATATTTTAAATACTTCTATTAGCTGGCCACGTAATCTTCTGCCTTCGAGAGAGGGCAAATCTAATGCCCTGAGTCTTTCCTCGTAGGGCCTGTTTCTCAGCTCGGGAATTAATTTTGTAGCCCTACGCTGCACTCTTTCTAATTGCGCGATATCTTTGTTTAAGTATGGAGCCCAAAATTGAACCGCATATTCGAGCAGTGGACGCACAAGTGATTTATATAACGGTAAAATTATATCTTTGGATTTGAACTTGAAATTACGCGCGGAAGAAGAAGAAGAACTACAGAATCTAGGACCAACAAGGACCCTAAGGTCCGCTCGAGGCTAGTCCGCTTAAGGTCCGCTCGAGGCTAGTCCGCTAAAATTAACTTCTCATTCGAGAAAGTTGTTATGGGATATATCCATAGACTTGAAAATAATAATATTCTTTTGCCCTCACGAGCAAAAATTATGGTTTTATCACAGCCGCAAATAATAATAGGAAACACTGCGGAGTGATTTTTGCGAGGCTACATTTAAAAATAATGTGCAACTTTAGCCCACGTTAAACGAGAGAGCAATAAACTCTTTCAGATAACAAAGCTGCACTTAAAATAGTGAAAGTTTTCTTCAGACTGAAAGCGAATCTAAAACCTTACCATCCACCGCTCCAGCCACCGAAGATTTTATTCGCCGTTAGTTTTTCCGTAAGCATAGGAAAATGCGGAAAAATGGTAACGACTTCCTTCAAGGCAACCATCAAAAAATATTATTAACGGGCAGTAGTTTCCGAATTTTAGAAAACAAAGATTCACTATAAATAGTGAAAAAAACGCTTGTTCAGACTGAAGGCGAATCTAAAACCTTACCGCCGTAGTCACCGAAGATTTTGTTCGTGGTTACGAAACGCGTCCCTTCGAGGTGACCATCAAAAACATTATTAAAGAGCGGTCGCATAAGGTTTTAGACCTTTGGGGGGTGGGCTTAAATTGAATAAAATCGCTACTTCAAGCCGGAGTGTGCCCGATGAGATAACATAGAATTGTGTAACAAAGTTCTCATTAGCAAACCAAAGTAGCGTCAAATTGGGCTTCCGAAAAAACTTTTTAGGAAGGAAAATGCAGCGTAACCAGAAGAAGAAGAAGAAGAAGAAGAAGAAGATGAAGAAAAAGAAGAAGAAGAAGAAGAAGAAAAAGGTGTTTAGGGTGTTAAAAAAAGCGGTTTAGAAAAGAAAATAGGCCGTAGGCCACACGCCGAAGGAGTGCCTGTGGAACCAAGTTCTTCCTGTTAAGGAAGAGAACAGCGGCTTGTGTTCTTATTATTGAGATTTCGCAGGCTACGTTATGAACGACCCTTTAACCTCGAAAAACATGATTAGTCGGATAGCTTGTACGTTCATTGGTTGAGTGTTGAGGTAAAAGTCCCTGGAAGCAAGTCCATCGGGGTGAATATTAACAGCATGTTTTAGTTAGTACTGGTGAATATCAGCAATGGTGTAGAAGTGAACATTGAGGTATTACAGAGACCATCGAATCAAAATGAAAGGTACAAAAGTTAAATATATGGGTGGTGGTTTAGTTTAATTTTTGTTTAATTTAAACCAGAACACCAAGAAAGAATAAGGCGGAAACAAAAACAAGATTTTACGAATAGAGCAAAAGAGATAGAAAAGAAGAGCTACTAAAACCTAGATAATTATTAAAGATAAGATCATTTGGACGCATTCCCAAATCCCCTTCAACCACTTGGCCCAGTTCGCTGTCCACAAATACGAACACAAGGTCATGTCAAGATCTTTGAACTTGTATGATAAAAAAAGTGAGGATTGGGTTGATTAAAATTATTTTTTTGTCATGTTGTGAAGGTCGGAACAATTTGTTTGATGGCAATTAGGCAATAATTTTCTCCTTTTGTTTATACATTTGAGGCAGAAGGAATCGGTTCATTCAAACTCAAAGGAAGGTTGTATAAGATTCCTTCACTCAATCTATTATAATAGTCTTCATCTCTTTAATAGACTCTAGCAAAGCTAGGTATATGTGAATTAATAATAAAAGACGCAAAATTAAAAACGCCACAACGTTGAAAAAATTAACCGCGATTGTTTGGTGTTATTTCATCTGTTTTAGGAAATTTGATGGATGAAATTCAAGCAAATTTAGAGTATAATAATAAAGAGTTAGATAAGGACTATGTCCTTGGTTCTTTATACCTGACACAGAAACAGACTTGTTCTTTATACGAGAAATGCAAATCACGTTTATCCAACCATATCTATTATAAATTGGAAAATAAGCCTAAGACGCTAATTCAAAAATATACGAAGAAATAGGAAAAACATGTTATTCAAAATTCAATATTGCTAAAGTGTTAAAATCAATTTATCACTCTTCTTCCGATAGATTTATAAAAAAAATCAATTTGACTTGAAAAATTGTTCGGACAAAAGCTCTGAAGCTTTTATCTGTACTAGGCATTTTCTCAAGATGTTTGTTAAGGCTTTCCCTATATAGTACCTCTTCCGTCAGAACATATATAGTTCCCAAAGTAATGTACGTACATATAACCATTTGTAAGCTGTTCAACAATTAGTAGAGAAAAATAACGATTATGAAATGCCGCACTCTATTATGGTATTTATGAACCATGAAAAATTACTTTAGTTCAAATACTAGGTACTAATTTAGAACTAGGGGCAGTATAGAAACATAAATTATTAAGACCTGCAGTGGAATGAGATAGTCCGATGGTGATGAAAATAATTATATATATAGACATTTGATTTAATTCTTCGATAAATGATGGTCCGTGCCAAAATAAGTTCACCGGACAAAAAATTAGTCACCAGGGATGGGAGCGTTCCTGGAAAATGTTCTGGATTGGATAATGTTCTGGATTTAGGAGACATCACTGTTCAGCCACTCTTGCATTAAAGAATTGTGAAATTGGACTAGATTGCGTGCATGCAATCCTTGATGTTTGGTACGTTGTTCAAGGGAGTCCCATAGATCTTCGAGATGGTTCACATCCGGGGATTTTTCGGGCTAATCCAGATGTGTGACTGTTTCTGACTCTTATCATTTCAGTCATTGGCAGTTCTAACCTGGTGAATATGGAAGTTGTCATTCTGGAGGTCAGAGATTGGAATGTTACATTCAGCGTTAATATCAAGAGCAAACGGCAAAGTGGTCGTCTAGGAGCTATATGTAGGCATACTGGGTCTAAATTGTATGTTTTTCAACTGAATGAAAGACTCCATTTTGACATAATTAAAATTCCCCCAGGAAATCACAAAGCTTCCTCCAGCTTGAACCGCACCCTGCACGTAGTCTTTCTTGAAGGCCTCATGAAGTCTACGATAAACACGAGGTCGGGTATCATTCACATGCAGGCAGACACGTGGTTCATCTGAGCAGATAACGCGTTTGCAGTCCTCCAGGGTCCACTGTTTGTGTCTTCTCACCCACTGTAGCCCGGTAACTTTGTGGGCAGAGGCCTCACGTGCAACTCTCTCCCTATGTTCATGCTCTGCAGTTAGTTCCCTGCGGAGTTTTCTTTCAGTAATGGATACCGAAGGACCGGCGTTGACTTAGTGCAGCAAATCCTGTCTTGAAGAGAAGCGATTTTTAGCCACAAGCCATGAAATACTTCGGCGGCCCCAGTCCTTCAGTATCGTCTTTTGGCCAAAATTCTGGATAGAATTTCCTGATGACCGGGATTTTTGCCATTGCAGATAAACCCTTATGACCGTACGCATTCCGCTACATATTTAACAGGATAGCTTTTGGTGCGTCCAAATAACAACCACTCTTTTTTTGCCACTCAGTTACATCGGCCTTGCACTCTATTTTACACACAGCGTACGAGACAGGCACCGCATTCTACAAACTTTGCGAAATCTCTTTTTTTTCAATGCTAACTACAGGCCCCTGCAATTTAAACAATTTTAAACACGTTAAGTGACTATTATATAATTATTTGTCCGGTGAGTCTAATTTGTGATTATTAATTGAAAATGATAATTGTAGCTGTAAAATGTTCTTTCGAAAGATATTTTCATAGCTTCAAAAAGTGAATGAAAAATGGCGATTAGTATCAGATAGTTTATTTAGCCATGTACATAAGAATATTAGTTCGGACCCGTGTAATTGCATGGTTAAGCATATGTTGATAAAGTTTGAATTTCATTATTTAACAGGCTCGTTTGCCCAATTGAAAATGTAATGGCTTAGGATACTTAAGAGACCTTCGTCCTTGATCGGCTGGACAAGTTGTCGCCAAAAGTAAACATGCAAAACTATTACTTTCGAGGAGAGGAACTATAGCTTCACTGGGTCGTATAGATTTATCATCTTGGAACAGAGTATGTGCCATTGTTAAGATAGTACAACTTATGCTCCATGAGTGTTTTTTTATTTAGTGGATACAGATGGCAGTTCGCCCTCAGCGCTCGTGCAATCGGTTGAAGAAGAGACGAAAAGAAACGGTCGAGCTCCATGGAAAGAGAGAGAAATTTGATATGGCTGAGGCTTGGTGAAGAACGAAATTTTGAGTTCCAAAGAGAGGGGCTGAAGCGTGGTCTGACAGGGATTTATATCATCAAATCATTGTACCCATCGAGTCCTGCTGCCTTGTTGATCCTGAAATGCCAACACAGTACCTGGTACTGCGGTATGTCTTCCACTATACATAGATCTCAGCCCACCAAATTTTAACGAGTGTAAGTTAACTTGATTCAAAGTGAACATAAACAGTAATATCAAACGAAATTTGAAATTGTACTGAATAAGTGGCTGCAAAACTAAAACTCTCACCTCCCTGCAAAAAATCCTTAGTATACCATGTAAAAAACTCATTAGTCCATTCTGATTCCTCAACTAGCATTAGATCTCTGGACTAGGGAGTAGCAGATGGCTATTCTTAGGCTAGGACAGAAAAAAATGACAGACTTACATTCCAATATTCTCACGATAACTTGCACCAGACTAATGCACCTGAATCTTCATTACAGTTACTTACCTGGAAAGAGAAGTAATTTGGCAATTATTACAGTGTTATATATATTCAATTTATAGATCAAAGGGAAATTAAGCGACAGGATTTGGGTTAACCAGAGTAAAAGATATTAAAGATAAGATTGATCATAGCAAACCTCAATACGAAATAATTCGGAACAACCCCTGCCTCCCTCAGATAAATAGTAAATCCTCCTTAAAAGGAAAGATAAAAATTGTCCTAGCAAACCTCAACACCAAATACCTCGGGCCTTCCCTTCATAACTAAGGAGGCAAAACCTGAACTTCACGATATCAATACCGTAGTAGTAAATCTTCAAAGACTGTGAGACAGTCAGGAGTCTCAACGAGATTCAAGCAATTACTCGACTTTCTTGTTTGCGACCCTGAGTCTGTTCACTGGTTCTAAGCACCTTTTAGCTTTAGCTTTCCATCCAAATTTCATTGAGACGTACCATTTAAAACAAAAGTGGCAGGGGAAGACAGGGCCATTTTGAACAAAATGGTGCTGCCTCAGGGGAAAGACATAACCATGTTGAACAAAAGAGACTCCTGCGTAAAGGGGGAAGACAGAGCCCTTTTGAGCAAAAGTGGCGCTGCATCAAGGGCAAGACATAACCATGCTGAACAAAAGTGGAACTGCGCAAAGGGGAAGACAGAGCCATTTTGAACAAAAGTGGTACTGTGTCGAGGGGAAGATATAATTATCTTGAACAAACGTGGAACTACGTTAAGAGGAAGACCGAGCCATTTTGAACAAAAGTGGTACTGTTTAGAGGGGAAGACATAACCATGTTGAACAAAAGAGACCCCTGCGTCAAGGGTAAGACAGACCATTTTGAACAAAAGTGGCACTGCGTCAATGGAAGACAGAGGCATTTTGAACAAAGGTGGCGCTGCGTCAAGGAGAAGACATAATCATTTTGAACAAAAGTGGCACTGCGTCAAAGGGAAGATATAATCATGTTGAACAAAAGTGGCACTGCGTCAAAGGGAAGATATAATTATGTTGAACAAAAGTGGCACTGCGTCAAAGGGAAGATATAATCATGTTGAACAAAAGTGGCGCTGCGTCAGGGGGTAAGACAGAGCCATTTTGAACAAATGTGGCGCTGCATCAAGGGGAAGACATAACTATGTTAAAGAAACGTGGCAGTGCGCCAAGGGAAAAAACAGCCATTTTGAACAAAGGTGGCGCTGCGTCAAGGGGAAGACATAATCATATTGAAGAAAAGTGACGCTGTGTCAAGGGAACGACATAACCATGTTTAATGTTTAACAAAAGTGGTACTCGTCAAGGGGAAGACAGAGCCATTTTGAACAAATGTGGCGCTGCGTCAAGGGGAAGACATCATCATGTTGAACAAAAGTGGCGCTGCGTCAGGGGGTAAGACAGAGCTATTTTGAACAAATATGGCGCTGCATCAAGTGGAAGACATAACTATGTTGAACAAACGTGGCAGTGCGTCAAGACGAAGATAGAGCCATTTTTAACAAAAGTGGCACTGCATCAAGGAAAAGAAATAATCATGTTGAACAAAAGTGACGCTCCGTCAAGGTGCAGACATAATCATGTTGAACAAAATTGGCAATGTGTCAAGGCAAAGACAGCCATTTCGAACAAAAGTGGCGCTGTGTCAAGCGGAAGACATAATCATGTTGGACAATAGTGGCACTATGCCAAAGGGAAGACATAGCTATTTTGAACAAAGGTGGTACTATGTCAAAGGGAAGCTATAATCATGTTGAACAAAAGTGGCACTGCGCAAGGGGAAGATATAACCATGTTTAACCAAATTGGCGCTGCGTCAAGGGTAAGACTTAATCATGTTGGACAAAATTAGCGCTGCGTCAAGGGGAAGACTTAATCATGTTGAACAAAAGTGCTACTGCGCAAGGGGGAGGCATAACCATGTTTAACAAAAGTGGCGCTGCGTCAAGGGGAAGACAATCATTTTGAACAAAAGTGGCACTGCGTCAAAGGGAATATATAATCATGTTGAACAAAAGTGGCGCTGCGTCAGAGGGTAAGACAGAGCTATTTTGAACAAATGTGGCGCTGCATCAAGGGGAAGACATAACTATGTTGAACAATCGTAGCAGTGCGTCAAGGCGAAGCTAGAGCCATTTTGAACAAAAGTGGCACTGCCTCAAAGGGAAGACAGAACCATTTTGAACAAAAGTGGCACTGCGTAGAGTCGGGAGTGAATTATTATTTTTATTATTATTATTATCACTTCAAACTAAAGAGCGTACACCAACGAGGGCATCTCCACCCAAGAGTATCTAAAAGAGTTAGAGAGAGGCAATGAGACTGGTGATAGCGGTCAAGTGTGAAAGATAAATATCCGCAGATCCACCTGCGGGTGTTGTGGCGGGGGACGGGGTGCACGTAATCCTCCGGATGTCAGGTGCGGCGGAGTTGCCCATGGTACACCTGAGACTCCCTCCCGTTGCCCGGAAAAGCGTTCGTAGATGTGGGTTGACTCCTTTTTTTAAGAAACCATAAAATTGGAATTACAATAATTATAAAAATTCTAAACCCTATAATATAATATTGACATCTGCTTTGTTTTTTATAGGATTTTGCAGTGAATAAACTCCAAGTATTAAACTCCAAATGTTAAGCCCTATGTATTAAGTCCTAAGTACCTAAATCTAAGTACTAAGCACTAAGTATTACACCATAAGTATTAAGCGCTGAGTATTACACCATAAGTAGTAAGCGCTAAGTATTACACCATAAGTATTAAGCGCTAAGTATTACACCATAAGTATTAAGCCCTAAGTATTACACCATAAGTATTAAGCACTAAGTATTAAACCTTAAATATTAAACCCTACGTATTAAACTCTGGTGCAATAAAGAGTTGGCTTTGAGTTTTAATTCGCTTGTTTACCCTTCCGTTATTCACTTCTGGCACCATCAGCGAGTTTGTATTCCAACGATTAAACGGTTTATTAAAACACAAAAACATGATACAGTGGCGGATCCGAGATAAAAGTTGGGGGGGGGGGAGGGATAACCTGAATTTATCCCTCTGCGGAGTCTGAGAAAAGGGATTAGAGAATTAACAATGGTTATCTTACACAGTATTGATAAAATGAATAACAGTATCTCACTAACTTTCTCAGATCCGACTCTTTTTTCACACATCAGAAAATTATGAATTGTGGTTTATTGGAATTTTTGGACGCCAGTTAAGGTATAATACTGAATTTAATAATTATTTTTTGAGATTTTCCCCTATTTTAGACATATATCATATAACGAAGATTCGATCGCAACGGGTTAAAATCTGTTTTTATTTATATTCTATATTATTACATAACTCTTTTTGAATAGAATAATACAAGTATGGCTTGAAAAAGAAATATAAACACAAATGGGTCTGAATTGGAGGAGGGGGGGCTTTAACCCCCTAGCCCCTGCCAGATCCGTGCCTGACATGAAACCTAATAATACCGTATAAATATTAGTCAATGATGACAAAAAGTAGAAGAGATAAGGAAGCTTAGTGAACTCATGTTAGTATATGTGGGATTGGATTATACATTAGTGAACTCATGTTCGTTTATGTGGTATTGGTTTAGAACTTTAAATACACCTAGAGGTATTGTCCAATGCATTTCTCACCATAAAAATTACTTGAATTTAGATTTTATAACAGGGAGGAATGGAATAGAGATACCTGCATCATGATGATTCGCGCCAGCTATCAAAATGCCGACATCATGATTGCTGCTCAATACTCTGTTAGCACTGTAAAATGGAGACTATGAAGCCGCGGCCAGCAGAAAGGAACACAGCCGGCGTTTTGATTGCGTCCCCAGGCCATCATAATTCATACAACTACTGTAGGGGCAAATGATGGAAGACCCCAACAACGGAATCCGGGCTTTGAGGAGAGTGATGGATGTTGGAGTCACTACCATGGAGTGGCCCTGAATGAAGACCTTCATCACCACTCGTACAAGAGGCACAAGGCAGAAATTCTGACCGCCAAGACCAAGGAAAACCGCTTGACAAAGACAAGGAAGCTCCTGAACAAGCTAAAACATCCTCTTGAACCGGGAAAAATCTGGTTATACTCAGATGAAAAGAAATTCTGCCAGGACCAGTTGCACAACACCCAGAACAACAGGTGGCTTGCCTATAATCCATAAGACGTCCCGCATATCGTGAAGACCAAGTTACCCCAAACTGTGATGTTCTGTGAGTGTCTCCAGTGAGGGTGCCGCCATGCCGCCATGCCGCCCCACATGTTTTAGCAGGATCTTAGACTTAGTCCAGAAGGCTATGTGGAGCTGCTGGAGATTGTGGTCAAACCCTGGCTGAAGAAGGTTGCTGCTGGAAGGCCATACCTCCGGAACAAGTCAGAATTGGTTGTCGGAGAATTTCTAAGACTTCACCAACCCCACTTTCTGGCCACCTAGATCCTCCGATTGTAATCACATTTATTACTACATATATGAGGGCCCGTTTGAGAAAGAAACAAACCTCTCTGCCTGTAACTCTAAGGTCGAGCTGGTGGTGAAGATCTTCCCAGGGACACAGTATGAAACGCATGCGCTGTGTTTCGGAGCCATCTTGAGGCTGTGGTGGAAGCTGAGGGCGGCTACTTAACTGTTACCTCCCAGCCATAATCTAATTGATATTCTTAAAATTTTTAAAATATGTACATTTATTCTTAGCTCAGATATTGTGTGTATGGGGGCGGGGTATTTTATGCAAACTGTTAAATTTACCTGGAATACCTTGTATATAGCTACAAAGTCAAATGTGTACATACACCTGCTAACTTAAAAGGCAGCGTTGAAATTTAGCTATACGTCCAATAAATCATTCCCGGGCTTTTAACAGAATTTGTTATTCTTTATAATTTTATATAATAAGCCACCAAATCGAATTTGGTGAGAGGGATAAATCTTTTATATTACGATTGGTATCCTTCAGTGCTGCCCCATCTTCTAAAATGGGACGAAAACAAGGAAAATGGTGGGGCTAGGAGGCATTTTAATACATTTCGAAGTCCCCGAAAAGAAGTATGGAGAAATATTCAAGCGAATAAATACTCCACGTGCATCTACACTGTATTTAGAGAGGAAACCCAAATTATCAAGGACTAATATTGTGACATTGCAAGATTTGTTAAAGTTAACCCAGGTAGTCCTAAAAAGCCAATATATCAAGGTTTGGCGATGTTAATGTTTCAGAGACGACAACGAAGAGATTCCTAAACCAAAATTATCTCTACGCCTACTGTCTGGAAAAATACATATCTCATTAAAACTAATGTTGGGGCGAGGTCGTTTTCATAGAAATACGTTCAACATGATACAAACAGTTTGGAAGAAAGTATATTTGAGCGAAACAAAAATAGAACAATTTGACCACAAATGTAGAAGACCGATTCGGCGGAAAGCTCGTGAATCGATCTTTCCGAACACTACACTAAGTATAAAACACGGCAGAGGTTGCATAATTAGGGTTTCCTTTACTGTTAATGGTAGACGAATACATGTTAAAATCGACGGAGCAATCAGGAAAGAATATTATTTGGTTATTTTGAAATGAAATTGAAGTTAAGTCCCTAAACAGGGCAACCTTACTTAACCACCTCCACTCGACCTCTGTAGTAAAGATACCGAAATTAGAGTTTTGTTTTGAAATTTTCACTACAAAATTTAATTCAACGGATGACAAAAAGCCCCGAGGGCCTACCAAAGATCATCCGAGTCAATCAAAGAGCCTCTGAGAGAAGCACCCATCATTCCCATAAACTTCATCCAGAATACTGCTTCTAAAACATCACCAATTAAAACTCGTCAAAAATTAAAGCATGCATCTGCGATATGTACATTTGACCCTAAATACAAAACCCTCATGTTCTTCTCTTCTCATACAATTATCTAACCTACCCTCAAACACATTTAAATTTGGACTACCAACAACATCCTGGGGTAATTTATTCCAAAGTCTACCATTTTATCGGTGGAAAGATATTTTCACAAATTCAACCTACACATTTCTTTTTTTTTAATTGGTGACCCCTAGTTCTATTCTTACCCTTTAACTCAAAGAACTTGGTAAAATTCAACTTATCTACTACAGAAGAAATTTTAAACAGCTCTATCATATCCCGTTTCACACACCTTCATTCAAATGAGAACATATTTAGCATCCTAACTCTGTCGACATATTCAAGGTGCTTCAGGGAAGGTATCATCTTTGTTGCCCACCTTTGCCCTGACTCCAGTAGGTTGACATCATGCCTAAAATGTAGCGACCATGAATCTAAACCGATGTCGGCGTACATACGAGTTATAGAGTTTAAGGATAACATCCTTACTTATGTAGCTAAAATTCCTTTTAATGAAGCACAACACTATTTATTTGTTGGGGTTTTTTTGCCTCAATACACTTCTTAGAAAACCTTAACATATTTTACTGAGTTCAGCTTATGCTCATCCATTTGGAAGCTAAATTCCCTATTATCTCTTCTCATGTTAATTACTTTAAATTTATGGAAGTCATCTGCCATATATATACCCAAAATACTAATTTATTCAAATCATTCTGCTCTTTAAAGTTTCCATCAAATTTATTTACCCCACTACCAATTTGGCACTATCAACAAAAAAAGACACTTTGCTATTAATTGCCTCCCAAATTCATGAATATATGTACATTACAAATAATAATGCTCTATAGTAATCCGATTATGTAATAGGTAGGCTACTGGTACCAAATTGCAGGATTCAATAGGCCCAGCGAAAACCTCGACAAAATGGACTCGCGGCGGTTTTATTAAATCCCAGCATACTCCACACATATAAAATAATAAGTCTGAAATTGAAATAAGGAAATGATAATGTATAGATTAATTATTTGCATATATGAAATTGAATACAAAAAAACAGGAATGTAAACTATTTTAAATATTCCACGCACAGGAGTGGCTCATTTCCTCTAACGTTACGTTTAACCAAGGCGGAAAAAATACCCCTTAAAAATCGTTTTCTTTCACTTTACTTCCTGCCAGATCCTCACTCCACTCAGTACATCGGTAAAGGAGGCATGAACATTTCGAAACGCTCCGAAGATGATCGAATAAGATCGAAAGCTTAGCAATTTAGTTTGGTATTTACCAAACACATTCATTTAAAAAAGAGATGAATACTGGACAAGTCATCCACCATCTACAAGATGGAATAAAAAAAGAGAGCTAGAAGAAGAGAAAGTTGCCAAAGGAAATTAATTAAGGCAAATTACACAATGGTCTTTAGCAAAATTTGCATTCAAGAAAGACTACTACTAAACTATACTAATAATATATATATATATATATATATATATATATATATATATATAGTAGGCAAGTGAATGTTGGAAGGAAGTGCGCGCGGGACACACAATATACGAACGCACGAAAGGTCAGAAACACTTGTGTCAATAAGACAACGCGTAAACAAACATTTCGCGCCTCAGAATAGATTTATCGAAAGACGGAAGTCTACGAAGCACGTGGGCAAATACATACATTGTCCCAAAAGGAATTGTATCACAAAGTTGCGACACGAGTATCCTGTTATATTGATAAAACTTGAAATATGCAAGTAATTCGACTTACACAGCTTTTGGTAGCTTCGCCTTTAGGGTGGAGAACAATGATGCTAGGCGACGCCCTCTAGAAAATAAGCATATATATATATATATATATATATATATATATATGCAAAAAATCCCACAGGAAAATGAAAGGAAGATTAAAAGTAATTTCGAACTTGTTTAGTTCATTATCAAGAGCAATGCCATGCCCATGTACAACCTTGTACATGGGCGTGGCGTTGCTCTTCTGTTTCGCATATATATATATATATATATATATATATATATATATATATATATATATATATATATATATATACCACCTTTGTAATTTTTTTTCGTTATTCCTTGATAATGAACTAAACAAGTTTGAAGAAAGTACTTGGAATCCGCCTTTCATTTTCCTGTGTGATTTTTTGCATATATTGCTCTACTCACGCGCTACTTTGTGAGTTTCTCATATATATATATATATATATATATATATATATATATATATATATATATATATATATATATATGAAGAAAGAGCAAAAACAAGTTCTGCGGGTCATAACAACCACCTCAGGGCTTTCTCCATATATATTTTCTGCCTTTTAAAAAAAAAATTTGAAGACAGAAAGTAAGATGCAGAAACCTTGTATTGCAGTCTATATAACCATATAGTACAAGAGAAAGAGAAATTTGAGGCGAATGAGCAATGAGACAAGAAACAGGAGTTATTTAGAGGTAAGAGAAAAGGGACATTAGAAGAACACCAGAATCAAAGAGAGCAGAGGGCGGCACAATGAAGGCAATCCTTTACCGAGAAGACAGAGATAACGCCAGGGAGAAAAAGTTTGAAATTCCTGGCCGGGACTCGAACCTGGGTCTGCTGATTAACGGTCAGCAGACCCGCTATAAACTTCAACCCCTCCTATAGGTCCAGAACTGATCCCTGAGGTACTCCATTAATAACGTCCCTTTGATATGACTTTACTCTATAGGAGTACCACCCTCTGCTTCCTGTCCTTCAGCCATTCTGCTATCTAATTTAAAACGCTCAGATATCTCAATCCTTTTTAATTTGTAAACTAGTCTTCTATGTGCAATCTTATCAAAGGCTGTGCTAAATACAGGTAAATTGTATCTACATTCTTACCCTTATCTGTGTAATTGTTTTGTGACAAAATCTAGTAAATTTGTTTGACATGACCTACCTGTTCTAAACCTATACTAAGCATCATTGATTAACTCTGCACTTTCTAGTTATATTATTGTTTACATGATCAGATTATTTCTCTGACAAAAATGTTATATATATATATATATATATATATATATATATATATATATATATATATATATTTTTTTTTTTTTCAAGTATGCCTGTGTAGACTAGCTCGGCGCACAGAGGCGTACACAACCGTGGGCAGACGGCCGACCAAAGGCCACTTAAGATATGTTCTGGGGCGATTAATAGAGAGTGCGATTTACGGTTGACCAGTTTTTGACTAATGGCTTGCCAAGTTGCAGTTCAAAAGATATATAAAGAACAAGACCCCAAAATATAATTTTAATATATATGATAAATGGGGCAATTTATATATATACAAAAGGGGAGAACAAATTACTTAATAAGGGTAGCTAAATGAATTATGTTGATTTATGATATGACAGAGGACAAAATTAAAGTTAACTCGAACGAGAGGAGTTAATTATAATTCAGCGGGACGTCAAGTCGAAAGGTGAATGCGGGTGAGAATTAACGAGGTAATCTAGGGATAGCAATACAAGATTGCTTTACCTTCAATCACGGGTGAATTGGAGGGGGGGGGGAGGAGACAACGGCGCAGATCTTTAGGAAGATACTTCGGGGAGTCCTGACGAGGAGGACTCGAAGATGGGGTTTGATTATTTTGTGATAAAGAATGAGATTTTCTCTGCTCCAGAGAGACGTAATCTGAACTCGAGACGATTCTGCAGATCGGCAGGGAGTCTCAGTCTCGAAAGAACGGGAATCTTGAAGGGGTGGTGAAGATGAGAGGGCCGCACAACTCTGTATGAAGAAGGGGCCTCGATAGCTTTCCTCTGAACAGAGGCCAAAGCTTAACGAATGTAGATCTGCTGGCGAGATCTTCGACGAGGTACGACTCGAACACTGGTTACAGGGCCTCACGGGAAACAGACAGGCAGTCTGAACAGAGTGAATGGCGGGCTTTCAGTCTCTTCGAGAAATGGTAAGCTTTGGGTTAAATGGCCGGGTGGCTGGTATGATAGATAGCCTCAGGGCCTGGCCATCCCTAGAGGATTGTCGGCGCCAGTATAAGCAAACACACTTCGTGATAACGAGTCAGTCCAGACGGTGAAACTTGCCTCGTGATATAGGGGTAGGGTTAATGTAGCTGCCTTCGCGGTGGAATAGACAGGACTGGGAACCATGGGGTAAAGTTAGGATGGCGGCGCACAGCGTTATTATAAGAAAGGGGGGAGAGACGGGTGGCGCCGGAAAGCAAATACAGCTGAGGGGCTGATTCCATCTTGAGCTTTCTAAACTTCTCACGCTAGGCACACGTGGTTTAGAAAGAAGGAGTTGAAAAGGGGTATTTCCGAGGGGGCTTCTTTTCGCGCTGGTGCTTCGAGGTCATCCCCTCACATATATTTTTTATGACAAACTGTTATATATTTTGTATTACTTTCGTGTGCATAATTATGTGCGTGTCCATTATAAGCCTTCATAAGATTTATAAGACACTCATCTGTGAGACTTCATTTATCAATCCTATTTTGCCTTGCACTGGCGCTACAACATAACTTAACTCCCTGGTATCTTACCATGATTGATCCTTGGCCCTGCAAGGGCCCACCTCATACCTAGTTTCACTGCCTGAGAGTGATGCAATGGCTGGTTGTCGTGCACACTTCTGTACTTCTCTTTAACACTGGTCTGTACTGAACACTACTGGAATCCTGTCACTGATTCACTCTACAGTTCACTTTGCTTTTGGTTTGGTGATGTGGTATACTTGGAGATAAAATTGAAACTGAGGATCTGAGAAGAACCTCCTGCCTTTTATACTTGTGCCAGCTCTGTATCCTGGAATGATCAAGCATATTCCAATAGAAAGGTCTAAAAAGTTCAAGAATGTTCTAATGGAAAGTTTAGATCAATTTGGAATTTTCAGGATTATCTGGAATGTTCTGTAATTTTCTAAACTGTGTTTCTCAGAATACTGTCTCTTGCTCAAAAGTAAGCATTTGCTATTTGCTGCACAAGGTTGTCAGGTTAAACACTTTTGAACAGGGTTGCCATACATAAACAATATCTCTGTTTATTGTGTAATTGACAGTTTGCGTGACTCAGAAGCTAAATAGAAATTGTCTAGCCAGATTGTGGCCTTTATTGGCTTTAAAGATCACTCAAAATGACATATTAAAGCACTGAAGCATCTGCAGCTCTTAGCTAATGTTAGTTTGTATTTTGACCACTAGGTGGCACTCCTTTTGACAAATATTAGTAGTCTATGTTACTCCCAGTATCGAGTTTCCCCGATTCTGTCCTTTGATCGCCTTAAAGATCAACTAAAAGTGTCATTTTTAAAGCACTGAAGCATCTGCAGCTCTTATCAAGTATTAGTTTGCATTTCGAAAACCAGGTGGCGCCACTTTTGCGGAATCTAAGTAGCCCATGTTACTCCATAGGTCAAGTTATTCCCAATGGTGACATTTTTTGGCCTTCAAGGTCGCTTTAAGTGACCTTCTATTACGGTCATATAAATACATACATACAGACTTCCGGAAATATACATTAGATTTAGTTTATTCCTAGTCAATATATAATGATTTAAATTTCCAATTGTATTCTCTTCGTCTAATTTCTCGTATGGGGTTTTCTTTTGTCAATATTTTTTTAGTTATCTCCTAATTCCACCATAACGGTTTCCTACCTTTGTTCCTTGTCAGAAAGAGAGAGAGAGAGAGTCACGCGGACAAAGAGGCCTAGAGAGTATCTCACGGACGAAAGGACCTTCAACCGGCGTCTCTCGGTAAACTTCCAGGGCGATAACGAAGCGAGACGAGTCAAACTGGGGCCCGGAACCCAAATCAGCGAGAGGGCGCTAAACTCTTGCCTGCCGCGCCTTTGAGACGGAGTGGGACGCGCTTCCGACGGCAAACAAAATCGCTTCCGGCGAAGTCGTATATATTTCCAAGCAAAGCAGTATTCAAGGAGGAGTCAGGCAGTACTCACGCAGTATCCAAGAGGTAATCAAGAGGATTCTTGGAATCAGCCAAGACACGACGCGCCACTTCTCACGCGACTCCCCGGCACCTTAAGGGTTCGGAGTCAAGAAACCAGTTGTTCAGAGCTAGGCAGTCAAGGACGTAAAGACTCATTCTGGAATAACACACTCCGCTCCGTGCACTGTAAGGATACTCCCTCGAACAACCACTCGAGGCCCCCCTCTTGGAAAACAGTAAGCGTATTACATTTTTCTCTATCACCGTCGAAGAAGCGTGACGCTTTCCGACTACGAAACTTCATCTCTTCATCTCCTCCCGTTTTCTTTCGGGTAAATATTGTGCCGAAGGATTCATTGTAAATTAATTTTCATTAGTTGAACGATTAGTTTTTCTCATAGTGTATCATTTATTGTTAAATTATTTTATTTGTTTGTATAATAGTAAAGATTATTTTGTTCCCCTTGTTTAAATCCCAGAACCACACAAAAAGTCATTGAACTATTTGACTAAGATGGCCAACGGTAGAAAACGCACTCGCATATCCCACGCACTTAAAAGAGGCATTCACCCGCGTCTGCTTGTCACCTCTTCCACCGCGTCTAGGGCGGGCAAGTGAAAGTCAGTGAAGCCTACCTGACCTACCACAATCCTAATGGCCCTCATTGGGATACATTGCTCTTGGATCAAATATAAAACATGCTTAAAAGTATTCCACATCTCATAAACATTTCCCCATCTGAATTTTACATACAAATTTACCAAATTTAGAAAGTTTCGAAGTTTTTCATAATCCCCTTTATGAAAGTTGGAGCTTGTATAGCATTTTCAGATATTCATTACACCTTTCTCGGTTATTATGTTAAAACGAACTATCTGATGATCACTATTTCCTAATGCTTCCTCCAAAATCAATTTCTGAACCAAATATCTAACTCCTGCCACAACACGTCAACCCCAGCCCGGCATAGATGGATTCCACCCAATGTATTCAATGGCTTATTCCCATAAAACCGATTCCAAACATCTACAAACACTAATCCCGACTCTTCACACAGGCCTTTCACATACTCATTCAATCCAATTGCACGAGACAACCATTCCATTCCAACATCCAATCTCGGAAGCTCACCTGAAACAACGCCTTTCACTCATCCTTTCAACTAACCTTTTGTATCTCTGTCGTAACTCCCACATGCGTAATCACAACTGCATCCCTCTCACACCCAGACACCAGACTATAATACCTCTCAGACACATCATTTACATCAGCACCCGGCAAACAAAGTCTCACTCCCTTCCATTTGCTCGCACTCAACTTCCTATCTAAATATCTATTCTGAGAGTCACCCATCGCAAGCACCTCAGTCATCCTCCTAGTCCCGCTAGGCCTAGTTTCACCTTCCCTCCTTTTCTCATTCAAACTACCACTTGTTATAAAAGCCGTATTTTAATTAGAACCGAAGGAACTTCTAATTAATTTATATTTTATTAATTACTAGTATTTTTATATAACATATAAAATATGAGCATTTAATATAAAACACAGCATCGATTCGTGAAAAGCCTTTTGAATTTCCGTTTCTATTCTCATTGACGAGACAATAGAAAATTAGATCTTGATGGATAACATTTCTAAAGTCTTTTGTTGAGTAATAATTTCAATCGAATAGAAAAAGGCACACATACATAGTTACCCCCACCTGGATTGAACCCCTGCCTTGACTTCAGAAATCGAGCGCCGTATCCACTAGGCTATCGAAAGCTCCCCCGGTGGGGGAATTGATAATGTAACAAGAGTTTATGGAGAAATCCCTCACAAGAAAACGACGCACTATGATTGGATAAATAAATCACTTCTGAATCCGAAGAGAATATCTTAAAAATGGCAACCGATGCGGAAAATCTTCAACCTCCACCAATGTAGGAATATAGATCGTGTGATCTTCCTTAATGAAGGAGATCGTCGATACAATCAAGAAATAGCACATGAGTGGGATGATTGTATATAATCTTGAAGGATCACCTTGACTCGAGCGAGCTTTGTAACCGATGGGGCAAAAATTGGTGGGCGAAGATTAACTGATAAATAATCATAGCAAATTTCTCATTTTAGATATTAAGCGAATAGGTATTAATCCTGCTAATGTCTTGCTATGAATAGGTAGTGATGATGAAACATGTAAGTGCCACTATGTCCCTGAAACATGTGTGTGCCAATATGTCCCTGAAACATGTGCCACTAAGTCCCGAAACATATGCCTGAAACTATGTCCCCGAAACATGTGCTTGCCTGTATGTCCCTGAAACATGTGCCTGCTACTATGTCCCTGAAACATGTGCCTGCTACTATGTCCTTGAAACATGTGCCTGCCACTATGTCCTTGAAGCATGTGCCTGCCACCCTGTCCATGAAGATAACACTTAAAGCAATGACTACAGAGGTTCAAGTGTCCCCGCAAAAGAAAGTCAGAAAGGTTGGCAACAAAAATGATGCCAACCTTTTTTAAAGGGGGGTGGGGGTTGGTAAAACACTTCCTGGAAAGTTAAAGAGCATTTAATGCGACATAATACAAAGGAGTTTCGCCAAATTTATACCATATTAGAAAACAAAACAAAACATGAGCTGAACTTAATTCCAGTGTCTGTTTTTATTGTGACAATTCCCCCCCCCCACCTCACTTGTAAAGTAAAACAGAAATTTCCTATGGGAATTGCTGTCAAATTTAGCTTAAAGGCATAACTTGGAGCCCCTCTTTTCTTGTTGCTCACCTTGAATAAAACACCCAGCTAGATTATTAGGAAGTGAGGATGTGTAAGCGACGGTGAAAAATTAGTTCATTTCAAAAGACTGATTTCTACAAGGGAGTTAAAAGGGTTGGAAAAATGATACGAGTCTGATGGAACTAAGAAAAAATAAACTTTCTCTTCTTTATATTTTTAGTTCCATTAAGATTTTCCTTTTGAACGCCTCAAATATAAAAACATAAATATTCTACATCATGCTCATCTCTCTCTCTCAATATATATATATATATATATATATATATATATATATATATATATATATATATATATATATATATATATATATATATATATATATATATATATATATATATATATATATATATATATATATATATATATATATATATATATATATATATATATATATATATATATATATATATATATATATATATATATATATGGAAGAAATCCATGAATCCTCCGTTCCGGACGAAATATTTTGCCTCCCAAAATAAACTCGATAGACATTGTAGATTTATCGGTGTATTGGAAGGACACCCGTACCATGTCTAACATATGCACAGAATTTTCAAGCCGATTTGATCGTTAACCAATTGATCACAGCATAAGAAAGGATCACGCAAAAGGACTACATGAATACAGAACTTATCTTGAGAGAACGGTGCAAAGAGATTATGGAAAATATTCAAACACATTTCCGGGTGCTGAATTCATTTAATTCCCTCAGTTCTTGCACCTATTGGCCTATCTTGAACGTTAATTACAAATGCTATCTTCAGTGCTCCTGAGAGTTTAATTAATAATTAATGTCGCAAATTACTCATTAAATCATCTTTTGAAGCAATATATCGAAATATTTTGAGCAAATTTCAGGGAAGAGTATTCCAAACAGCAGTTATTTAATAAGTAAAAAAAAATGTTTTCAATATTAGACTGAAAACGGGTTATTTATTATAAATCTGTTTAATTTCATTGAACTCTTCACTGGGTGCAGACATTACCAGCGACGCCTACAGTTTTCAAATGATAAAAGAGCTAAACTTTCAAGTTCACAGTCGGGGAACTAAATGTGACAGCAAGTTTCATAGTCAGGGAACTAAATGTGACGGAAAGTTTAATAGTCATTGAACTAAATGTGACTCGGCGCTTCACACCCCATTTATTATATCCTCCTGAAGGAAATGGGAGCGAAGTTTCACGGCATACTCTAATTGTGGACGAAATGGTGATTTATAGAGTGGAATAACAACTCCCTTAGATTTATAATCCAAGTTACGGTATTCAGAGCACTCTGACAAAATATACTGACAATTCTTGGTAGGGTTAGCCACATAATAGAGCTGAAATTTAAAAAATGGCGAATAAAAATCAATAGAGTGGACGAGGAGGTCGAAGTTATTATGCAAGAAATATGTCTGGCAGTGAATAAAGAACATGGCTATGTAGAAAAGAATTATGTAAAAGGCAGGCATGCAAATCTCCAAAGGAAGACGCGACGATCAAAGGAAGGGATTTTATTCATTTCCTCGGATAAATTGGGAACGTGAAAATCATAGAAATGGATTTTTATGGGTAAACCACAGAAATAGGATAAGCTCCCCACCCCAGGGGTGTTTAGAATTATCAACATATGTAGGTTCTCAAGGTATTTAGGTTACTACCGATTATCCGATCTTTAGTTTCGACCTCACTTTGAGTATTGTATACACAAATGGGTTCCTTATTGCTGTCATCATATAGGTATGTTTGAAGGAGATGGGAAGCGGTAGAAAGACCGTTCATGGGGTACTTAGACTTCGCTATATAGATTACATACTATTGTTATGTTTTCATTTAAAAGGATGATTAAGGGGACTTAATTCAGGTACTCAAATTATGTTTTTTGGAAGAGAGAGAGGGGTTATATAAGTCGTGGGGACAGGGTATCATGAAGTTTCTTTTCAAACTGACGAGGAAATACTTTCTAAGTAATAGAATTGTTAAGCCATATAATAACTTAACACCACTGGCGATTACTAGTTATATTATTATCTTGCTTTAAAAGTAGATTGGACAATTATTTGGTTGATAATGGTATAGTTTAGATTAAATTGACTTGTCTTGGATAACAGTACGCAACAATGGGTTTGTTTATATGCATTTTTTCATCTTTTATATGTATTTTCCTCTCGCTGACTTCAAATATTACCTGTTTTGGCATATCATCAGTATTTTTAGAGATTTTCTTAGTTTTATATTTATTCTTTTTATAAGCAATCTTCCCCGAGGTGGATATTTCTAGTTCAATATATTTCGCTTTTGTAAGTACATTGAGACAGTAACACGCGTATTTTTACGTATTACAACGCATTTAGGAACTTTAAAGAAAATAAAAGCAAAATATAATTACAAATATTTACATTAAAAGTGCTTTTTGAATGTGAGCGCCTTTATCTTTTCTGACTAGAGACCATATATAGTCTCCCAACCTGGCAGTATCCCATCTTCCTTGGTGTTATCTCTCCATTGTTGCGATGTCCTGATGGAATCTTTCGCCATGCTCCTCACTGACATCACTCAAGTTTTCACGACAGAAACTAGATGTGAATGCCAAAAAATGGACTTTTAAAGACATACGATAGCTCAAGTTCTTGAAGTTCTCAATAAGCTTTGCTAACAGCTGCTTGTAGTTCGGATCTTTTTGATTTCCTATCAATCCATGAACTACACCATTAAATGCACACCATGCTTTTCTTTCGACTTTGGTCATTGCTCTTTCAAGTTTACCAGACTTCAACATCGAGTTTACTTGTGTTCCATCAAATACACCTCGATCTTAGCCTCAGAAAGCTTTGGTTTCTCCTCCAAATCCTAAGGCTTTCACAAACTGTTTTATCGATCCCAATTTTATATGAAGTGGGGGCAATAAAACCTCAGCAACCTCCACAAGAGGCTGTCTGACAACATTTAACTTTCCTGGCTTAATTCATGTCGCAGGGGCTATTGCACTTTTCGGTAATGATGATCATCAGCTCTGATATCCCATAAGCAAAAAGAGCACTAATATTTTTTGTAACCACCTTGCCAGCCAAGTAATAAGGCAAGTATCCGGAAATATCCACAAACATCCCACGCAAATTAAGCATAATTAACTTTGTCAAGAAGCTCTTTAACATTATCTTATTGTGCAAAAGAGGCAAAAATGGATATTGGTTTCCGCTCTGAAGTAAAACTGCTTTGGTTGTGACTTCGCTTTGAGTTGTCTAGGAAGAGTCGCCAGTTTGCAGGATCATGCTTCAATCCAACAGCAGTAAGCAAACCATTAACTTCTTTGCAGTCTTTCCCGAGTAAATTCAATTCCTTCTGTATATATAATATATATATATATATATATATATATATATATATATATATATATATATATATATATATATATATATATATATATATATATATATATATTTAACCAAAGTTATGGGGCAGGTATGAAAAGTGAAGAAGATGATTGAACTCATTATTTATTTCATACTTGACGTAATATGAATAAACATTTTTGCGTATATTTTGTCAATAATTAATATTTGCTCTGTTCTCCTTTGCTTTTATAACCGCTTTTATGCGTTTTTGCTTACTTAAGACTAAGTTAGCACTGGTGGTTCGCTCAATTTGCTGCCACTTTTCATGAATTTTGGCTGCTAATTCACTTTTTGAGGACCATTTGTGCACCTTCACTCTTGTGTCCAACTGAGACCACAAATGTTCAATGGGGTTGAGGTTTGGAGATTAAGGGGGCCATTCCATCGACGTTACTACCCCTTTCTTTTCAAACCAACCCTTTAAGACTCTAAATGGAGCATTGTCTTGATGCAAAGAATACACCATCTGGTATGTCATCATTGAAAATTTTACTTAAGGAAGGTTGATAAACCTGGTCTACCATGCTGGTGCAAGCGTTGGAATTCATTCTGCCCTCGCAAGTGAACAGCAATCCTAGACCTGAAGACGACATGCAGCCCCAAACCATTACACCGCCACCTCCAAATTTGACTGTTAAATTTGGTCTGGGAAAATTCGGTCTTGAAAGTTAAGGAGTTAATATCCTAAATACTTGAAAAAAAACAACTTATAAATGGAAGAACACTAAAAAATAGCAATTGTTAAAGAATAGCTCAAAACTAAAGGAGTAAGAATATTTGGTCTTGAAAAATTCGGTTTCAGAAATTTGGGTCTTATACAGAACTTGAAAAATGAACTTGTTATTTAAGATTATAAATAATTGCTTGTAAAAATGATAATTTGTTATCTTTATCGTAGGATTATACAAGTTTTAATAACTTTTCATCTATTTTCTCATACTTCCTCTTCTTTTGTGTGGATTATCTCCTTTTTGAATGTGAATAATTTTCGTTTGCGTGAATTCTTCTTCCTTTCGAAGAGCATCAATGAATGAGCTTCCAAATATTAGGATGTTTGCAGGTAACCGATGCTCTCAGAGCCGAGTGGAAGCCTTCTAAAGCAGTGGTTGTTCTGGTCAATCCATGAATCACTCGATGTCGGACATTCCCAAAAATAATTACATACAAAGGCTCTCCTCGCCTACCACGTCTTCCTCTTTTTGTGCCAATGTATGCCAATTCAAAATAGCTTGTAAATTCTATTGGCACTAATTCATCCTCGCATAAATCTTCATAGGCACTAATAACATCTTCAAGTGGCAAAAATGCCAAAGCACAGAACATTTTTTTCTTATTCGCAAAGTTGCCATCAGTACTGAATTGGACCTTAAATCCAAGTTGAATTATTTTCTTATTAACATTCTGACTAAATATGAATAGACAACCCACGTTGTTGGCACCAGTAAAGTTCTGACTGTAACTATTTCGAAGTGCTCTTTCAAAATCAATCATTGCTTCTTGTGGGTTCATATTTGGTACCAATATTTTTAGTTCATTCAAAAAAATGTCATACATTGCTTCAGTCTTGTCAGGCCAAAAAAAAGCCCGAGTAAATAATTTACCGTTTAAAACATCGTGAATCGTGAACAACTGATACCATATAGATGGAGCTAATTTAAAAGTGCCATCCATTCCTAAATGTGAGGCATTCTTCAAATCTTCAATGCCCTCATTTGAGGCAAAAAATAAGATTCCCTTTTCGTCATTTGAACCAGTGTTACATTGCAAGAACGATGCAACTCTCTGAAAACTAGTGAAAGTATCTGGTATTTCAAATCCTGTACGAGAAAGAGGCAAAGGAGGTGCACCAAAAGATGTATTGCGCCAATTAGTTATATTTCTTGAAACCGTTGGCAAATTTGCAATTCCTACTTTGCATCTTCTCCACCACCACTTCCTGTTTCTGAAATGAGAGGTCTCGTGCTTATTGCAGTGCCCTTATTCACTTTGGTTTTTAATTCTGGAATGGCGATTCTTGCTTCTGTTATATTTGGATAATCTTCATGATTATTGAGTTTTTTTCTAATTACCGGATCACCAGGTTTGTTCTCTGTATGCACGCGAGCATCACACTGATTACGAATCTCACAGCGCCAAAGTTTCTTTTCTTTATCAACGCTAAGCATATGGAAATCATAAATATAATTCAGTTCGTCAATCAACTTTTCTTTATTCTTCTCACTTTTAAAAAACTTAGCAGCCATAATCTGGGTAATGCTCAATTTAAAAAAATATAGAACGTTGAACTTGCACGAGACTGCTCTTCAAGAAGTAGCTTGATAGTGACCTAACGATCGTATCCTAAACACCCTAAATAACATTCTTATCTGCTCCGAAGGATTAACACAATTTAAAAATAAATCCACGAGAATGAGATTGACCTGGACTGACCGACCCAGAAGATTACTACTCTCAAATAAAATAAATGAGAAACGGAAGTTTGGAATTAGAAACATTCCTCGGTATCTTTGCTTAATCCGAAGGATTAACACGCATTTTATCATTAAAGGCAAATAAAAGCATTATTAGAGAAGGCCGATTTTTCCGAGACCGAATTTTCGAGACTGAAATTTGCGTGACCAAATTTTCCGAGACCGAATTTTCTGGTCACCGTATACAAAGGGGTTGTGGGAGAGTTCATACAAGAATAAGGTAAATGCCACATCTGAAAACTTCAAAACACCTTACAACTCCTCAGATGAAGAACGCCTTAAAAGTATAGAAGCGATATTAATTAAATCTATTAAACCCGTTTTTAATATAAAAATTAATGAATTTCGACACAAAATGTATATTGTATAACCGTATGTCGAAGGCGATAAAAGATCAGCTACGTTTTTTTGTGTGTGTAAATTAGGCTATGTACTTTCCCTTATATAAAGATTTGTTTATTCGATACATATGAAGTTAAATGGTAAAAAAAGTGCCAGGTCGACCCATTAAATACTTCATTCCAATCCTTCCCTCCAATTGTGAACTCCCAACCCCCGACCCCTCTTCGTATATAAGCTAAATGGAAATTTCTATCTTTGAATTTCTCTGGATGTCAATAGTTTATAACGAAACGTTGGCCTACAAAGAAAATGCATTAAAATTTTTGTATTTATTTCTCTCAAATGTGATACTTCGACATCCAAAAAGATATTTCACAAAGTAGAAGCGAAATGTAAGGAACATAATAAAATTAAAGCTGAAAAGAATTTCAATAATAATAATATAAGCATTAAGCCTAACACATTCTTTATATGAAAAATGGATCTAAGATTGATATTAATTTGAGAACAAACTAGAGAATCTGTGATTGTTTTATCCAAGGTATGTATGGTGATGCATCAACGTTTTAATAATTTAATATCAACACCACCAAGCAGAAATATATAACCGAAGTTAAATAACAGAAAGAATGAACAAATAATATTGAGATTGCAGCCAATAAAATATCACTCGCTGTGAGGAACAAATTAAATGGGTCTCGAATAATTACGGATTAACAATGAATCAACAATGATTCGTTAGTCACAATGAAAGCTGTGATACTTTCCGGAATTCAATATTGATGAAGCTGAACGAGAGGGGTTGAAATACCTACGTGATGTTAAAATGGTAGGATGCAAGCTAATACCAATGGTTAAGAAAAAAAGAAGAAATAAATTAAGTGACCTTTTTCGAAAGCTAAAGATTCATTCATCATGAATGAAGTGTAAACAAGATAACAGATTAAGAAACGAGATTAAATGAAGTATAGGTAATCTGGAGATTGCTTATCTGTGTGAAGGGATGAATGCGTTAAGGTGATCTTTTTATTTGATTTTCAGCAGTTGGAATATATATATATATATATATATATATATATATATATATATATATATATATGTGTGTGTGTGTGTGTGTGTGTGTATACCACGTAAGGAAAAGGAGAGATTGATTGGGAGTTAGTACTCCAATCAAGTGGGTGGAGACAACCGAGTGGAAACAACCAGAAGGTAGAAAGACAACCGGGTGGAAGCAACCAGGAGGTGGAGAGACAAGCGGGTGGAGACAACCAGGAGGTGAAGAGACAACCAGGTGGATAGACAACCGGGAGGTGGAGAGACAACCAGGATGTGGAGAGACAAGCGGGTGGAGACAACCGGGAGGTGGAGAGGCAAGCTAGTGGAAAAACAAGCGGGTGGAGACAACCAGGAGGTGAAGAGATAACCAGGTGGAGACAACCAGGAGGTGGAGAGACAACCGGGAGGTGGAGATACAACCAGGATGTGGAGAGACAAGCGGGTGGAGACAACCGAGAGGGGGAGAGGCAAGCTAGTGGAAAGACAATCGGGTGGAGACAACCCGGAGGCGAAGAGACAACCAGGATGTGGAGAGACAAGCGGGTGGAGACAACCGAGAGGGGGAGAGGCAAGCTAGTGGAAAGACAATCGGGTGGAGACAACCCGGAGGCGAAGAGACAACCAGGATGTGGAGAGACAAGCGGGTGGAGACAACCGGGAGGTGGAGAGGCAAGCTAGTGGAAAGACAATCGGGTGGAGACAACCGGGAGGTGGAGATACAACCAGGATGTGAAGAGACAACCGGGAGGTGGAGAGACAACCAGGATGTGGAGAGACAAGCGGGTGGAGACAACCGGGAGGTGGAGAGGCAAGCTAGTGGAAAGACAATCGGGTGGAGACAACCGGGAGGTGGAGAGGCAAGCTAGTGGAAAGACAATCGGGTGGAGACAACCCGGAGGTGAAGAGATAACCAGGTGGAGACAACCAGGAGGTGGAGAGACAACCGGGAGGTGTAGATACAACCAGGATGTGGAGAGACAACCGGGAGGTGGAGAGACAACCAGGATGTGGAGAGACAAGCGGGTGGAGACAACTGGGAGGGGGAGAGGCAAGCTAGTGGAAAGACAATCGGGTGGAGACAACCCGGAGGTGGAGAGACAACCAGGATGTGGAGAGACAAGCGGGTGGAGACAACCGGGAGGGGGAGAGAAAAGCTAGTGGAAAGACAATCGGGTGGAGACAACCCGGAGGTGAAGAGACAACCAGGAGGTGGAGAGACAACCAGGTGGACAGACAACCGGGAGGTGGAGAGACAACTAGGATGTGGAGAGACAAGCGGGTGGAGACAACCGGGAGGTAGAGAGGCAAGCTAGTGGAAAAACAAGCGGGTGGAGACAACCAGGAGGTGAAGAGACAACCAGGTGGAGACAACCAGGAGGTGGAGAGACAACCGGGAGGTGGAGATACAACCAGGATGTGGAGAGACAAGCGGGTGGAGACAACCGGGAGGGGGAGAGGCAAGCTAGTGGAAAGACAATCGGGTGGAGACAACCCGGAGGCGAAGAGACAACCAGGTGGAGACAACCAGGAGGTGGAGAGACAACCGGGAGGTGGAGATACAACCAGGATGTGGAGAGACAAGCGGGTGGAGACAACCGGGAGGTGGAGAGGCAAGCTAGTGGAAAGACAATCGGGTGGAGACAACCGGGAGGTGGAGAGGCAAGCTAGTGGAAAGACAATCGGGTGGAGACAACCCGGAGGTGAAGAGACAACCAGGAGGTGGAGAGACAACCGGGAGGTGGAGATACAACCAGGATGTGGAGAGACAACCAGGAGGTGGAGAGACAACCAGGATGTGGAGAGACAAGCGGGTGGAGACAACTGGGAGGGGGAGAGGCAAGCTAGTGGAAAGACAATCGGGTGGAGACAACCGGAGGTGGAAAGACAACCAGGATGTGGAGAGACAAGCGGGTGGAGACAACCGGGAGGGGGAGAGGAAAGCTAGTGGAAAGACAATCGGGTGGAGACAACCGGGAGGTGGAGAGGCAAGCTAGTGGAAAGACAATCGGGTGGAGACAACCCGGAGGTGAAGAGACAACCAGGAGGTGGAGAGACAACCGGGAGGTGGAGATACAACCAGGATGTGGAGAGACAACCGGGAGGTGGAGAGACAACCAGGATGTGGAGAGACAAGCGGGTGGAGACAACTGGGAGGGGGAGAGGCAAGCTAGTGGAAAGACAATCGGGTGGAGACAACCCGGAGGTGGAAAGACAACCAGGATGTGGAGAGACAAGCGGGTGGAGACAACCGGGAGGGGGAGAGGAAAGCTAGTGGAAAGACAATCGGGTGGAGACAACCCGGAGGTGAAGAGACAACCAGGAGGTGGAGAGACAACCGGGTATTTAAACTTGAGAGGAAGAAAGGAAACTGTTGATCCATTATGAAGGAAGCAACCCCTCAGTGGCCAAAGAGAAAATACAGGAAACAAGATCGTTGCAACAAACCGAATTCACTCATTCCAGTCACGGGAAGGAGAGAGAGAAATATAACCAACGAAAACAGTTCTTATGATTTATTCCTCGAATTTAAAGCGAAAACCAACGAGGGCGTATTGCGCAGAGATGTGTAAAGAAAGTGAAGCTGGTAAAAGTGAAATGTGCGGATTCTGCTGTAGGCATTAAGGCCGGGAAGGGAAGGTGCGGATGTTTGGACCTGAAGGTCGCACAATCCTCCAGATGTCATCCGCAGCGTGGTTGTCTATAATATGCATGGTATCCCCATGCAGACCTGAACACACTAACGACCTTGAACGAATACATTTACACCCCCTCCCCTCCCCGGGTAGTGGGATGTGTCTAAAAATACTGAAGAAAAAAGTTTCTTGGATATTTACAAAGAAAAACCAAGACAACCTCAGAAAGGAAGACAAAGACGGGGTCGCCTTCCCCGCCCACACAAAGAATGGATAAGATGGGGACAAATTCAAAAGAACAGAAATCGAACACTAGAGTGAAAGTGACCGAATTTCGGTGCTCTGTTGCAGGGAGGAGATGTGAAGTGTTTGGTTGCGGGGAGGAGATGTGAAGTGCTTTTTGCAGGGGGGAGATGGAAAGTGCTTTTTGATGAGGGAGTTGTGAAGTCCGTGTTTGTAGGGAAGTGATGCGAAGTGCTTGGTTGCGGAGGAGGTATGAATTGCTTGGTTGCATTGAAGAGATGTGAAGTCCTTGTTTGCAGAGACGAGATGTGAAGTGCTTTTTGCAGGGGGAAAATGTAAAGTACTTAGTTGGTGGGGGAGTTGTGAAGTCCTTGGTTGCATGGAGATGTGAATTGCTTTTTGCATGGGGAAATGTAAAGTGCTTGGTTGCAGTGAGAGTTGTGAAGTCCTTGGTTACCTGGAGGAGATGTGAAGTGCTTTTTACAGAGGGGGAGGTAAAGTGCTTGGTTGCTGGGGGAGTTATGAAGTCCTTGATTGCATTGAGATGTGAAGTGCCTTTTGCAGGGAAGAGATGTGAAGTGCTTGGTTGCTGAGGGAGTTGTGAAGTGCTTGTTTACAGGGAAGTGATGTGAAGTGATTTTTGCTGGGGGAGATGTGAAGCGCTTAGTTGCAAGGAGGAGATGCGAAGTGCTTGGTTGCGGGGAAGAGATATGAAGGCCTTGGTTTCAAGGAGGAAATACAAAGTGTTTGGTTGCAAGGAGGAGATGTGAAGTCCATGTTTGCAGGGAGGAGATGTAAAGTACTTTGGTGCTGAGGGAGTTCTTAAGTCCTTGGTTGCAAGGAGGAGATGCGAAGTGCTTGGTTGCGCGGGGGATGTGAATTGCTTGGTTGCACTGAAGAGATGTGAAGTCCTTGTTTGCAGAGAGGAGATGTGAAGTGTTTGGTTGCTAGGGGGAGTTGTGAAGTCCGTGGTTGGATGGAGGAGATGTTAATCGCTTTTTGCAGGTAGGAGTGAAGCAAGGCCGGCTCATGTTACCGGCAATTCGGTCAGTCGCCCGCGGTGCGTCATGCGCTTTGATTATGATGCAAATTGATATTGAAAAGCACTACAGTCAGTAAAAGAATTAGCTACAGAATTAGATGTAGAGCCTATCTTTAGAAGTAAAAGAATAAGCAGAAAGAGGAGGCTGTTTGAGTATAAGTGCACTGGGGTGGTTCCAAAGGTAAGTTACCCAGAACAAAAAAAATTAAAATCATGTGTGCAATGTAATACTGGACAGAGTTATTAATTCTTTATCGGAAAGATTTGAAAAGTTATAAAGTTTCAATAACACATTGTGAATTTTTAAATGGCCTAAAAGATCTGCCAGATAAAAGTAAACTCAAAAGTAGAATGTCAAGGTTTGGAGAATAAGTTAAGGTACAAAGAAAATAGTGATATTGATGGATGTGATCTTGACTGAACTAGATATAGCCAAAGGATTAGTTCCTGATAATGTAAAGCTTCCAATAGAAGCAGCTAAGGTTCATAAACACTAATAAGTTACAAGATGCTAAATCTGTGGTTTGCATTAAGATAAATGATTACAATACCTATTAGTGTGGTCGTTGGCGAAAGAAGCTTTAGTAAACTGAAGCATCCCAAAACATATCTACCCTCATTCATGTCTCAAGAGAGAATGAATTCTTTGGCAATTTTATCTCTAGAAAATGATATTTGCAAAGAATTGAAATGAAGAAAGCGCCATGAAAAGATTTTCTGATCTAGAGGCTAGAGGAAAACGTTTCAGGTAGGCTAATTGTTCATACTGTCCCAAATACAGGTTGAGAAAAACAACATTTTTATTCATTGTTTTTTAAAAATAACCCAGGTAATAAACTGATTTCTATTATTCTATATTTTTAGTTTTTTTATGTGAATTTTTTTATAATTATACTTAAAAAGGGCACCGACATTTGCTTGCCCAAGGCACAAGAGATGTGAAGCGCTTGGTTGCAGGGAGGAGCTGTGAAGTGATTGGTTGCTGGGGGAGTAGTGAAGTACTTGGTTGCATGGAAGAGATATGAAGTGATTGGTTGCTGGGGAAGAAGTGAAGTGCTTCGTTGCATGGAGGAGATGTGAAGTTCTTGGTTGCAGTAAGGACATGTGAAGTGCTTGGTTGCGGAGAGATGTGAATTGCTTGGTTGCATTGAGATGTGAAGTGCTTAATTGCGGGGAAGAGATGTGAAGTCCTTGGTAGCAGAGAGGAGATATGAAGTGTTTTGTTGTTGCGAGAGTGGTGAAGTGCCTGGTTGCATGGAGATGATTTGAAGTGCTTAGTTGCAGGGAGGAGATTTGAATTGCTTGTTTTCAAGAAAGAGATGTGAAATCCTTGGTTGCAGGGAGGAGATGTGAAGTGTTTGGTCGCTGCGGGAGTTGTGAAGTGCTTGGTTGTATGCAGATGTGAAGTATTTGGTTGGCTGCAGGGGGGAGATGTGAAGTGCATAGTTGCGGGAAAGAGATGTGAAGTACTTGGTTGCAGGGAAGAGATATAAAGTGTTTGATTGTTGCGGGAGTCGTGAAGTGCTTGGTTTCATGGAGGAGATTTTAAGTGCTTGGTTGCGGGGAGGAGATGTAAAGTGATTGGTTACTGGGCGGACCTGCGAAGTGCTTGGTAGCATGGAGGAGATGTGAAGTGCTTGGTTGCAGGGGGGAACATGCGAAGTGCTTGGTTGCAGGAAAGGATACAGAAATGTGAACTGTTAGGTTGTAGTTAGGGGCAAAGAGATATGAAATTTGTTCTTAAATTCTTAAATCAAACCTTTAATTAACTGTTGTGGGTTCGTGTATTTACCTTTGCTCGCAGGAAAAAAAAAAACAACCTAAAACATAAAAGTCCAAACTAATGTTCAAAACTGACTGTTGCGGGGCTTTCCTCTACTTCCTCCCGCCTTCTGCAATTCTCATGTTCACTTTCCTATTTTGAAACACATTTACCCCGCAAATGGGCCAAAAGGGATCGTCGTTTGTTTTTTTCAGCTCCACAATTATGAAAATGGAAGCTCGTCATTTGTTGGCAAGCGGAAAAAAGACCGGGTTTAACATTTGCCAAAGTAAATGTATACTCAATACTAAAATTTTACACTTTTTATGGCCAACACTATACTTTCTGTATAGCAAACACTATAATTTCTCTATATCTAACACTATACTTTCTGTATAGCGAATACTATCATTTTATTCTTTTTAATCTAAACTATACTTTCTGTATAGCTAACACTATACCTTCTAAAGAGTGACACTATACTTTTTTAGCAAGCACTATAGTTTCTGTATAGCGAATACTATACTTTCTATATAGTGAACAGTATAGTTTCTGCATAGTGAACACTATACTTTTATAGCAAACACTATACTTACTGTATAACAAACACTATACTTTTTGTATACAGAATACTATAATTTAGACTTTCATGGCAAATACTATGCTGTTTGTATAGCGAATACTCTACTTTCTATATAGTGAACACTACTTTCTCTATAGTGAACACTATACTTTCTGTATAGTGAACAATATACTTTTATAGCAAGCACTATACTTACTACATAACAAACACTATACTTTCTGTATAACGAACACTATACTTTATCTATAGTGAACACTATACTTTATAGCAAGCACTATACTTACTATATAGCGAGCACTATACTTACTATATAGCGAGCACTATACTTTCTGTATACTGAACACTATACTTTTATAGCAAACGCTATACCTTCTGTATAGCGAACACTATACATTCTGTATATTGAACACTATACTTTTATAGCAATCACTATACTTACTATATAGCAAACACTATAGTTTCTTTATAGTGAATACTCTACTTTCCACGAGTAATTTATTTTGGAACTCACTAATTAACATCATAACAATAAAACATTTAATTACGAAAAAAAGAAATGCGAAACTGCTTTTAATTCAAAGTGAATAGAAACCAATTCACAAAAAATCGAGGTCGGTGTGCAACAATATCGCTAATTAGGCTCCTCATTCTACTCCGTGTATGCCCTATTAATTACAGAAGCCTTTGGGGGAACAATTCCTTACTAATTATTGATATTCCTATGTAAAAATTAAAGCAATTTTAAACTTACACCTAATAACGAACATAATGCGCCTTGTAGCTTAATACTTACGTAAAATAATAAAGAAATTTTGAAAAATATTTAATTTATAAGTAAAATAATGCATAAAAAGTTAACTGTAAATAAATTTAAGCCATGTTATGATTTTTCGTTTTATGTAACGTCATAAACGAAGATAGAGCGAGCAATGACAACTGAAAGGAAATAAGGATGTTTGCCGTGAAGGGTAGGGAGTGCCAGATCTCTACCCTTAAGAGTAGGAGAGTCCCATAATTCCTGGCGTTGAGGACGGGAAAAGTTGCTCTTGATGATGGCGAAGCGTCGTGGGTGAATCCTCGAAAGCCCGAAGCGTTTGGAGAGAGTCGGGTGGTGGCTCGAATTGTGAGTTGTTCCACGGATGGCGAGCGTGAAAGCGCGAAGGAATTTGCGAGTTGCGCGCGATGTTGATGTGTGATTACGCGATTAAGGGGTCTTTGCTCTGATCGTGTGAGTGAGTCGCAAGGTGGGTGTTCTTAAGAGAAACTCTAGGTAGAGTGACGTCCGGTCGATCGAATCTTCTGGACGAACCTGTCTGAACGGCATCTTTATAAGGGATTGCCTCAGGGCTTCGTCCTTATCAGAGAGGTTCTGTTCGCTTCCTCAATAGTTTCTCGATTGAATTCCTCGATCACATGGTCTAGGAATCCATAAGAGTAGGAAAATCGAAACCCACCATAATAACAGATGCCTCGTTCGGGTACCACAACGTCCTGGCGTTAGGCAGTGTAACATCATTACTTAAACGCCCCCCATCCTCTCTCTCCCCTCGACCCGCTGGCCGCCAGACGCCTCCTCAAACCACGAGAAGTACGAATCAACAGATTTCTGTGCCAGCGAGCATAACAATACGAAGGGAAGGAGACCAGGTGCAATAAAAATGTTTAAACAGGTACTATTTCCCCTGATATTTGGGATCGAGTTTCGCGTAATAGACGAAATTATAGGAGCTGCGACCAAAAGCCAGAAGATGTCTTTAGGGCTAAGTGAAAGACGCTCAGAGAAGAGTCGTTAGAGGAGCGAGGTAAAACATAAGCTCTAATCCACCCCCCGGGGGGTCGGTGAAGTATATAGGCGGATAACTAGAGAAGAACATGAAGATCGAGTTAGAGATCGACACGGCGAAGTCTGGCGTCAGCACGGCACTCAAAGAATGGAACAGAGAAGAAGCTCATTCTGAGCTAGTTCCTGGTGGTCACACCGAAAATTCGCCCCTTTTGTATTGAGGATCACTCTCATAAATCTCTCGTAGGGAGAAACCCCCTATCTCGGTTTCCAACAAAAACTGGAGATAGTCCTCGCCATTGAGGAATACCAAAAGTGAACTCCTTCACCCCCCTCCCCATTCGTCAAAGGATTCACTGTTTGCTCATCGCTCGTCAGTGCGAAGCATTCCAAGATTAACCCGAAGATTGGAAAAAGCATACCTTCACGGTCCCGTTGCCTAAATCATCTGACTGAGACAACGTGCTTAACGCCATCCGTCCCCCTCACCAAAATCACCTGTTGCTCCAAGTCCGTCTCCTCGCCAGACAAACGGCTGGGCATCTGCGAACACGCCCACGCGCCTAACCGCAAACATTTCTCCGTCTAACGAAGGTCGAAGGTCAAGGTAATTCTTCAGCCGGATTCACGTGTGTTTTTGTTTTTTTTTAAGATAGAGAAATTCAATTATTTTTGTGTGTCAATTAGCGTCCAGTATTAAAGTGAGTAATTCTAACATAGACTCGTTTATTCATAGCTGTATAGTTTGTTTTTAAGATTTCACTTTTTTATGTTGTAATTTAAGATATATTTTTTTAATTATTTAATTCAATCCTTGAAACGCTGCACATGGCACTAGAAACCCTCAATGATAAAATAACGTAAAATAATATAGCACTCTTAGAGAAAACGTAATAAAGGAGTTATTGAAGTACGTGACCAACCTAAGTACCACCACCCGGCCCTTACAATACCACGGCAATAAGGTTAGGTGTCAATCTGGAGCCCCGTGGCTGCGGAGGTTACAATCCTTTGGTAAAGACACAGTAAATATTATTTACTTAATAATAAACTTAATCGAAAAAAATAATTATATATAATAATCATAATGCTAAAAAAATCATATACTATCTGTATCTATAAGTCGCTCGATCAGTTCCTGCGGCCACAACGTTGTTCACTAGTAACTAATGGTCCTTCACGCGCGCGCGGTGAAACGTTTGCTCATTGTAAGTATATTATATGATAGGGAGAGTGCGTAACTGTCCTCAATCTGCTTTCACCCCACAAATAATAATAATAATCAGCGAGTAAAGATATTTGTGTGCCACAATATAAGAATTTGAAACAATTTGTAATTTATTTGCGACGGGACTTTTTATCCCGGGAAACGCCGGGCACCTATGCTCGTAAAATATAATACACACCGAAAATATTAAGCGAAACAAGTTTATATATTTACGGTTTTATTGGAAATCAGTGCTTCCGGAAAGTCAGTCTGAGTCAACTTGAAGTTCAGAGAAGTGGCTACTCCTATTGACCATTCCTCCGCAAATCAGAGCTCAAGCCTGACTTGGAGCAATATTCTGACAGATTGTGGTGAATTAGCAGTTTTTTGTCTATTTTACAAAATATAAATGCAAGGAGTATAAGTGGTTTGTAATAAGAAAAAAGGCTAAAAGAGTGCTTGAAATTTCTAGGAAAAGCATGGGAGACCTTCTCATACGTATGGCACGAACAGAATCACACGAACTCAACTGTACTGACCAGCCTGAGTTCTTTCACAATTGGGCGGAACATCTTTCTCCTATTTTTATCCGAAATTTAGGTATGTATCCGTATAGGTTCTAGGTTATTACGGAGATTTAGTTCGTACTAAATCCTTGTATTTATTTGTGCATGTTGATGTGAGTTGTGTAATGCTAATTCTAATTTACTATTATTTATTAAGTACTACATGGCTGTCATCTTGTATTTTCTCGTTTAATTATCCCTTTCTAACTCCTCCATTAAGCTACAGCGATTCATTTGATAATGATATTATGATTTATGAGATATTGCCAAAATACGCTGTGATGTTCTCTATCGATAAAATATTGCTACGTATTAAATGTATTAATTACTTTGTAACTTCATTTTGCAGTAAAGTTATATTGAGGGTCAAAAGACCCCAAGACCGGCAAATCTGAGTTCACTTACATGTGTCACCATGATAATTGGACTGTTTTGTGACTTTTTGTCCACCCGGCATAATAACTCAAAATAGGCCTATTTAGTGAAACATCTTTAAGCCTATGCAACAAATTTAATTTCGAACCAAACAAAAAGAAATTTGGCAATTCCTTAATATTATACATCGCATGACGTAGACATAAGCAGTGATACCAACCAAACACATGGTGACAAGTTCTTTATCAGCGCGGCAGAAGAAATTGTACACCTGTCTTGATGGAGCGCCATAAATATTTCAATTCGACATTTCTGAGTCTATTAAACCACATACTTATTTATCATGAGTTCCTTGAGTCACTAAACTTATTTCTTATATAAGACAAGACAGAGCAACGTAAAGCGACTCTGAAAAACGGTCGTAAACCTAAAAGGAAACACTAAATGATTTCCTCAGCTAAAAGAAAACACTCGCAACCATTTGTTTTTCATTTATTTTGTCATGAAGAGATTCTTTGAATGTTTCAGAGGTAGAGACGTAACGGCATTCGTGCCTGGGAGCGTAGAGGAGATTCCTGAAGTTGCTAATGAAATGCATATAAAGATCAGAATGGCAATCGGTACTCGTTGATCGGTGGAGGAGTGGCTGGTCGTTTTGGGTATTAGTGACGCCAACTAGCGATGAAGGAATCCTCAGTAATCACAGGGAAGGGCCCCCATCCAGCTCAGGGTGTGTGTATGTGAGTTCTCTAAGTCCATAGATCAAAGCTTAGTGTCATATTGCGACTCGAACCTGCAGCCGTGATGTGAAATTTTCAATTTGACTTGATCAGAAAAAACTCAGAACTTCGTTTTTTACATACATATAGCAGAAAACACACAAAAGCAACAATGTGCATAAATTTTGATTCCTAGATTGGGGAGAAGGAAAATAAAACCATACAAATGGATGAACGGATGTTGCTTTTATGTGAAACGAATGTAAAGAAGAAAATCTGATTGGGTCAAAGTCACGATCGTCATGCCTCAAAGATCAGACTTGGGTCATGTATTATTTGTTATCTTGGTAAACAACTTCAAGAATACGAGTATTAAGCAAGATTGTCATGCTCGCGGGCGATACTAAACTTGGTCATATGCTGAAACACGACTCAGATCAAGAAGAAATACAGCACGACCTAAATAAGATATGTGATTGGTCGGTTACCTGGCAGGTAAATTTTAATCTCAATAAGTGCAAAGTTATGAAAAGTGGCTCTCAAAATGGCAACTTTGTTTATACATTAGGTGCGCATCGATTAGAAAATGGGTCAGAAAATGATCTCAGTGTATTAATTTCGAGTAACTTCAAGTTTTCGAAACACTGAGTCCAAATAGTTAAAAAAACAACAACTCAGTTTTATTGCGAGAATTTCGAATAAAAGAGTAGATAAATAGTAGCCAATGATTTAAATTACTTTTGCGTACGCAGTTGAAATATGCAGCTTAGGTCTGGTCACCTTGTCTGTAAAAGGACATTGACGGATTGGAGAGAATACAACGAAGTGCGACAAAGCTCATTCGGGAGCTGCGAAACAGACCATATGAAGATAGACATAAAGAATTAAAATTGCTCTCGCTTGAAGATAGGTGTCTTCGAGGCCAATTGATAGAACTCTTCAAAATTATTAATAGTTTTCATAATATAAAAATTGATTCCCTTTTAGATGGCGCTGAAAACACTACATGAACAAATGAACATAAATTGAAATTAAAGCCTTAATAGAGGAATAGCTTGGGAAGAACCTTTTCACTTGGAATTATCCGCAAGCAAAAGTCGATAAACATGCTTAAAACTAAATTGAATAAACATTTATTTATTAAAGCACACGAAATTAAACAATATTTATTTAACTTTTTTTTACTCTAAAGTTCCTCCCAAGACCTCCTTACCCTACCTCTCCCACTCTTTCACGATTAGCCATAGAGCGGGTCTTAGGCGCTTTGCTGCCATTTATTCTATATTTCTATAAAAGTGAGCGACCAACCCCCCCAGCCCTTAACCCAAACAGGAATGGTTAAAAGGATCATGGTGACGAGGACTAGAGGACCAAACACAACCTTGATTGCTGGGGTAAAGAAGGTGCATCTCAAGTCTCCAGGAGAAAATCCGTACACAAAGTAGCAAAGGACAGTTATGATTTGACTGACCTCCCCGGCAGGGCTGAGGTTCAGGAAGATGGCCATGGCAAAATGCAGGTGAGGTTCCTATACCAATGGGTAACCACCTTAGGAGACCACTTGGATACGTTCGGTAGCCACGACAACCACTGATTGTACCCAGCGGACCAATTTAACCAACCTCAAAAGGAGATTTAATTGGCCATTTGGTCGCGACCGACGCTATAAACCAACCAATCGAAACGGTTTTAGTCGTGTGTTCGCGACTCTATAAGTTATTATCTCGTCGGTCGGATGGTAACCATTTTACTTCTCAATGGGGGAAATCAGTCACCCTTATCCACCCTTCAAGGAAGTGGCCCAAGATAAAGGACCCTTACTGGGGGGAGGGGAATCTTCAACACTTCAACTTGTACTATATTCCTACAAAGTCGTGTTGGAGATCATCGATGATACTACAACTACCTGTCCCACCTTTTGGTCCTATTAACCACAACTCAATCTGTTCTGCTGAAGGTCTTTCATAGTGGTGGGAGATTGTACTATCTCGACCAGTCATGGTTCCCCCGTGGAAACAGGATCCCTAGCATGCCCCCTCACAAAGCCCCCCCATGAACACCTATCACACTCAATATCACCCAATCACTCCCCAGTCAGCCTTTTCCCTCTCATACACTTACTTCCACAATCATTCCCTCTTTTATGCGGTCTTCCACCCCCTTTCACACCTTCACTATTTCAATCCATTGTTCTTTCACGCCCAGACCACCTCGGAACACTTTCAGTCAACTTCACTCATACACCTTTTTGTTTCACTCCACCCTTCATCACTCTATCTACCCTCCACACACCGAGCATTCCTCTCAAGTTGTCCATTTGTAATGCTCTCAGTCGAGATCACTCCTTCTTCCATACCTTAGTCCAGTAATGGGATTCAGCCGGTTCGTAAGAACCTTTTCTCGGAAGTTCATTAATCCCCAGGACCGGTTGTTAGCTTAAATGAGGTTCTCAATCTTTTTTAAAGTTGAGAAAATAACTAAAATTAATAATTCCACTCGCTACACTCTAGCGTGGAACAACAGCGTGGTTGGCTGCTAGAGAGAGAACCTGTTGTTAGTGACACCTGTAGTGAGCGAACTTATTCTTAAAATTTTGGAATCCTTAGTCCCATTTCCATACACCAACGTTGGTACCAGTTTCTGGTACATTCCGCGCTCGAACATTTAGCCTTCACCAAGGCTCTGATCGACCCATAATTTTCCACCATTTACAACCAGGTGGTCGCCATCTGCTTCATTTGTACTGCTAATATTCAAGATATATTCTGGATCAGGTGAGGGAAATTATTTTTATTGGCAGACCTCATCAGAATTAGGAACGAGCAAAGACCCTGAGGTCCACTCGAGGCTAGTTCAAGAAATAATGGAAAGGAGGAAGTCAGTGGTGAAGGACAGGTAAGAGGAAGAGAGGATATGGATAAAGAATTAGTTTCACATCTTAGCTCTGTAAAGTCATATTTTATAGTAATATTTATCGATTCTATTCTTAAACACATTTAATCTAGTAATTTCATCGATATTCCACGGCAAGTCATTCCAAGTTTGTGTTATTTTATAATAAAAAGACCAGGCAATGGCTTCGCCAATCCCTCATACGGGGGCAGCTTGCGCTTCGCTACTAAAATTAAAATTTAAAATCTAAAAAAAGCAGCCATGGTTAAATTTTTATAAATTTTCTGAACTTCGCCAATTATAATAATTTTAAAAAGGAACTCTAAATTATTTTCCCCCTTTCAAAACATCACGTTGCTAAAATATAGTTATGGATAAAATAAAAAAGCAGCCTTACTTAAATTTTAATAAATTGTCTGAACTTCGCCAATTGTAATTCAAATTATTATTCAAATCCTCCAAAAAATCCCGTTCTTAAATTATAGTTAGTGAAAATTTGCTTTATCGCAATGTTAAATCTTTAGTTCACTAGTTTGAACCCGTTATTTCTAGTTGCCGCTCGGTTATCTAGCTTAAATATTGAGCCTTGATTTAGAATAATGAACCCATTTTGAATGTTAAATACTTTAATAAGTTGGCCTCGTAGACACCGATCACTCATGGAAAGTATCGGGTAGTCCAGAAAGTAATGGCGTTTTTTAAAGTGAAAGGTTTAAAATAAACAAACAGGTAAATAATAAATTTATTTTCAATCAAAGTAGGTTTCATGTGATTGAATGCACTGTAGTGAATGTATTACAATGCCATTTATGCCATGACTGTAGAAATCTTCACGCCTCGATTCAAGAAAGTAATGGCGATTTTCTCACTAAGCCATATATATATGTGACAAACCAACCAACTAAACCAACTTATAGTAAGATATAATGTAAATTGTTCGTGAGTTCATAAATTAAACATGAAATTTGTGTTGTCCAAGTCTCAAATCTGGTTATTATTAATTTAGTGATCCTTAAAATAACATGAATAAAAATGACTCGCATAATTTATTTTTATGAGTTCAAACTTGGAAAAAAAGCTACTGAAACTGAACAAAACATCAACGGAGCATTTGACCAAGGATCGGTTCCTGTTCTTACAGTACAGCGTTTGTTAGAGAGGGGTCAAGGAGGAGATGAAAGTCTTACAGAGATTCAAGGTCCAGGGAGGAATCGATCCTTTGAAGATGAGACGCTAAGTGAAGCAGTCGAGGCGAGACAGACCCTCGTTACATCAGTACGTAAGCTCGCTGAAGCAACACAAAAAAAAAGAATCCACCTAGATGTTTAAAATTGGGGGAAAAAAAGATGGATAAGTTTGTACCACAGGAAGTGACAGATGGCCAACAAAATCGTCACTACCAGATTGATCCGAAATGATCCATTTCTTGAAACGATGGTTACTTTTGATGTAAAAATGGATTCTTTACAAGAACAAGAAAAGGTCTGAACATTGACTTGACAGACAAGAGCAACCGAAAAATACCCCAAAGTCCGCGTTCCATAAAAAAAGGTGTATAGTGACATTATGGTGGACTGCATCTGGGATTATCCATCATAACTTCCTAAATCAAGGAATGAAATACAGTCAGGAATAATTAGAGGTAAGGCATAAAAAGTTGCGCGGAAAACAACCAGCTTTAGTCAAACGTGAAGATCCTGTTCTCCTTCACGACAATGCTCGGCCACATGTGGCAAAGATGACGCTTCAGAAATTAAACCACCTGGGAAGAGAAGTCCTGCCTCATTCACCTTATTCTCAAGATCCTAAAGAGTTTCATATTTTTAAACACCTGAAAATCTTTTTAAAGAATAAACGCTTTCAAACCTAAGCAGGTGCAGAAGAAGCTTTTTAAGACATTTCTTGACTCTAGGCATGACAACATACAGTAAAGGCGTAAACGACATAGTAATACGTTGGCAAAAGTGCATTCAATCACATGGAATCTACTTTGATTAAACATAAATTTAGTATATGCCTGTTTGTTTATTTTAAACAATGCACCTTAAAAATGTAATCACTTTTTGGACTACCTGATATTATGACGTGTCTCTGTCTTTCTTCGTACGATTTATTTTTAAGCTCATAAATTACCTTCACCGATCAATGATAGACGCATTGCAACATTACAATATCCTTTTAAATAAGTGGAGACCGAAAATGCACCGCATATTCCATATGAGGTCTTATAAGCGCTTTATATAAGGGGGCTAAACTGACGAAAAAAAAAGTCCTTAAGATCGATAGGGATTACCTCAATCACCTGCAAAATGACCATGTGCCTGAAAAGAAAAGTGTATAACCAATGCATAATCTCAACTAGGAACTATGAAGCGGAAACTTGGAACCTGACCCCCCCAAAACTTACATTAAAACTTAGAACACACAAAAAAACCATGAACGTCTTATGATGGTAATATCTTGGCGTGAGAGAAAATCAGTGGATGGCCATGTGGCAAGATTTCAGGACGAGAAAACTTACTGATTGGAGTCCACTTGATAAAAGGCAACCGAAAGGAAGTCCCAAAACAAGATAAAAGACAACCGAAAGCAAGACCCAAAACAAGATAAAAGACAACCGAAAGGAAGTCATAAAACAAGAGAGAGATGATCTTCAAAAATATGATAAAAGTCTGAAACAAATTGCACAAGAACGACAAAATTTTAGAAAGATGAGAAAGGGTTTCTTTCAACAGTGGGAAACAAAAGACTAAAGCGATAATATACGAGTATATATATATATAAGTCTACCTTAAGGTATACCTTACATGAGAAGCTTGCGCTTTGCAGTCAATGTGACCTGCAATGACCTTGAAGGTATCTAATAATTTTCCTTTCTTTAGCTCTAATGTTTTGGGTGTGAGGGAAGTTCCTTACCCTTTTCCTCGCCCTAATCTTTCTAAAGTACTGAAAAAACACTGCGACCTGTAAATTTACTCTTAGTGCATTTTTTCTGGCCTATTTTCTCGGTTCAAAGGTAAAATAGAATCTTTTTTGATCGGAATTCTTTGCGAAATTCGGGGAAAACAGCCAGAGGCTTCCAATAATTTGCTATTGTTGTATATTTTTTAAGAGGACGTACCTCCTATTTTCTCTACTTAAATATTAAAATGAGGAATATATTTTAGAAAGAACTCCGATGAAACTAAGATACGAAAACCCGCCATTCGGGCTGTTTTTCGACATTTATTTTCTCTAATAATTTGCTATTTTTTAATGTTAAAGGATTTAACGCCATTTTTAATGCGGGCTGTTTTTCGGCATTTATTTTCTCTAATAATTTACTATTTTTTAATATTAGAAGGTTTAACGCCATTTTTAATGTTTTGTCGAGTCCATACTGCTGCGGGAAAGCTTACAAAAAAATACAAAAGACAAGTCGAGAGAGAGCATCAGTTCTTGTTGGCGGCTTTGTGGGTCGGGACGGTGCGTCCTCTTACAGGTTTAAATGTAGTGTTAGGGATGAGAAGGAAGACACACTCTCCCTCCTCATTTGAATGGTCGGTACTGAGGTAAAATATTTAGCGTTCTGGGATTTATGTATTCTTCTGTCGATAACTCATATATTAGCATGTTTGGAGAGTTGATTCATTAATGATTAATTCTTAGTCTTATTCTTGGATTTCTTCCGGTCCCCTTGTGCCAAACGTACTGCTCCGCATTCCTTTGGATGACACCGGCGATGCCGAGAGGGAGATCTTGACCTCTGGGTAACCCAGGATCTTCCCATACACTTCGCCCAGGCCTGCGCTGACTTCCATGGCGCAATCTTCATTGTCTTACGAGAGAGAAGGATGCCACCGAACAGTATGTAAATAGTTTTATTATTTATTGTTATTGTTTCTAGATTGTTAAATTTATGAACTATTTTGCGAGTATTGAAATTAAATTTCTTGATTATTTTTGAGGGGTAAAGCGACAATGGCTTTAGTGTGTAAAGAATTTTATTCTGACGTTTCGTCAAACACTATTTCAAATAAGACAAAGAGAAATTAATCGGTTGGGAATGGGTGTGTAGAGGCATGGCCCTGGCATTAAAATCGCACCAGCAAAGTGTCTCGCAGGAATAGGGAGAATTGCAACAAATTTCGTCGGGGATGTGTATATATATATATAAATTGGCGACAGAGTAATAAAACGAACATTTCTCGTCTGGAAATGGAATTAATCCGAGACAGCTGGTGGCTTCTCAGCTATGACAAAAATTATATCAAAGAAGTGAAAATGGGAAGTGCTATAAACTCATTAGCGTCGGGAGAAGAAAATCCTGCCCAGTGGGCGAAGCTAGAAGCATTGTGGTCCCAGTGAAGGAAAGAGACCACGCCTCCTATACGATTTATAGAAGAAAAATGGAGAATTCGAGAGAAGGAGATTCATTTACTTTTGGGTAGACAGTTAAGTCAGATAGACGATCGAATGTAAAGAACTAATTACTGTTCGTTTAGCGTAGTGAAGCCCCCGTTGCAATCTGCCTATCGTGTTCTCGTAACACTCACTTTCCCTGACCATAATCGTGCAAACACGAGCCTCAACTTTATCTTGTTTATTTTTGTTCGTTGGAATTAAACATATATTTCTTTAGGTGATTCCTCTCCAGCCCTTTTTCGATCACAAGCCTTCGGTAAGCCCAAACAAGCCGGAATATATTATTCTCGTATCTTTAGTACCTCCATTCACCTCCGCCCTCAAAGTGACTCCACAAAGTGGTGACCCCTACAGCGCGAACAGTGAAGGCATCGAAAATATGAACTCTGCAAGCAACCATCAGATAGGAAAAGGCGAAGGGGACTTCGTGAACGCCATCATCATCAAGCCGCCTATCCTCAATGAATCAGCAGTCACAGGTTGGTTTCGCCTTGTGGAGGCACAGTTTCACATTTCTGGGCTAAAAAAGGAGGAAACCATGTTCTTTCACGTGTTAGCCTCACTTCCTCCTGAGACTGTTGACCGTCTTCCGGCAGCCATTTTGGCTGAGCAAAGCTACCAGAGTTTGAAAACGGAAGTGATCGGCCTTTTCAAGAAGACCAAGCCTGAGCTATTCAAAAAGCTAATAGCATTCTCCGCACTTACAAGCCGGCCCTCAATCAACCTAGAAGAACTGCGAAGAACTTCCTTTCAGGTAGGAGTAAGCGAAGACCTCGTGCGTCCTAAATTTGTACAATCCTTACCGCCGAGCATTGCGCCTATAATTGCTACACAAAATGATCCTTAGCCATCCCAATTGGGTAACTGACGGATAAACTTACTGTGTTCGATAAAGAGCAGTGCCGTAGTGTGAATTCCAAAAGATGCAGTGCCGTATTCGCGTCCAGTGCGTTTTCTAACGAAGCGAGTGATAAGTGCGTAAATAATTCGGCTGGTTTTGTGCGATCGGTGCCTAATGATAAATACAGTGCGCGTAATATACCGGAGGGATTGCGACCATTCCGGAAAAAAACAGAAGCCTGTAGTTTGCCGCTCCCACCTGTACTTTGGCGAGGTGGCCAAGTTTTGTAAGCCCTGGTGCAAGTGGCCAAAAAGAGGAGAACGCTTGCAAATGCAACCTTCCTCCAGGCCATCTTCGCCAGTCCCACAGGAAAACTAGTCAGGCATGCCATTAGTTTTCACCATCGCCGCTAAAATATATGATAAAAAATGCAAATTTTTAATTGACACCTGGGCAAGTGCCTCAATAATCCCGATGGAATTAGCGAGGTCGAGTGAAATGCGCGAATACAACGGAAATATATCGACAGCAAATGGAGGAAAAATCAAGGTGCACGGCGAGGTTCACACGTACATAGCGATCTCTAGTCTTCGAGGGTCCTTTAGGTGGTCATTTATAGTCGCGGATACCACCTCTCCGCTCTTAGGGATTGATTTTTTTAAGGAATTTCAACCTGCTTGTGGATTGCGCGCGCGGCGTACTGGTGGACGAACAGACCAAGCTTGCATCAAGTTTTAAATTATCTGAGGAACTTGCGGTAGCCCTGATTATAAATGACCTTCAGAACATATCCCCCCCCCCGTGCAGGGCCATTCTGAAAGAATATTGGGATCTGTACAGACCCGCTCCCGCTCAGCCATCACCGCCATCGCCAACTCAGTTGCCCACAATATTGATACTGGCAGTGCCCCACCGTCCTTTGGACGGCCTAGACCTCTTTCGATGGACAGATTACAGGTTGCCAAAGCAACTCACGAAGAGCTATTGAAGGAGGGGGTAGTGCGTCCATCAAGCTCCCTATGGGCCTCACCAATCCACCTAGTGCCTAAGAAGGCGCCCGGAGGGTACAGGGTGGTTGGAGATTTCCGAGCGCTCAACGCAATTACGAAGCCCGATATATATCCCTTGCCGTGGATTCAAAGTTTGACGGAACACCTCCATGGAAAAAGAGATCTTTCCAAGGCTGGATCTGGTCCGTGCTTACCATCAGATCCCCATGAATCCGGCGCATACAGAGAAGACCGCGATCACAACTCCTCTGGGTCAGTGGGAATTCGTCAAGCTTCCTTTCGGCCTACGGAATGCAAGTAGCGCATTTCAAAGGCACATGGACAACCTTTTCGTTTATTTATATATAGACGACATTCTGATCTTCTCAGGTAACATGGACGACTACTTGAAGCATTTGGAGGAAATATTCAGAATTTTGGTAGGAAATGGGTTAAGGATTTCGTTGGAGAAATGCGAATTCGCGAAGAAAGAAATTGATTTTCTCGGGCATCAGATTTCGGTGGAAGGATTCTTTCCACCGGCCACAAAGGTAAAAGAAATAGGAGACATACCATTGTCAAAAGACTCAAAGGGTCTGCGCCGTTATTTGGGCATGTTGGGATATTACCGCAGAATGATCCCTAATTTGGTAGCAATTGCAGCCCCGTTGACCGAGCTTATACGCCTGACACCCAAAGCCCGTGAGCTCGAATGGGATGAAGAAGCACAGAGAGCGTTTGAGGAGACCGAGTCAGCTTTAATTGGATCCGTTAAACTCCACCACCCGCTGCCCAACGATTCCCCATACCAGCTGGTGACAGATTGCTCCCAGTTCGCGGCAGGTGCTGCCTTGCACCAAATGGTTGACGGATCCCCACGACTAGTTGCTTTCTTCTCGAGCAAGCTGAGCCGGATACAGTCACCATACTCCACCTACGACAGAGAGCTCCTAGCGGCGTATCTTGCTGTCGTCCACTTCAAGCACATGATTGAAGGGCGCCACGTAACCTTGTGTACGGATCACAAGCCATTAGTGTCTGCATCTTCATCGCCATTGAGCGCCAAAACTGATAGACAGCAACGTCAGTGGACAGACATATTGTAGTATATCAGCGATATCGCCTACGTGCGTGGTCAGGAAAACGTAGTCGCTGATTGCCTTACAAGGGGCGTCAACTCGGTCCAGATTGACTTTTTTGACCTCCAAGCCTTGGCACCAGCGCAGAGAGATGATGAAGAAACCCTTTTCCTGTGGAAGCTCAGCTATGGTGGGAAGTTACATCAAGATACCCACGCCATTCGTGCCTATGGTGTGTAGGAGGACGATTTACAATCAACTACACACTTTGTCACACCCTGGAAACAAGGCTTCGCTTCGTCTGATCAAAGCACGATACTTCTGGCCCAATATGGACAGGGATATTCGCTCCTGGATAAGGGAGTGCCTCCTCGCATGTCAATCCTCGAAGATTAGCCGTCACACTAAATCCCCGATCCTGCCCATTGACATTCCATCTTCAAGGTGCGAGACTGTGCAAATTGATATAGTCGGACCGCTCCCACCATGCACACTTCCTGGTCAATCCTTCCCTTGACACCATCGATATTTACCTTCGTGTATCGACTGATCCTCAAGGTGGATAGAAGCAATACCGATCCAGGATATAAGTGCCACAACGGTTACTTTGGCCTTCCTAGATGGGTAGATGCCCATATTTGGTGTCTCGCTCTACGTTGTAACCGAAAGAGGTGCCCAGTTCGAGTCCGAGCTATTGAAAGAATTGTAAGTCCTCGTTGGTTTTCATCTGCTCCGCACTACATCATAAAGACCATCTACGAAGGGGATGGCGGAAAAGAAGACCAACAGGGCCTTGAAGAGCTCTATAATGGCCCGTCGACAAGGCTAGCTGTTGACACTGCCAATAATCTTCCCGGGCATTCGTGCCTTGCCCACCGAATCTGGATTTTCCCCTTTCACGGCAGTAACGGGTACCACACTACTGTGCCCAAAACCTTTAGTCTTGTCGTCCTCATCGAAATTGGATGCTAAAATTATTAAAGAGCTGGCAACAACAATGGCACAGATCGACTTCGCGAGAGTATCTTTAGGACACTTGCACTCGGTGCAGGTCTCGTTCCCCGAGACCTGCAGAATGGGAGGCATGTTTGAGTCCGGATAGACCGCGTTTGTGAACCACTCGAAGCGCCATATGCTGGTCCTTTCCGGTCAAGGACCGTGGGAGCAAGGTATTCAAGCTGGAATACCCTGATGGAAGAAGGGACACTGTCTCAATAAACCGATTAAAATCGGCGAAATTGCCCACCTTACGCGATGATGACATGCCGGGTAATCAGCGTCTCACAAGGACACGGGATGGGCACATGAAGACCAGCCGTAGTTCGCCGCGTGGAGAACCTGCGTCAGGAGAAGATGCGACCTCTGGCAACGCGCAAGACACCACAGTGAGAACCGGGGAAGAAAACGAGCAGCCAGGAATGGTCACGCGCTCTGGGAGAAGGATTTCGTTTGCCAGGGATAATTTGTATTATTATTATTGAACATTGCATAATCATAAATAGATCGCCACTCTTGTATGTCATAAGAGGCATAAATACATATATAGGCCTCGCTGAACCATTTATTTGTTTTATGTACCTTAAAATTTGTATGTTAAAAGAGGAATAAATATGCATACATGCCACGCTGAACCAGTTTTGCCTTGTAACTCTGAGAAATATAATAATTATAGCCACAACTTAGCGATATTCCCTGCATTTCCTTCTTTGGGGCAAATTTGTACAGGCCCTCTCTGAGCACAGTTGCATCCATGAATAAGTGAGTTAATGTCATTGCCCTGGCACTAAAATTACACCAGCAAAGTGCCTCGCAGGAATAGGTAGAGTTGCAACAGATTTCCTCGCAGATATATATATATATATATATATATATATATATATATATATAATGTCTCGCAGGAAAAATGAAAGGGTGCTTCCAAGTATTTTCGAACTTTATTCAGTTCATTCTCAAGGATAACTACAAGAGAAAATAATATATATATATATATATATATATATATATATATATATATATATATATATATATATATATATATATATATATATATATATATATATATATGAGTGAACCCCACGTGGAATCTCTTGAGCAGATGGAACTTCCACGCGCTGCAGAAGGCCTAGTTAGGCCTAAATTGGTAAGCCTACCCCCCCCCCCTTTCTACAAGCGGTAGCCTCGAATCGAGTCCCCCCACGATTCACCTTTATGCGGGCTAAAATAGCTCTGCAAGAAGATTCGAGGCCCTTCGAGAGTAGAGCTGTTTCCCGCTAACCCCCCACTCCGAGAAGAGCCAGGAACATAAATAACGCTCGACTCCCCGGAAGACACACAGAGTTGAGAAGTCTCGCCCAGACCCCAGAAGATTCCCCATGGTTCCAAGTCAAGTGCTAGCAACAAAGCAATGTGACAGCTGGACTATCTTGTGTATTTGGAATTGGCCCCACCCAGGAGGTAATTCCACTGAACGATCGCCCCCGAGTGATTTTCCCGACTTCTCCCATCAACTCCTGTCGAATCCCTTCTCATTTCGGGTGGGCGAAATACTCTCCCCTTAACCGGTAACTCCCCCCCCCCTTGTTTTGGGAGAACCGTCATCACTCCAATCTCCCGCTCAGAAGTTCCGAACGGCCACACCTCACGTGCAGAAGACATCCGTAAGCTAACCCCTCTCCCCGCCCCGTCAGTAACCCAATTGAGTTAATTCCTCCTTTCATCTACTGACTTGATTTTGCCCGTTAATTCTCTGAGGTAATTTTACCCATCAATTCTCTCATTATTTTTGTGTAAATAAACTTATATTTTAGTACATGCCTCTTTAAATAACCTTGAGCTCTGCCATTGTCCATAATTTACCTGACCTCGTTGCGCTCTCGCGCTACTCAGCCCATCTAAACGAGTGGTTTTCCGTCCCTTTTTGTCGGTTCGCTTTCAAGTTATTGGTCCCTCCCTCATAGATATAATATGGTATTGATATAATGTAATGTCATACTACGACAATATATATATATATATATATATATATATATATATATATATATATATATATATATATATATATATATATATATATATATATATATATAAGCTAGTATATATATTTATATATATATAGCGAGAGAGAGAGAGAGAGAGTGTGGGTGCAATAAATATCCGATACATGGTCCAAAGTTTATTTAACATAGTTACACAACAGCAAAGTAATCGAAAATTGAACATCTTACTCGTATGTATTTTGTACGTTGAATACAAATTGGTATCACATTGCAGTAAAACATTACTATGATTACGGCGAAAATATCAAACGAACGTTTGAAAAAGTATCCGATACCTCTTTATGAAAACCAGTTAGTATTTGGTGATATGACCTTTCGTCGCTAGTACAGCCAACCGTTTGGGATATTTACTTATGAGGTTCTTACAAATATTTGTAGGTATCTTGGCCCATTCTTTTCGTCATATTCTTTTTAAATCTATTAGATTTCTTGGGTCCATTTTCTGAATCTTTAGGTCTAGCGACAGACTTGGCCATTACATAACATTTATTTTCTTCTGTTGAAACCACGCTGCAGTGCACTTGGCTGTATGTTTTGGATCGTTGTCCTGCTGGAATGTCCATCCTCTTGGCAACTTCAAGTCGTCTGCAGACTGTAAGAGATTATCATCCAGAATCCTGCGATACATCTGAACATTCATTTTCCCTTCAATGATATGAAGTCTTCCAAGACCTGCAGAGGAGAAGTAGCCCCATACCATTATGCTGCCTCCTCCAAACTTCACTGTTGGGATCATACAATTAGGGCAGTTCTTAGGAAAGGGGGATTCCATTCTCGTACACCAAGAAAGACACCTTTGTTGAAACCAATTCATGTCAGAGATCGTCTGAATTTTGCCAAAGAACATTTAGAGGAGTCTGCAAGTTTTGAGGACGCTGCTATGGGCTGACGAGACGAAGATTGAGTTATTTGGTCGGAATATTGTTAGTCACGTTTGGAGGCAGAAAAACTCAGGACCTGCAGATAAGAAGAAGCCCGATACCATTATGCTGCCTCCTCCAAACTTCACTGTTGGGATTGTATTTTTAGGATCATATGCTGAGTTCTTCTGCCTCCAAACGTGACTAACACTATTCCCCCCAAATAACTCAATCTTCGTCTAGTCAGACCATGGTACAGCGTCCCCAAAACTTGCAGGTTTCTCTAAATGTTCCTTGGCAAAATTCAGACGATTTCTGACATAAATTGGTTTCAACAAAGGTGTCTTTCTTGGTGTGTGAGAATGGAATCTCTCGTTTCTAAGAACTGCTCTAATTGTATTTTTGCATACATTTGTCCCAGCTGCTTCTAAATCTTTCTGAAGTTCAGATCGAGTCACTCGAGGATTCTTCTTTACTTTCCGGACTATATGTTTAGCCGCACGGTTTGAAATTTTAGATGGACGCCCTGAACGTGGTAGACTTGCAGTGGACTGATATGACATGAACCGGCGAATTGTGTAACCAATGGTTGAGATTGGTATTTTTAGCGTAGATGAATTTTTTCTATAGCCCAAACCACTTTTATGTAACTGAACAATTAGTTCTCTGCTGCTTTTTTGGCAATTCTTTAGTCTTTGCCATATTAGAATTAGAGTATTGAACGATGATCTCCTCATGCAGCTCTCAGACACTGACTGAGGTCGCTGTTTCACGTGGATGAAGTAAATTATTTTTCTATAGTTCTACTCCATTCCTGTCACGTAAACCACTCAGAAATGTTCGAGAACTATTTATTATCGCTTTAAAACTAATTTTGTGGGTGTGTTGGATACTTTTTGAGGCGATAATCTAACACTTTTGTCGATATATCAATGCTTTACTATTTGTGTATTCTAATACCGAATTTGTATTCAACGTACAAAATACATAAGATATTAAATTTTCCATTACTTTGCTGTTGTGTAACTATGGTATATAAACTTTTTTACCATGTATCAGATATTTATTGCACCCACTGTATATTAATCTGTAAACTGATCAGGAATCAAAACGGGAAGCTATGAATTCAGATATCAATAAAAATTTGTCGACAAAGTAATAAAACAAAAATTTCTCGTCTGGAAATGGAATTAAGCCGAGACAGCTGGTGGCTTCTCAACTATGACAAAAATTATATCAAAGAAGGGAAAATGGGAAGTGCTATAAACTCATTAGCGTCGGGAAAAGAAAATCCTACCCAATGGGCGGAGCTAAAAGCATTGTGGTCCCAGTGAAGGAAAGAGACCACGCCTCCTATACGATTTATAGAAGAAAAATGGAGAATTCAAGAGAAGGAGATTCATTTACTCTTGGATAGACAGTTAAGTCATATAGACGGTCGAATGTAAAGAACTAATTACGGTTCACTTAGCATAGCGAAGCTGCCGTTGTAATCCGCCTAAGTCTTGTTATCGTAACATTCGCTCACCCTGACCGTAATCGTGCAAACGCGAGCCTCAACATTTGTCTTGGTTGTTTTTGTTCGTTGGAATTAAACATTTATATTTTTACGTGATTTCTCTCATTCCTTTCTCGATCGCAAGCCTTCGGTGAGCCCAGCCAAGCCGGCATATTATTTGAGTATCTCTTAGAGTCAGATACGAGATTGACGTTACCCTTCATCTCACTCTTGTTACTTGAGGAACCTCTCCAAAATATCCGCGTCATTTTTTTACCTTCAAACTGGTGGCGTCCTTCCTCTCCTGGGGTTCATCATCCTCTCCCATAAACCGGGTTACCTCCTACCTTTAAATTCCTCTTGCCATAAAGTGGGTGACCGTGAGCCCTCCAAAGAGGTGACTGATCGCCCCTATAAAGTGGTAACCCGAGGCCTCCCATAACGGGTGACATATACCTCTCCAAGTGATCCTTCAAAGTGGATCTATATTTTTATATAAGCAAGAAAACGGGGATAGTGAGAGACGAAAGAGGGACGAGGCAGAAAATTTAAAAGGAAAATACATAATTTTTAAATTATATGATGTGTAATTTGTGCATAAATTCGTTTGTTTTTAAGTTCGGGTCTGGTTTATTTTGCTCGATCAGAATTTCTTCTGCGAGTTTAAAATTTTTTTTAATTTAGTATCTGTGATGCGATAAAGATATTTCGTAAATTGGAACTGGAATCTAAAATGTGTAATATTTATTGTTGTAAATCTAGATGTGATGTATATACAGTTGTGGAAATTAGTCATACCACACTTTATGCTGAATTTCGTTCAGAAAGTGACGGTTTGATATATTATTTGATGGGAGATGAAGTGTTAGGGGTATATTTAGGGTGCTACTGTACCATGATTCCCATTAATAGGCTTTTACAGTAGTATGATTCCTACCTTAATATAATAATAATAATAATAAAAACGAGCCATAGCTTAGCCACTCCCTCGAACATGCGATTCGCTACGATCGCTAATGCCCTTCGGGCTGTTGGCCTCCGGCCTATTTGGCATTTAAAACCACTTTTTTTCAACCCCATTTCTTTACGCTTTTTTTTTTTTACTTTTGTTTAAACGCCAATTGAATCCCTTTTAAAGTAAAAGGAAACATAAAAATATAATAAATACTTTATTTGTTAATTATTAACCCAAACCCTACAAAAACAATTTCATTCTGAATTTCTTTCTTCAAACCACTTCATTCTTTTAACAGCCGGGAATTCTTCAATTTTTCTTCTTCTTTATTTTATACTTCTTCTTCTTATTATTATTATCATTATTTTCCTCCTCTCCATCTTCTTCTCTTCTCCTCCTGCACTTATTCATTCTCTTACGTCTCTTCCCCTTCGATAGTTCTTTTTGTCTCCCTCTCTTTTTCTCCTCTTCCTCCTCTCTTCTTTTCTTTTCTTCCATTTATTATCCATCTCCTACTCATTTACTTCTCAACTCCTCCTCTTTCGTATTCTCATCTTTCTTTTTTCTTTTCTTCTCCTACTCTTCGATCTTTTCTTATCTTCTACTTATTTATTCTATGTTCTTCTCCTCTACCTCTCCTCCTCCTCCTCCTTCTATACTTCTCTTCTTCTTTTTTTCAGTCTCTTCTTTCTCTCTTACTCTTCCTATTCTTTTTTTCTTATCCTCATCCTTTTCTTAAACCTCTCCTTCTACTCCTCCTCTTCTTCTTTTTTCACATCTTTCTTCTCTTGCCCTTCTTCTTTCCTCATTCTTCTTCCTCTCCTCATACCCACCTTCCTTCTCTTCTTATTCTCCTACCTATTATTCTTCTCTTTATCCTCCTGCATTTCTTTCTATTCCCCCCATCCCCAAATTCTCGTTCTTAAAATATTTGGTTAGGGACAACAGGAGCGGCTTCTCCACTCCTCAGTTGGCTCTACCCGTTTTTAGGTGCCATCAGATATTTCCTCCTGATAAAGATTAATATTTAAAATCTATTTTAGAAATAATTTGGATCCTCTAATAATCACTTCATCATCATCATCATCATCATCATCACTAACTCTACAATTTAAGAAGGGGATTTTGTTGAGTATTTGAACAATAATTTCATCTTAGTTTGGTTATGACTTATGTTTTTTTATCAGTTATTTCTAATAAATCTTTTATAATATCAATAAACAAAATGGTGAAGTTCAGAAATAAATATAAGAATCGAAATTTTGTGAATTTTTTAAAACCCAAAGAATTACAAATGGTGAAGCTCAGAAAATTTATTTTTATATATCTTCTTCTATAACTATATTTAGGCAACGTGATATTTTGAACGGGGGAAAATTTAGTTAGAGTTTCTTTTAAAATTATTATAATTGGCAAAGTTCAGAAAATTTCTAAAAATTTAACCATGGCTCCTTTTTTTTAGATTTTAAATTTTAATCTTAGTAGCGAAGCGCAAGCTCCCCCCGGGGGAAGGAGTAGCGAAGCCATTGCCTGGTATACTAATAATAATATCTTCCTTTAAGAAAAACGCAAAAACATACCAGATTACTCATTAAATAAACAAAAAGTAAATATATTTTTCACAAAAAGAGCGGCTTCTCTACTTCTCATTTTGGCTTACTCCTTTTAAGTTGCCAGTAGCTATTTCCTCTTGATAAAGATTAAAATGGAAATTCTATTCTAGAAATAATTTCGCTAAAAATTTCGAATATACCAAAAAAAATAAAATAAAAAAGAAGCACTGGTTGATTTTGTATAAATCTTCTAAACTTCACCATTAAAAATAATAATATCTTGATTTTCGAAAACTGCAAAAACATACCAACAAGGCCATTCATTAACTAAGGCCAATTTTTTTTTTACCATTTTTAGTCGCTTGCGAGTCAGGTCGCGAGCGACTCTACATCTCACTATATCGGTCGGTCGGTCGGTTCCCGTTTTGATTTTTGTTTTGTTTTTGTAATAGCATTGTAACTATTCAGCCGATTCTAACGATATTTGAACCCTTATGTTGTTTAACATTCTCTTTCGAATGTTTTAATTGCCAAAGTCCTATGAAGGTTATCCTGGGATTTTTTTTGTTTTGGCAATAACACTAGGCTAGTCTTCGCTATACCAGACTAAGATAAGTGATGATTGTTAGGGTAGGCTAGGCTATGTTATGCATGCTATGCAACCCTAGGCTAAGATCTAATAGTCTAGGCTAGGAAGTACTATGATATACTATACTAACTAGGCAAGGGTAAGGTAGGCTATGCTATACTATACTAGGCTATTCTAGTCTAGGCTAGAATATGCTAACTAGGCTAAGATAGGATAGAATATACTAGGCTAGGATCCTATATATGCTATGTTAGGCTAGGCTTTACTATGGTTTCTAGGCTAAGATAGGCCATAATACAAATTCTCTGCTAGGCTAGGCTAGATTAGTCTAGGCTCATTGATGCTATGCCAGGTTAAGCTATACTATGTAAGGTTAGGCTATACTATGCTAGCTACGCTAGAGTATGGCATGGTAAGTTCTACTATTATAGGGAATCATAGGCTAGACTTGGTTATACTAAGCTAGGCTAGGCTAGACTAGGCTATCCGATGCTAGGCTATGCTATGACATAATCTACTCTGTTATACTATGGAAAACTATGCTATGCTATGATATACTAGGCAAGGCTAGGCTAGGCAGATTTACTATGTTAGGTAATCTAGGCTAGTCTATACTATGCTAGGCTTTATTATGCTAGTTGAGGTAATACTATGCTAGGCTATCCTTAGGGTAAGCTGGGTTTTGCCAGGCTACTATTCGAGACTATACTAGGCTATGCTATACTAGGCTATGCTATGCTAGGAGATACTATACTACATATACTATACTATATTATACTTTATTATACTATGTTATGCTATAATATACTATGCCATGTTATTCTATGCTATAATATAAGCACTACTATGCAATAATATGCTATGTTATACTATGCTATAATGTGCTATTCTATACTATTCTAGACTATGCAATTAGGGTGTGACCATTTTTTCGCCTTCCAATTCCATAAAAGAGGTGTGACAAAAAGTTAAGGCCCGCCATTTTAATTAAAAATATATATATTTTGATATAAACTTTTAGAAAGTTATGATTTTTTAGTCGCGGGCGACTCTACATCTCACTATGTCGGTCAGTCGGTCGGTCCACGTTTTGCTTTTTTTTAATAACATTGCAACAATTCAGCCAATTCTAACGAAATTTAAAACCGTTATGTTGTTTTACATTATATTTCGAATGATATAATTGCCAAAGTCCTCCCAAGGTTAGCCAGGGAATTATTTTGTTGTGGCAATAACATCATAAATATTCGGCCGATTCTAACGAAATTTGAAACCCTTGAGGTGTTTGTTTATATTCTCTTTCGAATGATAGAATTGCCAAGGTCCTCCCAAGGTTGCTCGGGGATTTTTTTCAAAGTCGTAAGGACATAAATCAGAATGAGTGAGGGCACTTGACTTTTTGGTCAGCAGACCTTGTTTCACTTCTGTCCCCCAAAAATCCCATTCTAAAAATAGAGTTATGGAATAATAATGATAATAATAATAATGATAATCTTAATAATGATAATAATCATAATAATAATAATGAATAATATAAAGAGTAGCTTCACCATTCCATTTTTTCAATTTTTCAATTTTATTTTTATTTTTTAATTACTTTTATAATAAATAAAGATATTATGTTCTTTTTAATTAAATAATTATGGTAGTAATCAAACCTATTGGAAGGAATCATGCTACAGTACCACCATATTTAGTTACAAGCCATACTTGGTATTCTTTCTTATAGAAAGAACTTGGTTCCACAGGCACTCCTTCGGCGTGTGGCCTACGGCCTATTTGCTATTCTAAACCGCTTTTTTTAATCCCTTTTATAGACTCTTTATTTTAAAACCTTGAACACCTTTTTCAACATAGATACCCTGAAACATTTTTTAACAGTTGTTTCACCTTTTATTATATTGTCTTTACCCCTTGAAGATTTATATATAGTTGAGAATTTTCCAAACACTTTTTTCAACATAGACACCCTGAAACCTTTAAGTTATTTCACCCGGTTTGATATATAGAAAAACCTTCGTCAGATCTCTTTTTTTCATCTGAATTTGTTTCCTATACGAAATGATAGTAAAAAAGCGCCAAAGCCCTAATTTTAATACATTTTTTGAACTTCACAATTTGTATGTTTTTTCATTCCAAATCATTCGATAATTATTTTTATTTTTTCTGAACTCTTAGAAAGAACTTTGATAAAAGCTCGAAACATACAAAAAACAGCCCTGCGAATAAAAGTTTCAAATAAACCTAAACTCAAAAACATGAAAGGTTACTTGTCCACTAAGAGCTTGGTTACACAGGCACCCCTGCGGGGTGTGGCCTACAGCCTTATTTGCTAATCTTAACCGCCTTTTTTTAATCCCCTTTATAGACTCATTATTTTAACACCCTGAGCACCCTTTTCTTCTTCTTCTTCTTCTTCTTCTTCTTCTTCTTCTTCTTCTTCTTTTTATCCTTATAAAGGAATTATTAGAAATAACTTTGATAAAAAAAATTAAATCTACTTCGGTGACAACCGAACTAAATGAAAAAAATCTTATTCAAACCTTCAAAAAATCTCGTTCTTAAAATATACGGTTATGGATAACTGTATTTAGAACATAACTCTCTAAACATTTTGACATAGTTTTGTTTCCAAACGAGGAAGCCAAAATTGTCATAAATCTTTCCTTTTCTAAGCTTAATTAACTTTAGTTATTTGTTTTTTAATCAACGACTTAAAAAAAAATTGAATTAAAACTTGCCTCTTTTTTTAACTGATATAACTAATTTTCCCAACTAAAGTGTGAGGAAAAATATTATTATTTGGCAACATAGCACACCAAAATCTAGCGCCAGTCACACAAAGCTATTCGAGGATTTATAAAACATATAAATACTTATATCGTAGTTAACTTACTTTTGTCCAAAATATGACTACTTGGTGCAAATGTGCATACATTTAAAATAATGTATAAAAACATTATTGTAATTTTTCTGTACTGCGTTTGGAAGAAAATTCACAAAATTGGCCCTAAATATGAAGACGGGGGGGGGGGGGGAGGGGGGGACGCGTATATAAAATTACATTCCTCAAATTGATAAAAGAAATCACAAATTTTAATGGAAAAATGCTCCACGCTTTTCACTTTGGCGGGAAAACATTCCACTAAGAATGTGATGAATCCCATTTATATTTTATTTGAGGGAGTTGTACAATTTTCTTCTCTTTATGGGTTGTGTGAAATGTGAAAACATAAATCCAATTTTATTTAATTGTATACACGTATTTATGATTCTAAATGTACGCACATACGTATGTGTTTACACTTTTACATTACAGAGCTCTTGATAGCCGAGTGGATACGGCGTTGGTCTGCCAACGTCGCGGTATCGGGTTCGATCCCAGCAAGAGCGGACACAAACATCAGCGCACGTAGAGATCTGGCTACCGATTGGTGGACGCGCTGTGCTCACCCTGTACTGGGGTGGGTAGATAGCCAATTATAACACTGCTTTCTTTCCTTCTCTCGTCTTCGCAGCACAACACACACACACACACACACTCTGTTCCAAGGAATCCTGCCGATGGCTATCTATATCCACATACCTCTGCCGCGGAACAGTTCCTTCTGCCCCGGGGCGACGAAGGTTCTACCTGAACGATGTTTGGTGTCAAAACATAATACTTCCTCTCCCCAAAGAGGGCCGGTCCCTGCTGCCCTCAGGCTCAGCAGCGATTGTCATACTGACCTTTATGTCTATTTCATTATACGGTCGGTATCCGCCTGGATAAAGGCAGGTTAGCGAACTACTACTTCTACTACTACACTTTTATATTTTTTGAAAATTAATTTTCACCTTTCGACAATTGTATTGTAAGACGCCATCAGCGATTGTCTTTTGTTTTTGAGACTGCGCCATTAATTTCATTGTTAAAACAATTCATTTTTTCTCGCTACGAATGTTGTTCGAATAAAAGGAAGCGCTCGTAATTCTTGCACAAACGAAACTAACTTTGAACCACCACCACCCCCCTGCCCCCGCAGAAAAGTGGAGAAGAATCGATGAGAGACCGAGTAAAAATAACCAGTCTTGTGAATAGTATCCTGTGATGGCAGAACTTCTACAGCAATCTTAATATATTTTCCCAACACGTCACATTTACATATTTTAAATCTTTTGACGTATAATTTTCCTTATATATTTTCGAATGTAACTTGGAAAAAAAGTTTGAAACTCTATTTCAAAATATAACTATTAAGCGGTATAATTTATTGCACTGGGTAGCATAAACTGATAAGATCAGATAGACTGTGTTCGTCATTTGTTATAGAGTTAAATTTTCAGTCCCGTTTGGTGCTTTAGTTGAAGCTTTTAAATATTAGTGGCTTATCCATAGTTGATTTTTGCCAAATTTATCTTCCGCAGAGTAACGATCGACGAAAAAGATCACGTATGTACAATTATAAAAGAGCTAAGAAGATTCTGGTTTCATCAATTTTAAAGTTAAATTGTTTTTCTGCTGATGTATTGCCGCAATGTCGAAAAACACGTCGAATGTAATTTAAATTTTTTTTTTATATACTCTCTACCTAATCAATTCTTCACTCATTGGTTTCCAATTCTTATATTTAAGTCCTCTCTAGGTTAGCTGGGGAATTATTTTGGCAATAGCATCATAACTATTCGGCTGATTCTAACTGAATTGGAAACCCTTATGTTCTTTTACATTCTCTTTCGAATGATATGATTGTCAAGGTACACCCAAGGTTAGTCAGGGAATAATTGAAGGTTTTGAAGGTCGTAAGGTCATAAATCAGAATAAGTGAGAGCACGCGACATTTGGTCCGCAAACCTTTTAACCTTTGCGAGATACTTCGGGGATTCATCAGGCGAATTTTGCATTTCGAGTCAAATCATCGGCGCTAAGACGTCGTCATTTAGGTCGTCTTTAGGAAATGAATGGCGTGGGGCAAAAGATTCAACTTCAAGTGGACACTAAGGAAAATGGCTTCTTGTACCCTACTAATAGAGGAGGAGCTGAATTAATTAGGTTTATTGGACGACAGTATTCCTGCAATATCGGAAAAATAATGTTGAACGTAACTTATAATCTAATTATTCCTTTCGAGCGGCGTACATCAGTTTAGGGTGCACGGACGGGCCAAAGTTTCCGCTCAATGCGGGCCTCCCGCAAGGGGGGGTGCCTGTCTCCCACTCTCTACTTGATTTACACCGCGGATGTCCCAGTCCCTGTAAACCCCACTTGCCTCAACTTACAATTCGCCGATGATTTCACCCAGATAATCACTTGTCCATGGAGGAATGCGCCTATGCAAGCTCGCATGACAGCAGCAGAAATCGAAAACCTGAACACCTACGAGGCCCGGTGGAAAATCCGTACCAACCAGGATAAGTTCAAAGTAGTGCCCATAGGCCGGAGACTACTTGATGACGTCAGGGTGGGGGATAGACGATATCCCTACACCAATGAATGCAACGTACTCGGCATGAAGTTCACCTCAACCGGGTACGCAAAGCACGTCCAAGAACGAATCACCAAGGCCACTGCTGCAGTCAAGACTCTGTACAGGTTCAGAAATCTTCGTCAAAGCAACAAAAAGAAGATCTATACTGCACTAGTTAGATCAACGTTGCTATACCCCGCTTCCGCCCTCTCATGTGTCTCAAAGACACAGAAGAGGAGACTACAAGTGGTGCAGAATAAATGCGTGTACCTAATCACAGGTACATGCAGAATGGGAAGAAGATCCCAAGAAGAGCTGCACCAGGAGGCGGGGTTAACCCCCATTAACATTGTCATAGAAGAACGGACAAGGAATATGCTGGAAAAGGTCAATCGCTTATTGGACGAGGATATCGTTCAAATGATTGACCAAAACAGAAGAGCAGTATGTCGCGCCAGATTTCCAAGCTCCGCTGGGATTTTAGCTGGCGGAGCAGAAGTACCGTTCTACGCTAGATGAGTCAAATTTACCCCAGAACAAGACTAGAAATACCAATTATGAAATCCAACGAATTCGACAAAACTCACCGATATTGACAAACCAAACCAACTATGAAAAAAATACCGAAGAAGGATACACACTCAAGAAGATGATACTCACCAAACAAGACAACAGGAAGAAACATTATACACGAAATACACACACGACAAAAGTACCATGAAACAAAGACACTAATACAAACACAGTAAGTTTTATTAACGACTTACAAAAACAACAGCTAACGCGCACAGCATAATCAAAAAATATTAGCAATGAAGACAAATGGCTTGAACGCCAAATTATATGTAATATATATATACCTGTATATATATATATATATATATATATATATATATATATATATATATATATATATATATATGTATAAACAAACCCAAAAAACAACAACGGAACCACAAATCAAAAAAATTTGAAAGCGATAAGCCTGATCACCAGGCTCTAGCATCACTTTGCACCCTACCACACTTCTTTCTCTTTTCACCACTGGTCTACTTTCCGCTATCTATTCACACACCCTTTCTATCCCCTCACCTGCATACTCTCACATACACGGCCAGATACTCCCCATTCACTCAATTCTAAAAACAGAAAGCGAAATCTCTTAAATTAAATATCTATCCCAAAGTCATTTTTTACTAGAAACGTTGTAAATTAGAAAAAAAAACTGTCTTCATTATTTTTTTTAATTTGCGGTAGTGAAAAGCCCATTCAGTGTGTGTGTTAGGGGGAGGGGGTAAAAGAGGAATTTATGCTCAGCAATAATAGCCAATGTGACGGATTTTCTAACAAGTGATCCGGAAATATATGAATTGTTCCCGATACAATTTGACGCATCAATGGATATATCGGATACAACAGAGTTGGCAGTTATGGTGAGAATGGTAGTTTATGACTTCAATACAAAAGAAGATCCATTGAAAATATTCTTAATGAAAGGGTAGGAATCAGATGACGCTATGTATAATATGTTTATAAGGCAAAAATCAATAGATATTCTTCTGCCACAACTACCGGCGATCATCACTGATGGCGTACCGGATGGTAGGTAATGACAAAAGATTTGTTGATCTTAACAAAAAGGAGGAATTCATTCCCAATTTTATGTCAAATCATTGCATTTTCCATCGGAAATCTTTGCGCCCTAAAATAAATCCGTTAAGTCCATCCACATCATAGATAAACTATAAAAATAATAAATTCAACTTATCATGGCATTACTAGAAGATACTGAAGATGGCCCAAGTTCTTGCATGATTTGTAAGTTTAGTTGAATATAAGACAAAATTTCTTAAATCTAGAAATCAAAACTTTAATTCATTCTTTCATGATAATCGGTGGATTTACGTTTTTTCACAAACATCATGGCCAAGTTAAGTTCTTTTAACTTGGAACTTTCAGAAAAGATAAAAGCAAAACTGATTTCGTGGATTTCTCATCTGAAGATGAACTCTCGTACATTTCCCAAATATGAAACAAGGTTAGATAACAGTGACTTTAACTCTCAACCATTTGTTATCTGACACCAACTGCTTCAGAAACAGTCTGAAACGAGATTTTAAGGCTTACTACCGGAAGGCCAAAGCATCGAGTGGATAATTCACTGGAATTAAGAACAAAAGATCGGGAACTTGATATTTTGAAATCTCAGATTCATATTTACCCCCACAAAATCTTTATTTTCGAATATGATTGCCAGAGCAACATTTTTCCTGATAAGTGAGGCAGATAATGCAGGGTCAACCCCCAAAACGGGCCTGCACACATTTTTTTGTGATATATACTTCATTCATTCACTAATCACCCTTACTTTACAGGACATGACAGAACAACGCCTATGAACACAACTAGATCTCAATGGGAGCTCCAGTAAAGAATATACTGCGTCAAACATTACTACAAGACAGGCTCGTTCAAGAAAGTGCAGGACACTTTCGCGTATCAGTTCGAATGTGAAAAAGCCCCCTTCAAGAGCAGAATTAAGGACTGGGTAGACCACGTGGAGAACTATGGGGCAGTGGAGAACCTCAATACAGCCAGTGATAACCGTCCAAGTCATTTAGGACGCCCCAGGAAGCGTAAAGCTGAGCTGGTCGAGAGCGTGAGAGAGTCAGTTCAGCATAGTCCAAAACGCTCTGTGCGCAAGCGAAGTCAGTCCTTCGGTATATCCCGTGAGACTTGCAGGAGAGTGCTAGCAGTGGATGAAAAGGCTAACCCATACAGAATACAGAGGAAGCAGACCATTACAGCTTCAGACAAAGAGCAGAGAAAGGCTATGGTTATTCAAGAAACTGGAGAAGATTCAGGAGACCCCAACTTTCCATAACCTCTTTTGGATCTTAGATGAAGTTCACTTCCATCTTGAAAGAAAGGTAAACTCGAAGAAAAATGTCTTCTGGGGAACTTCCACACCAAATAAGGTAACCACCAAGCCCCTACACTCCCCTAAGTGCACGGTATGGACTGCAATCTCAGCTAGAGGCATCATCGGACCATTGATCTTCGAGGAATCTGGCGCGACAGTGACAGTTACCAAGGAGCGGTATGTTGATGTCCTCAAAACCTTCAAAAGGGAGCTGCAGGCCCTGATCCCGTCGCTTATGGGGAAGTTCTGGTTCCAGCAAGATGGAGCAAGCTCTCACACCTCAAACCTGTACCGAGATTGGCTGAAAGAGAACTTTGGTGGCCGTGTGATCAGTCTCAAGACTGATTTTGAGTGGGCACCTCACAGCCTAGACCTTAGCCCCCCAGATTTCTTTCTCCTGGGCAACCTCAAAGACAGAGTGTACGCAGGGAGACCCAGGACCATCACGGAACTCAAGGAAGCCATCAGGGAGGAGATCAGAGCCATTAGTCGGTCGGTTTGTAAGGACGTCATAGACAACTTTGTGCTGCGCCTCAAGAAATGCACAAAGCTAAATAGAGGTCATTTCGAACACGTGCTCTAGAATAAAGAAGAAAAGTCCAAGGACTCTCATGTTTTGATATGATGTTTTTAAATACAATAAACTAGTTATCACCAAAGTTTCATTCAATCCTTGCAGAAAATTAAGAAATGAGGCCTATCGAAAGTTGGGGCCTGTTTTAGGGGGGTGACCCTGTAAAAAAAAACAACCTTTGGGGATAAATTTATACGAGCCACTATTTTTGAATTCAAAATATATATATTTCGACTTCTGACGAGGAACTTATTGATTGTTTACGAACTGCTAATTATTGTGAGGCATTGTGTAACCAATAAAACCGTAAATATATAAACTTGTTTCGCTTAATATTTTCAGTGTATTATATTTTACGAGCATAGGTGCCCGGCGTTGCCCGGGATAAAAAGTCCCGTCGCATATAAATACATATTGTTTGAAACTCTTATATTGTTGCACAAAAATATCTTTACTCGCCAATTATTATTTGAGGGTTGAAGGCAGATTCAGGAGAGTTGCGCACTCTCCCTATCATATAATATACTTACAATGGGCAAACGTTTCACCGCGCGTGCCCGGCAGTTTACGCGCGCGCGTGAAGGACCATTAGTTACTAGTGAACAACGTTGTGGCCGCAGGAACTGATCGAGCGACTTATAGATACAGATAGTATATGATTTTTTTTAGCATTATGATTATTATATATAATTATTTTTTTCGATTAAGTTTATTATTAAGTTAATATTTGCACTGTCATCATTATATCAAAGAAGTTACATTTGACGATAAATTCATAATTACTTAAATTTATTTACTGTATTTAATTTAAACTAATTCAAAATTATTTTTCATAAAAAGTGAGGTCAGCTGACATTAGCATCACAAATTAGGCTCCCTCCCACCCCCCTCTCTCTCTATGCCTATTTACTTAAAAAAAAATCCTCGGTTAACATTTTCTTACGAATTATTTACATTCTTGTGTAAAAACCAAGAAAAGTTTAAAATTACAGTTAATAACGGAAAGAATTCCTCCACATAACGAACAAAATGCACAATATAACGAACAAAATGCGCCACATAACGAACGAAATATTCCATATAACGAACGAAATGTTCTGTATAACAAAAAAAAAATCACCATATAACGAACAAAATGCGCTATCTAACGAACAAAATGTGCTATATAACTTAATTCCTATGTCAAAAAAATGATAAAAAATCGTTTAACATTTAATTCCTTTGTAAAATATGTAAATATTTGAGTGAATGATGTTAATTATAAGTTCAAAAATAAAAATAAGACATTGGTAAATGTTTGACCACATATGGCCTTATTTCTGAATTAGGCTTTAATGATTATCGTATGATCCGAACCACGGGTAATTACACCGAATGACATCCACCATGAAGGTAACCCTAATCTGATCTCCATCCGGCGACTAACCACACCTGATGTTGCCTAACTTGGATAAAACCGGATGAGGATTTTTTAAACTACAGGGTGTTCCAGAGTGTCTCTATACATTAGGAAAATTAACACTTTTCGGGAAAATAATAAAAAAAAAATCATTCGTAATTTTTTTAGGAGCTTTTAAAGACTGCGTTTGGCAAAAGAAGAATGAAGTGAAAGTCCTGAGAGTGTAGCAAAAGAAAAAGAAAGATACAGGATAAAGGTGATTTAAAGGAGCACATTCGAAGTTAATGCAGATACACCCACAAAGGAAAAGTGAAAAACGATTCCGAGCGCTTTCGTCTTTATTCTTAAAGACCTTTTCAAGGAAGGAACAGGAGGCTGGACATACATTGCCTTAAATAGTGGAAGGGAGGATTAGACTACCCACCTATGGCCCCTAATTAGGGGGTACAAAGGTACGAAGGTGCTTCAAAATATTTGCGGAAAAGTCAAATCAACAACTAAGCCTCAAATTGAAATTCCCGCCATGCAAAATAACTACTCCGACCATGTTGTGATGTGGATACAGATGGAACGATATGATGGAAAAACAGCTGGTTAAAAAGAATAACCAGTTGAGTATTATGATCTCTGTTGAAATGGAAGCGATGACAAACATCGCCTTGGTGGAACAGAGTGGATTCAAAGATGTTTTGGTTGGTTGTCGATATTAAAAATTCGCTAAAGCATCGAGGATTCTCCTCTCTTCCGCCACAACTCCACCCATGTTTGCCATCGCTTTCATTTCAACAAAAAATAACATGGAAACAAAATTACCAATTTATGAAAATAACAGAAATAACATGGAAAAAAAATTATGGAAATAATATGAAAATAAGAAGGAAACAACATGAAAATAACAAGTAAACCATATGAAAATAACAAAGAAACAACATGGAGATAATACGAAAATAACATGGAAATAGCATGCAATGACATGGAAAAAATATAAATGGATGGAGTTGAGATTTTATAAAATGTGTAAATTTACCCTTTGTATAGAGATATGGGGGACAGTCTGGACCACCCTCTAGTGTTAATAAAAAAATATGGGCTAAAACCCCTTTTAAAACATTTTTTTTATAGCTTTCTGTAGATTTTCCCATTCGTTTTGATCTACAAAAAATTCGAAAATGATAAATATTTTAACCTATGATGTTAGGAAGCATTGCCACATGGTGCTTTAAATTTTTATCCTTAAAATCGGCCAAAGGCACCAGTTCCAGGCTCCCTTGACTCATGTTTCGCATCATAGCTTTTAATCTAAACAAAATACTGGGACAAGGGGGACTTTGACGTTTTCAAGGAAGGTCATAGAATGTGATTTCATCTGCAATACAGCTTGGTTTATCAGACAATCAAGTGCCTGCCATGGTTTCTGCCACATTAAAAGCTTGAGGGGCTGATCTGGATAGCTTCATCATCTTAACCTCAACATGTCGAAACATAATGCTGTCCAGGTATAATATAAGCCAGAGTCAGATGTTCAAGTCTTGTGAAAATCCCCCACTGTACGCTGCCTTACATTGGGATGGAAAGTTGCTCAAAGATGTCTTGGGCAGTGAACCTGGAAGCACCTCGGAGACTTTAATTGTGCTAGTGTCTGGTCCACCTTCATACACTGAAGAAATGTTATTTTGGAGTACCTGTCATCGATAAATCCTTTGGAAAATCTCAGACTGAGACCTCAAGGGATTTACTGGAGACATAAGAACTTAGGGATAATGTTACTGCCCTTGTTTTGACACTACATCCAGTAACAGCGGAGTTCACAGATGGGCTGCTAAACTGAGATTGAAAATGCTGAACAAAAAGGTGTGTTTATCTGGCCTGTCAACATCACATTCTGGAACTCCTATTAGAAGCAGTTTGGAAGAAGCTATTTGGGAAGGGGAAAGAAGCTAGGTAATCACTAGTTTAAGCATATGAAGGATGTTTGTACCGATTTGTCCAAGGAAAACCCAAAGATGCAGGCTATCAAACGAAAATGGCTGAAGAAATACTCCCGATGAATTCTAACAGCAGAAAGGCTTCCAAGAGCCGACTACAGGGAAGTGACCGAACTGACAGTCGTTGTTCTTGGAGGAACGCCTTCTAGAGGTATTCACTGAGTCGACCAGGCGCCATTCATTAGGGCAGATGAATTTATTTGTAGTCCAAGAAAATTCTAATGTTTGCAGATCACCTTGAGTACGACGAAGACACTGTATCAAAGCTGGAAAGACTCAAAACATTCCTTGCCTTGTTCTACACTCCTGTAAAGATGATGGCAATGTCTGCTTGAGATGCTCCCGTGAATGATCTAATGGTAATCCAGGACATGTTGAAGTACAAGAAAACTGAACCAGAGCTTACTGATGCAGTACTTAATAAGATGAAAAATCCCCAACTGCTACCTGACCAAGGAGGTCGTACCATTCAGCCTGTTCAGTAGTACATTTAGCGACACATTAAAACACGACATTGCTGCCTAGTTACATGCCAATGAGAAACTAGATAGTTTAGGAAAATGATAACTTATATCCAAGAGCCACAGCTAAGATCATCCTGGTTGATCTCATTGTCCAAGAATCGCGGTTCTTGTTGGACGCACCAAACATTTAGGGTTATGACTTTCCGTAACAACTGTAAGCGTCTTAGGTACTACTCAGTCTCATAAGTGGTGGTCTATTCTGAAGTCTGCTCTATTTGGTAGTAATGATGGCATCCCACCCCTTTTTAAATCAGATATGTCTCTTACTCATGGCCCAAAAGATAAGGCAACACTATTTGCTAATGTCTTTGAGGAAAAGCAAAGTGATGTAGATTTAAATCTCCCCCAGTTATGTCACCCTGAAGCTAAGTTAACAATAGGTTTTAGATCACGTGAAATTAAGTAGCTGATGCTAAACCTACGAGTATATCCTTATGGCAGTTCTGCTCCTGATGATATATTTCCTTTATTCTTTATTAAAAGTGCTCATTTTGTATCCCCCAAGATTGGTGTTATCTTTCACAAGTTATCTAGGGAAGGAAAGTTCAGCTTGTGTTGGAGGACTGCTAATGTTACTCCTATTTTAAGTCTGTCTCTGATGGCTCCTGTTCATCAGACTACCGTCCAATTTCCATCCCTCCTATTCTGTCTAAGCTCTTTGAGCGTTTGTTAGGTAAACGTTTAAATGAATTTGCTGAGAGAAACAATCTCTTTCCAAGCCAGAAGTTTGGCTTTCGTAAGGGTCTTGGTGCTTGTGATGCTGTTCTAACTATTTCGGACAGGGTTTAAAAGGTTTTGGATTCTGGTTTTGAAGCTCGTATCGTTGAACTTGATTTTAGTACAGCTCTGATCGTGTTAATCACAAAGCACTGATTTACAAACTTAGACAGCTGGGTATTGGTGGCTCTTTTCTCAATATCATAACTGACTTCTTGAATTACTGTAGACAACGGGTAATTGTGGATGGGCAGCTTGGAGAGTGGAGAAGGGTAATTTCTGGTGTTCCCCAAGGTGGTTTTCTGGGTCCACTCTTATTCATTCTATATACAGATGATATGTGGGTTGGAGTGTAAAACTAACTAGTTGCTTATAATGATGATGCTAATTTGATAGCAGTCATACCTTCTCCTGTTCAAAGGCATTTGATCTCTGAATTACTGAATAGAGACCTAACAAAGATAAATAAATGATTGGTGCAAATTATGGGGCATGAAGCTGAATGCAAACAAAACCCAAAGTATAATTGTTAATAGATCTAGAACTCTGTACCCTAATTATCCTGATCTTATATAAACAATGTTGTATTGAACACTTGTGTATCTTTTAAAGTTTAAGTGTTCTGTTTGACAGCAAGTTTACCTTTGAACAACATATGCGCTCTATTTCTTCTTATCTTGCCCAAAAGATTGGTTTACTTAGGAAATCTTATAGAATTTTTGAAGACATTCCTGTTTTGAGGAAGTGTTTCAACTCATTCATACTTCCTTCTCTGGAATACTGTTCTCCTGTCTAGTCCTCTGCTGCAGCATATCATCTTAAGCTGTGTATGCTGTATAAGATACATCATAATCCTAACCATCCTTTGTACAGTGAACTCCCTGATCCTTTTTGTCCAGATCGATTAACTAGAAATGCTACTAATGAAAATAGCCAAGCTTTCACAGTTGGGAGATGTAACACATCTCAGTACTCTAGATGCTTCATTCCAGCAACTACTAGGTCATGGAATATGCTCCCTAGTCCTGTCGTTGGATCTCATGAACTTCAAAAGTTTAAAACTGTTTCTCATTCCTTCCTGCTGAAGCATTAAGTTGTGTGTGTCTTTCTCCGTCTCTTTTCCTCTAGTCTTTTCTTATGGGACTGTCTTCTCTGCTAGTGCCTTAGGGTTCATAGCATTCTGCTCTACCAGCAAGGGTTTTTAGTCCGTCAGATAATAATATTAATAATAATAACATTGAATCCAAGTGGTTTCTGGAACCTGTCGCGTATATGGCCACATAATGAGAACTACAGAAAAGCCTTGGACTATGTTAAAAATCGAAAGGCGGTGAATGACAATGCTGAACGTGGTGCCAAGATGAGACTATCTCCTTCAAGCTGTGGAGTTCAACAGACTCTGCTTTGAAAATTTCAAGCAAAACTCAACAACAATCAATGTAAATGTTATTATGTTATGTTTTCACTTCTTGATTGATTATACTTGTAATATAATTAATCTCAAATTCATGAGAAAACTAATTTTGTGATATTTCTGTAATATTTCTATGTATCAATGTGCCATTTTTCGTTCCAATTATAACAAATAATTGTATAAGTTAGAAAGTGTATTAAAACCACTTTAATTTGGTGCATATTATATTGCTCTATCTTGTTTAGATTAAAAGTTACAGTGCAAAACATGAGTCAAGGGAGCCTGGAATTAGTGTTTGGCCGATTTCAAGACAGAAAATTTAAAGCTCCCTGCGGCAATGCTTCCCGGCATCCTTAGTCAAAATAGTTCTGAATTTCAGCCTTTTCAGGTTAAAAAAAGGGGGAAATGCACAGAAACCTATGCAAATAAGAAACCATTGATTTTTGAATAGGCCTAAATTGGGTCACCCTGTAGAGTGTCAGTCGTCCAAAGTTATGTAAATTTATGCAAAAAATGTATTGATCAAGGGATTGTTTTTGTCGCGTCAAAACCCAGGATTTTCTTTAGGATGAAAATATCGTAGCTTACATAAACAGAACTGGCTCGGCGGTGAATGGGGCTGAGTGGGGGAGGGGGGGGGGGCAAAAAAGTGAAAGGAAACAAGATGAGAAAGTAGTGGATGAGAAAACACAAATTTAGGAGACACGAGAAAGAGAGAAAAAACAAATCAAATTATGCCTCTTTCGAGTAATTTTCCTCGCCTAGCGCCATCAATTGAAATTATAATTAAAGCTATAAAGATACTGCACTTAAAATTAAACAATACACCTCTCGCTGTGCACTTTAATGAACCTGCATAAAAATAGCCTACTTCCAATATATGTATATATATATATATATATATATACTGAGGATAAATCTTAGAGCCATAGAAACGGATGTAACATCTTTTAATTTTTGGCTACGTTTCGAAAACTACAAGTTTTCGCCCCTATTATAATTACCAATTTTATTTTTTGAATATGATTCCCCCCCCCTTTAGCATTAAAATAGTTTCAATACACCAAATAATTTATTGATACAGCTTTCGGGGAGTATCTAGACAAATTGTAGCCTATTTCTCGAGCAAAACCTGCTCCAGCGCTTTCAGAGATGCTAAAGAGAATCGGTTCCTTAGTTGTTGCCTCAATTGAGACCATAAATGCTCGATTATTTTAAGATCTGGAAATTGCAGGGGCCAATCCTAATGTTCAACGGCATTTTCATGATTTATACCCACTTTTGGACAACTTTAGAGGTATGGATGGGCGCATTAGACTTGAAATAGCGCCGCGAGTGGAAAAGAGCGTTCACAATATAGGATACACCGGGTCAGCCAAAATTGAGTCTTGGGAGTTCACCCTACCATTCAGTGCTACGAGTGGACTAAGGGAAGTCCATGGTATTGCTAAACAAATTATCACTGATCCATCACCCTATTTAACTAACAGTATGAGACAATTAGGATCGTAAGCTTATTTAATCGTCCTCTAGATGTAAACTGGCCATATCATTGAAATAAAATAAAGGAAGATTCGGGCCAATATATCAGATTCTTCCATTATCCAATTCTTCTGATCTACAGTCATGGCCAAAAGTTTTGAATATTATATTTTTTTCATATAAGAAAATTAATAAAACTAATCAAACGTTGCATTTTGTTTTAATATGTTTGTATCATAATTAGAAGATGAAATATATAAAGATTTAGAGCCCAAACCCATTTTATTAATAAATGCAGTCAAGTATTTTTCGGGGCAGCTTCAATTCGTTTTGGAATGCTGGAGGCCAAATTTAGGGTTATATCTTGACTGATTTTGCTCCATTGTTTGTTCAATAAACACCTGTCAATTTTCACAATTGGATGGCTTTTGTTTATCAAGCGCCGGTTTGATTATTGCCCACAAATTCTCTATTGGGTTAAAATCGGGCGAATTCCCGGGCCAAGGTCCCAAAAGTTCGATGTTATTTTTGCTGTGACAAATACAGTTCTCATCCCCAAATTGGTCCCGAACTGTTGGGAAAGTTGTAGATCAGGGGTGTCAAACTCCCGGCCCGCGGACTTTTAGAATTAATTTTGCCACTGTAGGTCGTAGGAACTATTTTTAATACTAAATAACTGCTTTTATTAAATTAATTCTTTGAACTTTACATCTGGCAACTTGGCACTTAAATATTTATCAAGCATTTGACAAATCCAGTGTGTCAGTCTCTTCCCTTTCTTGTGCCTTTAGTTTAGGGCTGTTTTCTTGGGCCCCTTGGCAGTTTTAACTCTATCCTATATTTCATATATTTCTCTCATAAAAATATTATTTTATATTCAATTATAACTCCTTTTTTAAGATGATAAAGCAAAGAAAAGTTGATAGTGAATACAGACAAATGAACAAAGAATGGGCAAATAAATATTTTTTATCGAGTCTAATGGTAAGCCTACTTGCTTAATTCGTAATAAACAATTGGCCGTTGCAAAAGAATACAACGTTAAGAGGCATCATATATCTAATCATGAAGGAAAATACAAAAATTATGTTGGAAAACTCCGTGAAGAGAAAATCCACAAATTACGTAGTGAGTTGTCAAATAGGAAATCAGTTTTTAAAAACATGAATAAGAAAAGTGATGAGTCAGTGATGGCAAGTTATGTCATTGCAAAGGAAATAGCATTTTCTTCAAAGCCCTTTGTGGAAGGTGGATTTATTAAAAAATGTATGCTGAAGGCTTCAGAAATAATATGTGCTGAAAAGCGTCACTTGTTTTCAGATAGAGCTCTATCAAGGAATACTAGTGCAGAGCGCACGCTGGATATTTCTGAAAATTTAAATTTCCAGCTTAAAGATAAAGCCGCTTCTTTTCTTGCCTTTTCAATTGCTATTGATGAAAGTACCGACATTACAGATGTTGGTCAGCTCTCTATTTTTATTCGAAGAGTTGAAAATGATATGACCATCATTGAAGAATTAGTTCCAATGAAGAGCCAAACAACAGGGGATGATATCTTTCAATCTTTGATTAATTCATTAGAAAAGATTAACATAGATTGGAGCAAAATGGAAAGTTTGACTACTGATGGAGCTCCTCAAATGATAGGTCGAGAGTTAGGTGTAGTTTCAAGATTAAAATCTAAATTGCAATCAATGGACGAAAGCCATCATATTCATGGAGTACATTGAATTATTAATCGTGAAGCGCTGTGCTGCAAAGTACTAAAATGGATCATGTCATGAGTATTGTTGTTAAAAGCGTTAATTTCATCAGATCTCTTGCATTAAATCACCGACAATTTAATGATTTCTTGGATACAATTGATATTCCTTGTGAGTTGCCTTATTATAGCAATGTCCGTCGGCTAAGTAGGGGCATTGTATTAAAGCGCTTTTTTTCATTTCTCGATGAGGTGAAATTTTTTATGGAAATGAAAGATAACAATATACCTGAACTCGGAAATAAAGAATGGATTCAAGATTTGGCTTTCATGGTCAACATTACTGGTCATCTAAATGACCTGAACTTAAAATTGCAAGGAGGAGAAAAGTTAATAACAGAATTTTCAGATAACATCGAAGCTTTTCAAATGAAGCTCGAGCTTTGGAGTAATCAAATGCTGAGTAAACTTCTGTGTCATTTCACTACTCTGAAATCTCTCGCCAATGAGAAAGATTTTCCCTTTGAAAAATATAGCTCCATAATTTCTGATTTAAGAAGCGACTTTGAAAAAGGATTCACTGATTTAGTCGAAATAAAACAAAAATTATTAATTTTTCTTGATCCTTTCTATGTTAAATTGGACATAATTCCTGAAGAACTTCAACTTGAAGTAATTGAAATGAAGTGCGATTCTGCTCTTAGGAATAAGTTTTTTGAAGCGGATATAAAGACATTTTATCAATTTTTGGGCGATAAATATCCTAAGTTCAAGATTTTTGCTGCCAAAATAATGTCTGTATTTGACAGTTCATATGTTTGTGAGCAACTTTTCTCTCTTATGAAAATAAATAAATCAAAATATCGTTCGAAACTCACAGACGCGCACCTAAATGCAATATTGAAAATTGCAACGACAGAGCTGTCTCCTAATTATGACGCTCTGGTTGAACAAAAAAGGAGTCAAGTCTCTGGCAGTAAAAGTTAAGGTAAGAATCATTTATTTTTTGTTTGCAATTAGGTTTTTTATTAAATTAAGGAACTGATCATACAATATTACAATACCCACAAAATATATTCTTTAATTCTAATTTAAATTATAATCCAGCCCGCGAATTAAGATTTATGTTGCTATCTGGCCCGCGAAGCAAATTGAGTTTGACACTCCTGTTGTAGATGAAGAAAGTTTTGGTACCATTTTTAGTTCATGGCAGTGTTTTGGGGCAGAAGTGTTAGTGTTGCAGTTCCCTTAGAACCGAAGCAACCACATACATGGTGAGTGTCCAGATGCTTCACTGTGGGCTCAACACAGGATTCGTGAAAGCACTCTCCTTTTCTCCTCCAAAGGAGGGATCTTTAAGAAGCTCAAAACAAGCAGAACGGAACTTCATTGAAGAATATCACTTTGCCCCAGTCTTCAACCATCTTTCTTTATATTTCCTACAAAAGTGAAGTCCATCCGTAAGGTTCTTCTTGGTGAGATGAGGCTTCTTCGCAACCCTTCTCTATTTGAGACCTTTGTCGAAAAGTCCCCGCCGCCTCACTATGCGCGATGAAGCAGTCACGTCTGCTTCTTTCCCATCCTAAGCATATTTGCAGAGGAGGCAACCCGATCCTTCAGCTGGGATTATATAATGAGGCGATCTTGGCGTTCATTTGAAGCTCTTGGGCGTCCATAAGAATCCTTCACAGGAATGTAACCACGCTTTATAAAGTCATTCGTGATCTTAACGTTGATGCTCCATGATGCAATACCCTTAGCAACCACGTCCTTGCATTATTTTTAGGTCACTGTGGTTCAGAGTAACAATGGTTGCACGCTTTTCTTTGGAAAGAACCATTCGTGGAATTGAGAAAAAGATTCAAACATTTATTTTTACAAAAAATATTACGAAATAGATTAAAATTACACAACATCATTGATGTAACCCCTTTTGGTCATCATTTTACCCTTTTAATCGAAAAGCAAAGCTCCCAGGGACTGTAACTAAGTTCCGACAGGAACAGGACCAGAACGTGATTTTGGATCCATCGAAGGAATGTTGTTGTTGTTTGGGGAAATGCTGACTTTTTAATAATCCTGCAATGATTTAAATATTAGAATAATTATAACTATCACTTAAATTATACAAACAAATAAAAAAATAAAAATATGTCTCAAAACCTTTAGCCATGACTGTATGTACCCCATTTTACGACACCCCATTTTGATTTCGGCAAGCAAAAATTTCTCAATTACACCCATTCTTAATACCCGGCTTCGCGAAGCTCTCAATGAACATGGTCTAAACATGACTTGATTGAGCTACCACCATTCCGGGAATAGGCTAGGGAAGAGGAAAATTTGGTAACGGAGAGTAGTGTGTATGCTAGAATAAGTGGACATACATGAAGGTTGTGGCAGCAAAACTACCAGTATAAGGCATGATTCCTAGACGATATGAGCGTTAGAATTCTACAGTTTCTATCACTGAGCTTTTTTTCTTCTTTCTTCCGCTGTCGCTCCCAAACCAAAACATCAGATGATCATACCTTTTCTCACCAACTAAAAGGGCAGATAGTACAGGGTGCACTATGGAAAAAGATGTTAGCGATTAGTCCTTCGCCTCTTCTTTTTTGTATCAATTAAATAAGTGATATGGGTCGCTAAATCATTAATTCGCACATAAATGTGTAGGAGGAGCCTTAAAATTAACTAACCAACAAAGTATCTAATTACTTAAAAAAACTAACTAATGAAACCTATATCCACGAAATGGTAATTTACCTTAGTTCGTGGCCTAATTCCTCCGCATATTTGGATCAAGTAAAAAATTATCTAACTACCTAACAAAGTAATAACTAACAAAACTAATTAAATATACACGAACGGCAACTCTAGTTCTTGTCTAACTGATTCATTCACATGTTCAGAACAATAATGGATGCTAGATAAGGACGCAAAATTTTCATTTGGTCTATGTTTTATGATGATTTTAAAATAGGGTTTAATTACTCTACTTGCTGTTAACCCGGGGGTCATTATGCATAAAAGCACCCCCGCTTTAGTTCTCAACTAGGGTCGTATGGATCATAAAATCTTTGCTATTTCTCGTTCTCTAATTTTGGCTTTCCTAACCACAGTGATAGAATGGGAGATGACAGACCGAAAGATGGAAATAAAATGACGAGATAGAATTTGGAAAATAATAAATAAATAGACTATCGAAATAAAACAAGCGATCTAAATCCTTCATTAAACCATCCTATATAGATAGTACAGGGTGCGATAGTACAGAGCACGTAGAGAACTTGGCTACAACTTCCGCCTATGTAGAAAAAGGGCGCTTCGGGACTCTTATCGATGGCGGATAGTAGATTGAAGGTTACGTGGAAAACCTTCTTTGAACGCCCATAGAAAACTCCTGAAGGTGAACGAGAGTGAGTGGATGAGTTACCTTCGGGGCAGGAAAGAAAACAAGTGTGTGGGGGGGAGGGACGCAATTGAATGGAGTAGATCAAGTCGATTACGAATGGGTGGTCGCTCACGATGCTGAGATCCTTGGACCTTTCAAACGACCAGGTGACTCGTATCGAGTACCTCTTCTTACCGAAACACAAGAAGCCTGGCTCAGGTTTCCGCCGGCAACTTGGCGGCACCTTTTAATTGGCAGAGGCCGTTCGGCCATTTAGAATGAAGAACAAACAACGCCGATTTTCATTACTATGAAACCCGATCCACCCTCTACTTACAAAAAAAATGGCCAACGGCCCGCCAAAATGGCCCAATACTCTAAATGATTTTTTTACTCCCCCACCCCCCAACTAAAAACCACGTATTTTCACTTCACTTTTTTATTACAAAGGAAAAACTAACGGGGGCATTTCTGTCACAAAGTTTGTGAGGAGAGGGGAAGTGCTGAAGTTAGGTGAACCGTAAATGTTGGGATAGAATATCGGGAGTCGAGATCGGTAGCTATCCACAACCTGCCTAACTTCTACTTAAACCCCCCTGCAGGGTTCGGTCTGAAGGAGCACGTAATTCTTCAGATGTCAGCTGCAGCATGGCAGCTCATACACATCTTGAAAAGGTCCGTCCTGTGAGCGCACTTTTAAACAATACATTTTGGTAAGAACGTTTTCATGCCATGTATTGGTAATGGCAGTTTAATGACATGTACTGATAAGAACGTTTCATGTCATGTACTGGTAAGAACCTTTATGTCATGTACTGGTAATAACGTTTTCATGCTATTTACTGCTAAGAACCTTTTAGGCAATGCACTGGTAAGAACCTTTAAATGCTATACGCTGGTAATAACGTTTCGCTCTGTGCACTGCAATAACCTTTTCATACCATGTACTAGTAAGAAATTTCTCATGTCATGCACTGGTAACAACCTTTCATACAATGTGCTGGTAAGAACCTTTTAATGTTATGTACTTGTAAGAACCTCTTTATGCCATGTCATGGTAAAAACCTCTTCGAGACATGTACTTTTCATGTCATGTACTGTTAAGAACTCTTTATGCCATTTAATGGTAAGAACCTCTTCATGTCATGTACTGGTAACCTTTACACGCCATGTACTGGTAAAAATGTTTTCATGCCAAGTAATGATAAAGTTTTCATGCCATTTATTGGCGTGAACGTTTTTATGCTATGTAATGGTAGAACGTTTACTTGCCATGTACTGGTAAGAAAGTCTTCATGCTATGTACTGGTGAGAACGTTTTAATGTCATGTATTAGTAAGAACGTTTTCACGTCATGTACTGGTAAGAACTTTTTCACGCTATTTACTGGTAAGAACCTTTTCGTCATGTACTGGTAAGAACCTTTATGTCATGTACTGGCAAGGACTTTTTCAAGCCATTTACTGGTAAGAACATTTTTATACAATGGACTGGTAAGAACCTTTCGTGCCATGTACTGGTAAGAATCTTTCGTGCCATGTACTGGTAAGAACCTTTCATGCCATGTAGTAAGAACCTTTTCATGCCATATACTGGTAAAGTTTTGCTGCTACAACTTCCGTGTATGTCCACTTATCCTGCCATACACACTACTCTCCGTTGCTAAATTTCCTTCTCTCTCACTCAATTCCCAGATTGGTGGCAGTTCAATCAAGTGATCCGAATAACATACCTCCCTCCCCCCCGCGCGCGCCTATTCCGCGTCGGCAATCTGAGGGAGGGGGGGACAAATTGATCCTCCTCCTCTTCTATTGGAATCATAATATCCTGTCAATTTTCGAGACACTTTGTGACATCAATTTCCCGCCGCGGATTTCAACGAAAGACATATTTCATCATTGGTTTTTATTCACTTAATTGGTTGTATTTTATTGAAAATATTGGAAAATGAAACGTACCGACTATGAGCAGAGCTGAAGGTTAGATTGTGTATGAACCTCTTAAAGCCATAATTGTTCAAGGTCATGAACATAGAAGTGCTGCACGAAAAAGATGGGAAAAGTGAGCAACGGTATGAATAGGAGGAAAAGTTTATAAAAGAGAGAGACAAAGGATTTGAGAGTAGGAATATAGGAGCACTTGGAAAAAAGTTCGTGGGAAGGAGCAAAAGAGTTTATGAATATGAATTTTGGAGCGCCGCAGAGAAAGTTCTAAAAAAGGAGCGAATAGGTTTAAACTTACGAACTTGGAGAGTTAGAGGCAGAAAGTTAGTAATAGTAAGCAAAACTATGACCTTAGGAGCACTATAGGAAAAATTCTAAAAGGGGGGGCAAAGAGCTTGCACCTATGAACTTGGAGAGTTGCAGGGAAAGTTCTCAAAAGGGAGCTGAAGTATGAACTTAGGAGCTTTGAGGAAAAACCCTATATAATAAAGGAGCTAAATGGTTCAATAATAAGAACTTAGGAACGGTTCAATACATTTGGAATAAGTGAGTGACGAAATTCACACTAATGAACTTAGGAGCACTGCAGGCAAAGTTCTAATATGGTCAAGATGGATCCAAAATTATAGACTAAGGAACACTGCCTGAAAAGTTTGAATAGGGGGAAAAGGTTTCAAATTATGAACTTAAGAGCACTGCAAGAAAAGTTCTAATAGGGGGGAAAGGGTTTAAAATTATGAACTTAAAAAAAGGATTCAGGAAATAAAGTTGGTATAAAACAAAACAATGGTGGACTTCGGATTACTGAAGGCAAAGGGATTCAAACTTATGAACTTAGGAGCATTTAGAAATAGACACGACGGTGCTTAGTAAGCGACAGAATTCCTTGAGAAAAAGAGAGGAAACTTGGGTTTAAACGATTAGTAGAGAAAGAATAAGAGCAACTGATAAAGGAAAATGATGAATAATAGAAAGATTGAAAATAGTTAAAGATAAAAGGTAATAATCAATTTTCTGAACCTCGAACATAAGCAATTTTCGGAGGCCTTTGCTATAGAGCATTGGTGGCTCCCAACCTTTTTCTGATCTTTACCCACTTTTCATATATAATCCTCATCCATAGCCCCCCCCCCCCCAGTCCACATCTCGTGACTACAATGACTGTCTCTGTAGCCCCACCTTTATGTAGGAAAAAACTCCGGCAATCCCTGTAATTGTATTCATTCCACCTCCAATTTTTCTTTTCTAAATACAGAAAATTCCAATTGACTTTTTGCCAAATCTCAAATAAACATTAAAATGGAAGTAATTTGATGCACATAAAATAGTTTCCATAATTGGAGAGTAGGCCTCAGTTTATGGCCCCCAAATTTTGTTATGATGATCTATTTTGAATTAAATCAAGATCAGTAAATGTTTAATAATGATCTATTTTGAATTAAATCAAGATCAGTAAAATGCTTAATAATGATCTATTTTGAATTAAATCAATATATAATTATGAAAGTTAAATTGGTTAATATATTTGTTTTACAAGAAATGGTTTGGCAACCATTTCCGTAAACGAACCAAATGCTACATTTACCCTGTCCATCTGTTAGTTTAGTGGCTTCATCGGTCTATTTACTGGGTTCTTCTGTTCATTTAGTCGGTCTCTATATTCATTTAGAGGCTTTGAGAGGGTCACGGTGTCTTCCTGACCCTTTTATGGGGGAGGGCTTTTTAGTTTTAGGGGACGCAGTGATTTGCGATCTTTTTATGCTCACCTTTAGGAAGGGGGGGGCTGTTTGAAAGGTCCTGACTCTTGTTAAAATACATAGGGGCGATGAAGCTGGTTCACTAAACCTCGCTATTGACAGTCATTTGGGGCTAAAAGAAAGACGTTATTTTGTATAAAGTTCTTAGGTATCAGATGCCAACTACTGCAACCGCATCATACCAGTCTTTCAGACTAACCCGAACTCCGAGACAGAATCGTGGATCACTTGGATAATCATAATTTAATTAAATATAGCCAACACGAATTCGGAAGACGTCGCTCGTGTTTAACGAATTTGTAAGAATCTTTTATATTATGACAAAAAAATATGATCGTCATAAAGCGGGAGATTATTTAGCTTAGTTTTAAAAAGGCGTTTGATTCGGTTCCCAACAGGAGACTATTGAAAATGCTTAGAGCGCACGGGCTAAGAAATAACTTGTTGTGTTGGGTCGAAAAATGGCTGATTGGGCCAAAGTCACTAGTCGCGTGCCTCAGGGGTCAGTTGTGGGTTTTATGTTATTTATTTTCGAAAAGGACTTAGGTTTAAGTTTATTAAGCAAGATTTTCAAGTTCATATTAGCGAAACACAACTCAGATGAAAGCGAAATACAGCACGACCTAAATGAGATATTCGATTGGACGGTTCATGGTAAGTGAATTTTAATTTCAATATTTTCAAAGTCATGATAATGGGCTCTTCTGCGAAATAGAGACTTTGATTATACGTTAGAGCGGTCATCAATTAGAAAATGTGTCAGAAAAACGTGATATCTGTGTATTAATTTAGAGCGATTTTAACTTTCCGAAACACTTCTTCCAAATAGCTAAAACACAAAATAGAACACTCGGGATTATTGCGAGAAATTTAGATATAAGAGTAGAGAAATAGTACTCCCCATTATTCAAATCACTCGTGGGACCAGAGTTGGAATATTCAGCTCCGTTCTTGTCAACTTATCTGCAAAAAGGACATTAACGCATTGGGGAGAATACAGTGAACGGCGACAAAGCTCATTTCCGAGCTACGAAACAGAAACAGACCCTATGAAGACAGACTTAAAGAATTGAAATTGCTCTCGCTTGAAGAGAGGAGCCTTCGTTGCCAATTAGTAGAAGTCTTCTAAATTATGAATGGTTTTTATAACATAAACTTTGATTCCCTTTTAGAAGGCAGTGGAAACCCTACAAGAACTAATGAAAATAAATTGAAATTAAAGCATTAAATTAAACTTTTTTAGTTATAACTTTGTCTCAACTTGGAATTCTCTGTCAACAAATGTAGTTCATATCACATCGACAAACATGTTTAAAAATAAATTGTATGAACACCCATTTACTTATTAAAGCAAACCAAATAAAACAATATTTATTTAACTCTAAAAAGGTTCTCCCAAGTCCTTCGTACCCTACCTTCTCCCCCATGTGCAGATCTTGATTCTATGATATAATTCTATAAAAAATCTCACTCTGATCCATTGCTGCTTGTTCCTAGAGGTTCCTGTACCACATGTTCGATTTGCCTCTAGGACGTGGAATGATTTGCCCGGTGCCCTACTTTGGTTCATTCAAGCGTGCCTTACAGATCCTATAACCTACTATCTCGAATTTTTCCTTATTTGATAGACACGTGTTCTGTAAGTGCTCATGAGGTTAGGCAAGGGAGATTGGCGCGCATCAATGCCACTAACGGGATGACTGGGTGGGGTACATTACCAACCACCTCTTGTAGAAACTGTGTTTGGGTTTCTGGCATGAACCTATGTTTGAATGTTCATATCAGCCCCAGAGAAGCAAATATTCAGAAAATGCACGCGCCTATCTTCGTTATTACGCTCCAAGTAGTTTCCTCTGTGGATTAATCGGTCTATCATACTTTCAGCGCATTTTTTTTTAAGGTGGGAGAGGAGCGTATAACAGGAGGCATATCATTCCCCATTCTGCGAGCAAATATCAGAAAATCACTATCACCCGTACAACACAGCGAACTGTAAGGTTTAAGAAATATAGTGGTTCAACTTGGAAGGCGGGGGATAGGATCGGCCTGGAAGAATGGTATGATGCGGCTGCAGCAGTTAACATCTGATAGATAAGAACTTTATGCAAACTAATGCCTTTCATTTAGCCCCAAATGACTGAAAAAAAGCGAGGTTTAGTCCAACCAGCTTCATTGCCTCTATGTACTTTAGCAAGAGTCAAGACCTTTCAAACTGCCCATCCCCCCTTAAAAGTGAGTACAAAAAGATGCCAAATCTCTGCGTCCTGACGCCTCAGGGTGTCAGGAAAACACCCTGAGCCTCTCAAAACCTTTAAATAAGTATAAAGACCGACTAAATGAACAGAAGGACCGTCTAAATGGACAGAAGAAACGAGTAAATGGACAGAAGAACCGAGTAAATGGACCGACTAAAAGTTAATACAACTCAAAATAAAGAAACGACACAGAGGCGACCGTGAGCAGGAAAAATGACAGCGGGGGGCATCAATTAGGTTGGCATTACTCACCGCTTGCATTTAGCCCTTGACTTTGAACGATGCCACATTGAGATGCTGACGAGGACCGATGGGACCAGAGCCAAAACGTGACCGCTTAAAAAATGTCATACCGAGCTGTGGAATATTTTAGAAAAGTGCAAGAATGTGTATAAGAACTGTTCCTGAGGTGAATGACAGGTTGAGGGATTCGTGTCTCTTGTGATATTTGGAGATGAGTGTTCCATCGGGTTATAGGGAGGCATAAGTCTTGTAGGGGGATGGGGGGCAAAGAATGTCAGCTTGCAGCAATTGCAAATAATATTTGGTCATTTCATGGTTACCACTGATCTTGTCATTGTGATATGCCGTCTCTGCTGTTTCTACTTGCACAGTCTCTCCGAGAAGGGGTGTTAGGTGTAGCATGTGCCACCATGTTGAAGACATTGACATCTGTATGATTTCGTGCCCTCCAAGCCGCAGTCTGCGGCTATATATCTTCCGGACATTTTCAAGCCCCCTAATTTCATTCCGTTCTTTACAGATCTCTCTTGATCTTTCTGACGTAGCTTCCCTCGTTGGCTTTCGCTTCTTTACCTAATTTTAAGATGCCCTATTTACTAAACGAGTTTAGGTAGTAATAAATCCAAAAGGCCCATCAAATGGCTCATTACTTAATCATAAAAATTCGCTATGCGATTTCGAAAACTAAAACGTTCCACACTAATTATTTGAAGTCAAATGGACAAAGGATAGAAACGCTCCACACTGTAATTATTTGAGATCAAAGTGACATAGAATAGAAACGCTCCACCCTGTAATTATTTGAGATCAAAGTGACAAAGGGTAGAAACGCTCCACACTGTAATTATTTGAGATCAAAGTGACATAGAATAGAAACGCTCCACCCTGTAATTATTTGAGATCAAAGTGACAAAGGGTAGAAACGCTCCACACTGTAATTATTTGAGATCAAAGTGACATAGAATAGAAACGCTCCACACTGTAATTATTTGAGGTCAAAGTGACAACGGATAGAAAGCTCCACACTGTAATTATTTGGGGTCAAAGTGACAAAGAATAGAAACGCTCCACACTGTAATAATTTGAGTTCAAAGTAACAACGGATAGAAACGCTCCACACCTATTATTTGAGGTCAAATGGGCAACAGATAGAAACGCTCCACACTGTAATTATTTTAGGTCAAAGTGACAACGGATAGAAACGCTCCACACTGCAATTATTTGAGGCCACAGTGACAACGGATAGTAACGCTCCACACGGTAATTATTTCAGGTCAAAGTGACAACGGATAGAGACGCTCCACACTGCAATTATTTCAGGTCAAAGTGACATAGAATAGAAACGCTCCACCCTGTAATTATTTGAGATCAAAGTGACATAGAATAGAAACGCTCCACACTGTAATTATTTGAGGTCAAAGTGACAACGGATAGAAAGCTCCACACTGTAATTATTTGGGGTCAAAGTGACAAAGAATAGAAACGCTCCACACTGTAATAATTTGAGTTCAAAGTAACAACGGATAGAAACGCTCCACACCTATTATTTGAGGTCAAATGAGCAACAGATAGAAACGCTCCACACTGTAATTATTTTAGGTCAAAGTGACAACGGATAGAAACGCTCCACACTGCAATTATTTGAGGCCACAGTGACAACGGATAGTAACGCTCCACACGGTAATTATTTCAGGTCAAAGTGACAACGGATAGAGACGCTCCACACTGCAATTATTTCAGGTCAAAGTGACATAGAATAGAAACGCTCCACCCTGTAATTATTTGAGATCAAAGTGACATAGAATAGAAACGCTCCACACTGTAATTATTTGAGGTCAAAGTGACAACGGATAGAAAGCTCCACACTGTAATTATTTGGGGTCAAAGTGACAAAGAATAGAAACGCTCCACACTGTAATAATTTGAGTTCAAAGTAACAACGGATAGAAACGCTCCACACCTATTATTTGAGGTCAAATGGGCAACAGATAGAAACGCTCCACACTGTAATTATTTTAGGTCAAAGTGACAACGGATAGAAACGCTCCACACTGCAATTATTTGAGGCCACAGTGACAACGGATAGTAACGCTCCACACGGTAATTATTTCAGGTCAAAGTGACAACGGATAGAGACGCTCCACACTGCAATTATTTCAGGTCAAAGTGACATAGAATAGAAACGCTCCACCCTGTAATTATTTGAGATCAAAGTGACATAGAATAGAAACGCTCCACACTGTAATTATTTGAGGTCAAATGGAGAACGAATAGAGACGCGGTTGATATAAGATTAATGCATGAAGCGACAAATGCTAGAATTTGGGAGGGTCATTCTATGCAACCAGTATTATTTTTATTGCTTGAAAGGAGGCTCCTCCCTAAACCGTAACCATTCTCTCCCTCCCGCAACATACAGATTGTCTCAAATATGAACGTTATTATTATTATTATATAAACCATGCAATGAGCCACACTGAAAATTTTGGAAATTATATCACCTTGAGGTGTGAGTGCAGGTCAAAGCACAGCAAGAAAGAAAGGAAACAAAATTAAACATCTCGACGGTTACACAGCAAAAATACATTAGCCAATCTTTTAAACTTATCAAGCGTAGTAGCAGTCACAATATTTGTGGGCGAGGTATTCCACAATCTAAATAGGCTCGGTAAAAAGCACTTAGAAAACTGAGATGTAGAATGACGACCAATTTCGCAAGCCATAGAATTTACAGTCTCAGAATACCTAGTAACTGTGGCTGGTTGATAAAATCTCAGCCAAAATACATGCAGAAGATGATTCACATCATTCACTACTTTAAATAAAATACAAAGCTCCAACATCTCTACGATGCCCAATGTCTAAATCCAAATCTGACAGTAAAAATTTACATAATTAAATGCACAATCAATAAATCTCAGATGAGAGTCAGCAGCAGAACTCCACACAGCAGAGCAATACTCAAAATGAGGTAGAATAAAAGAAAAGAAACACTTGCGAAGAACATCATCATCCTCATAAATTTTCTTAGATTTACGAAGAATGCCAAATTTCTACGAGATATCCCGAAACATGTATCTTAGATGCGTTTCAAAAGTGAGTTCGAATCCAGAGTTATTTCCAAGAGCTTAAGCTGGTTAGCCTTGTTAATCAAAGCTCCATTTATTAACAAATTAGAATATTCAGATATGAAACATCTAGAACGCCTCACATTTATTTCCTTAGATTTAATAGGGTTCAATTTCTCACCCCACTGAAGACACCAGGAATTAATTTTACTCAAATCCTCAGTGAGGCTCTCTGCAACACTCAGTCTTATTGCAGGAGATGGAACATGAGCATAGAGAGAGGTGTCATCAGCATATGCTAGAATTTGATTAGTGATATTAAACCACATGTCACTAGTATATAATATAAAAAGCAAAGGATTAAGAACGCTACCCTGAGGAACTTCAGAATATACTCTAGAACAGGGGTGGGCAACCTTTTTAAATGGGTGTGCCAAAATTGGCCAAATCTTTGCTACAAAATTTTCTCACGTGCCAATACTTGACTAAAACACAATGAAATGATCTAAAATTAAAGATGTTCTTTTTATTCTTTCCCAACCCTTTATGATGCATAAAAATTACAAGGAAAAGATAGTCATTTTACCTAAAAATATACATATTGTATTAAACAGAATTGAATCTTTATCATTTCAAGAAGAAAACAACAAATCCAAACTAAGAAAGAAAAATTGTGGACCTTTTCATTTATTTACGATCAATGAGACTTCTGCTGCTGCCTCACTGATAACATAATTTATAACAGGTTGGGCACAATGCGGTTGCTATATAAAATAAATTGGAGATACATTTATTTAGTTTTCTTAAGTTAAGCATTTGGCTTCGCGTGCCGGTATAAGTCGTTGGCGTGCCACGTTTGGCACGCGTGCCAAAGGTTCCCCACCCCTGCTCTAGAATAAGAACTAAAACACCCATCGACAACAACACGTTGTTGTCTATTAGTTAAAAAATCTGTTAAAATACTTAAGACTCTACCACCAATGCCAAGAGACTTTAATTTAAAAATCAAACCATTATGGTTGACAGAGTCAAAGGCGGCACTGAAGTCAAGAGGGAAAAGCCTAGACTCACAATTATTGTCTAAAGCAGACTGCATTTCATGTCCCTGCAATAATAGGGCAGCAGCAGTGTCTATCTCCCTTTCTAAAGCCAAAGTGAGTGACTGGACGAAACTGTCTCAAATCTAGAGTAAGACGTTTGGAAGAGGCAGACGTTCAAAAGTCTTAAGAGAAAATCGGTGTGATTGAAATGGGCCTATCTTCACTGGGAGATGATGATGATGATGATGATTCTTTGAGAATTGGGGTAATGTTACCGGTACGCCAGCATTCAGGAAAGTGCTTATAAGTGGTAAGTGCTTATAAACAATATATAGTGATAAAAGAAATCAGCACAATTTCCAAATTATTAATCGGGACTCAGCCCTCAATGGTAAAAATTAAGTGGAAAAGATGCAAAAGATGAAGTTTTATACATAAACCGGAATCCTGGAATTTAGCAAGTTTAATGAAATCTTGCATTTAGTAACTATGGCAGTAAAGGTTTAGTAACCCTTTGCATTTATGAACCATGATAGTATAGGTTTAGACGGGTGATAGACTTTCTAGGAATAAAGGAAAAACTGATACAAGAAAAGAAAAAATGAAGGTAGAGAGGCAGTCAAAGAAGCAATTGTATAGTGTCAGATGACAGTTAAAAAAATCCAGAAGACTTCCCAGTTAATGGCGCTTGTGTGGTGAAATAAAACGAAAATAAAGGAGATGAGCTGAAATAAAGGGAAATTAAAGGAAAGGGATCATCGACATAGAAATGAAATGATAGACCAAAATGAAGAAAATAGATAAGAAAATGGAGCGAACCAAGAACCGAGTCTTGCGGACCTCCGCCCGTCTTGATAGATCACTCTCAATAACAACAGACTGAGTGCGAGGTGATAGGTAAGAGCGTAACTATTTAAGGGTAGTTTCAGAAATCCCCAGTAATTCCGAGAAAGAAGAAGAACAGTGTGATCAACAGCTTTAAAAGTTGCCGAGAAGTCAAGGAGTACTAGAGATTAAAGGCTAGCGAGCATCAGTCTCTAGATGTTGGCGCTAATTTGCATTTCGGAGAGCAGATTTGATGTTGTAACTTGACTTGAACCTAGAATGGGAGATCTTGTCAATATCGGAGGACGTGCGATCAATATCTGAGCTGAAACCTAACCTTTTAAAGACTTTAGAAAGGAAGTGGAATTGAAAGATTGGTGGGTAGTTTGCCTGGTCATTTAGGTATGGGTAGGGTTTCCTTACAATTTGTCGAACAACCACGTATTTGAAGTTGGATGGTGGCAAACCAGGTGAGAGAGGCGTTAAGGATATCATGGTGTTGAAAGAGGAAAACAAAGAGTAACTAACGTTAGAGACTCGAATGGAACAAGTTAAGAGTGGGATTGGTCCATTTTGAGGAGGTAGGCTACTTCGCCATGAGAAAGGGGGGAGAGAGTTCATATGACGAAGTATTTGGACAAAGAGAATATGGGATAGAATATATACAGCTTTGTTGGAGAAGAACATAAAGAAATTGGCAGGGTCGGTTGATGGGGCGAATGGATTGGGGTGTTGCAAGAAAAGAAAGACTCGTAAGAAGCTCGAACAGTGCCGTTATATTGTTTTTGTTATCAGTGTGGAGACGGTGGGTGCGAGCTTCACCGGAAGATTTTAGAAGCGCCTATTAAGAGTCAGCGGCAGGGGTGTAGGCGAGGGATGCAGCTGCCGCCACAGTACTACCAGAACGCGCAGTCCTAATACCTATCTGACAGGCGCCTGAACTTTTTTGCACTGCGCCACGGACAAGTGGAAATGAGAAGAAAGGGGAGACTTCAAGAGAGGATCCTGGAAAAAGATCGAAGAAAGTCATTTGGATCAATTGTATTGAAATATAGTGTCTAGTGGAGAAAGGAAAGAGGCAAGATCGAGAGTCATTTTTCTTGACCAATAGTGGAAAGCAAAGGTTGAGTTAAACAGGAAGAAAGAAACAAAACTGGATAAGGAAGTGGTCAGAAATTGCCGTCTGGGTATGCGTTGTGAAGAGGCTAAGAAGTGGGAATGAGTAGACGACAAGATCCCGTATATTTCCATTTATGTGAGTGTTGGAGACTAGCTGTGAGGGAGTAAAGCTCAAATATGTCCAGTAAGCAAGATATGAAGGAATATGGTGAGAGAGGTTGAAGACACGGAAAATAAGCAAGGTTGAGGAAGCAGAAAAGGAGTGGTTTATAAAATTCACCTGTCTTTAAAATGGTGACTGAAGGTTGACCAGGTGGTAGGTAATAACCAAAGTTCTGAGAGAAAGAGGTGTGGGGTGAAGTAAAAATAAAAGGTATGGGGGTGAAATAAAGGGAAAATATAAAAAGTGTTTGTGGTGAATAATATAAAAATAAAAGGTGTGGTGTGAAATAGAGAGAAAATAAAAATGTTTGTGGTGAATAATATAAAAATAAAAGGTGTGGTGTGAAATAGAGAGAAAATAAAAATGTTTGCGGTGAATAAAGTAAAAATAAATGTGTGGTATGAAATAAAGGGAATATACAAAGCGCTTATGGTGAATAAAGTAAAAATAAAAGGTGTGGGGTGAAATAAAGGGAAATAAAAAGGTGCTTGTGGGGAATAAAGTAAAAATAAAAGGTGTGGGGTGAAATAAATGGAAAATAAAAAGGTGCTTGTGGGGAATAAAGTAAAAATAAAAGGTGTGGGGTGAAATAAATGGAAAATAAAAAGGTGCTTGTGGGGAATAAAGTAAAAATAAAAGGTGTGGGGTGAAATAAATGGAAAATAAAAAGGTGCTTGTGGGGAATAAAGTAAAAATAAAAGGTGTGGGGTGAAATAAATGGAAAATAAAAAGGTGCTTGTGGGGAATAAAGTAAAAATAAAAGGTGTGGGGTGAAATAAATGGAAAATAAAAAGGTGCTTGTGGGGAATAAAGTAAAAATAAAAGGTGTGGGGTGAAATAAATGGAAAATAAAAAGGTGCTTGTGGGGAATAAAGTAAAAATAAAAGGTGTGGGGTGAAATAAATGGAAAATAAAAAGGTGCTTGTGGGGAATAAAGTAAAAATAAAAGGTGTGGGGTGAAATAAATGGAAAATAAAAAGGTGCTTGTGGGGAATAAAGTAAAAATAAAAGGTGTGGGGTGAAATAAATGGAAAATAAAAAGGTGCTTGTGGGGAATAAAGTAAAAATAAAAGGTGTGGGGTGAAATAAATGGAAAATAAAAAGGTGCTTGTGGGGAATAAAGTAAAAATAAAAGGTGTGGGGTGAAATAAATGGAAAATAAAAAGGTGCTTGTGGGGAATAAAGTAAAAATAAAAGGTGTGGGGTGAAATAAATGGAAAATAAAAAGGTGCTTGTGGGGAATAAAGTAAAAATAAAAGGTGTGGGGTGAAATAAATGGAAAATAAAAAGGTGTTTGTCGGGAATAAAGTAAAAATAAAAAGTGTGTGGTGAAATAAAGGAAAAATAAAAGAGGCATTTGTTGAAATGAAGGGAAAATAAAAGCGGTTTGTGGTAGAGTAAAGGGAAAAAGATATTTTAGGAGAAATAAAGTAAAAAATGTGATAAAACAATGGGAAAATAAATTGTGTAGTGAAATAAAAAAAGTAACTAAATGGGTGGGAGATGTTTGGTGAAATAAAAAGGGAAATCAATTTTGGGGTGAAATAAAGGAAAATATATGTTTGGTGAAATAAAGAAAAGGGTGAATGATCAAATAAAAGTGGAGAGTAGTGAAAAAAGGACAATAAATATGTTTGGTGAAATAAAGGGAAACTAAAAGAGGTCTTGGTAAAATTAAAGGTAAATAAAATAGGCACGTGGTAAATCAAAGGAAATAGGTAAAATAAAATGAGGGGAAAGAATGGGAAATAATAGAGACATCTGTTGACTAAAAGGTAAAATAAAGATGTTTGGTGAAAGAAAGTCAAAATATTAGAGATTTATCTTGAAAAAAAGGGGGAAAAACGGCTGTTGGATAGTTAAAGTGAAAATAAGGGAGATGTGTGATAAAATAAAGGGAGATGTGTGGTGAAATAAAGGGAGAAGGTAAAATAAATCACGAGAGTAAAGATAATGTTCATGGTGAATACTTACCTTGCTAAAAGATTATCCTGGAAGTGAATTTCGGGGAGTTTCAGCTTAGGGAGAACCACCGTCTGTCCCCTCTTCGTCCGTAGGGTGAAAGTGGAGGAAAAGTGACGCTCGGGAGACAGGCTGTGAGGGGACACGATGGTCAGCCCTCGTTGGTCCGAGGGGCAGATTAGAGGACTCAAAGCCCTTTGCATGGGCAATGGTGACGAGGCCCCAGGTACTTTAAGCTCCATGGACGCAATCAGTCGATTCCTATCCGCCGTCCGCTGACTAGGGCCGGATTGGGATCCGGGGTATAAATCCTGGGTGCCGTATCCAGGGTTCCAGGATCCCTTGACCCCCTGCTCATTGAGCAGAGGGGTTTCAAGGTGGGGTCGTAACTTGAAGGAGCCATCGGAAACGTTAAAACTCTCCTGCAGGGGAGGGCGCGCCTCCTCCTTGGAACTACCCAACTTGAGAGAGAACCGCGACGAAGTGGAGTGTGTGGTACCCGCTTGAATGCGTCTACCCTTGGGAAAAATACCAAGAGATTCATGGCCAGTGCCACCGAATGACTTCGGGGACACACTGCGGGCAGTTCTAGCCAGACAGGTGTGACCGTAGGATACCAAAGTGGATTTGGCTTCTGTGTACCTCTTGATAGAGATGTTGCAAGAGGTGGTTGTTACAGTGCCATCATGTTGTGGCACTCTCAGGGCATGCGGTTGCTCAGTGCCATCACCCATACTCTTTCACCACAAGGGTTAAAGTACTCAGATTGTTAATTCCAAATTTACAGCCTTCGGAGAAAATAACGCTGTAATTATAATTTAATTAACTGCGATCGGCTGTAGGTATTTGTGAATATATAGGTAACTGTATATTATGTACCTGTAACAATTCAAACGTCGCATACTCCTTATGAAAGTTCTTCGACAAAAGCAATATTTTTTATAGTTATACAGGGTGTTCACTAAATATGGAACTTTACAATATCCCGCTAAAACTGAGAAACAACCAACAAATTATACCTCTTTAAATTAGCATTTAAATGACTCAAATTACCATTACAAACGAGACTTTTAAATCCTTTTAAATGACTCGTTAAACCATCCTTTTAAAATTACCCATTTAATGACTCATTTACATGCAATTTAAATTACCTTTTATTAACGTTTAAATTGTTCTTCTAAATAACTATTTTATATTAACTTTTTAATTTTTCCCTTTAAATGACCCTGCTAAATTACATCTTAACATACCCATTTAAATAGGGTTTTCAAAATTACCTTTTAAATTTCATTTTAAATTATCCTTTACCGTTTAATTACCCCTTTAATATCACCTTTTAAATGGTCCTTTTAAACTACCTTTTTAATGTCTCATTTAAAATACCTTCTTATGCCTAAAACGTTCATGGAGTCGTAAATTTAACATGGTACCAGGAAGGACGCCCCATCGGATCAGATCAATTTCCTGAATGTGGGTTCACCTCCAGCACATTAATGTTACAGCACATAAACACATTAATAAAACTTATTTACCATTTAATTTTAATAGTATATCTTTAATGTATCACGAAATCTTTACATATTATTGAATTTTGTTTTCGGTCATATAATTTATGGACAACTTTTACATTCATAAAGATTTAATTTGGGAAAACAGAAAACTATGTAATTTTTGTCCTACGAACGTCTTTTAGAGTTGAAATTTGTACTTCCTAGAGCCTGTTCGTACGTTTGAAAGCCCATTCCTACTATCGAGAGCCTATTCTTACTTCTGAGAGCCTATTTATAGTTTTCAGTCTACTTGTATCAATGAGGGTTTAAGTGTATTTCCGTGAGTTTATTCGTAATTTCGGGTGTGTTCGCACTTCAGTCTGTTCCTACTTCCTAGCCTATTTGTAATTTTGAGAGCCTATTCGTATCACTAAAGGTATAATTGTATTTCTGAGGGCTTGATCGTAACTCCGAGTCTTTTCGCACTTCATAGCCTATTCGTAATACCGAGGGTATAATTGTATTTCCGAGAGTTTGTTCGTAACTCCGACCGGACCTAAAGGGCGCAAACCCGCATTTCTATACTTATAGCCTGCTCAAAACGTTAACCATCATTTTTCGAGAAGTGTAAATTCTGACTTTTCTGTAAAAAGCAAAGAATCACAACCACGATGGTGAATAGCAGCCTGTGCGGTAAGTTATTGGGTGTACTTTATATTATGGAAGCAAGTCATCAATAAGTATGAACAAGCATTTTCCGACAAGGTTTACATGACTTTGTTTTATGATTTACGACATGGTAATAATAACTTGGCACATCTAGATCAACAGAATGAAAATGTACTTAGATATTATTCAAAGCTAACCAAAATTAAACCTGAAAATTTGGGAAAATAAGGGCACATATTGAAAATCCAAAATATGCATTTATCTCATTGATACTAAAAATACTAAGATGTTCCTAATAAACTTGCTTGAAAAGTGCAAATCTGTTCATCTCATGTGATTAAATTATAAGCATACGTATTTTTTTAATTTTAAATTATCCTATATTGATCTTTTTTATCATTTCAATCGATCCCTTGAGATATCCAGTTTTACAACGCCCCTTTGTTTTGATTCAATTTTATTCCTATCTCTGAGTTCCTAAATTAAGTGGGAATAGAAGGTTGTTTGAACTCGGCTTCACTTTAATTAGAGAGATCGAGAATTGACTTCGTGAAACGCTAATATCTTGATAGCGTCTGAAATTGAATAATGCAACGTTAGGTGTATCTTACGTCATTATTCCCGGTAGCATTTCGTACTCTCTTCTCCTTTATCAGTGATTGCGTGCGATATTTTACTTTAATTACTGACATACTTAAACTTAACCATAAAGCTAACAAGTTTATGTATGATGGTGGTGTTGGCGACCCCGTCCCCGGCCCGAAAGTATGTCGGGGACACTCACACCTATTCCAAGCCCCAGCCCAGCTCCCGGACCATCGCAGGAGCAGACCCCTGCCCTCTACCGGGGTCTCTCCCGGAGATCCACCGGACCCAGGTCTGTGTGTATCTGTGGGCAGTTGAAGAGATGTGTGGTGTCGTGTATCTGTGTTAAGCATTTGGGGCAGTTTGGTGTTGTATGGGTGGTGGGAAATATTTTCTGCATGTATGACGTCAGCAGGGGAGATTTGTTGGTTCGTATCTGTGCTAGTGTTCTTCTGATCTGCTTTGTGAGTGTTTGTTCTGAGTTGTGTATGGTTGGAGGTGGTGCACTTAATATTTTGTTGTGGGTTCTGTTTGTCAAGTGTTGTTGTGTGATCTGAGAGTTGATTGTTTCCATGTTTTGCTTGATTGTGTCTTCTGTTGTTGTTGTGTTAGGGTCTGTGTCTAAGTTGGTGGTGTAGTTGTTGTTATCGAAAATGGTCTGTTTTTTTGTGTCGGTGATTGGGAGGTTGTCTGGTGATGTGGTGGAGGAGATGATTTGGATGTTGCGTTTTCTGCCTGAGTTGTGATGAAGGTAGTTTTAGGTGATTTTTGATTGGTATGATGTTCGTCTCCTCGTGTAGATGTTGGATGTTTGTGCCAAGACTGAATCCTGTGGCAGTGCGGAAGGCTGTGTTTTGTATTGTCTGTAGTTTTTTGGTGTTGGTTTCTGAGATGATTGGAGACCAGATTGTGTTGGCGTATTCTAGTGCTAGGCTTGTGATTGTCTAGTATGTGTTAATGAGCGTTTCCTTGGTTTTCCCTCAGTGTGTAGTTGTGAGTGCCTTGATGACTTTGAGTGTTTTCGTGGCCTTGACAATTGTGTTTTGTATGTGTTTTGAGTATGTGAGTTTGGGGTCAAAAGTGAGGCCAAGGAGCTTTGGTTCTTTTGTGGTGAGAAGTGGTATGTTTTCTATGTTTAGATTTAGGGTTGTGTTGTATTCTGCAGGGTCTGGTGTGAAGAGAGTGGTCATTGTTTGGTGGCGTTTAGCTTTAGTGAGTTTTCTATTTTCCATGTGTGTATTTTGTTGAGGTAAGGTTGTATCTCTTGTGCCGCGGCTTCTGATTTGTTGTGTGATGTCGTCTGCGTAGGTGACAATTTTGACTGTTTGTGCGGGAGTTGGTATATCTGAGGTGTAGATGTTGAAAAAGGTTGGGGAACTCCGGATTTTGTGTGTCTGTATTTAGATTTGGGGTTTTGTATTTGGTGTATTGGAGTCTTCCCTTGATGTCGTTTACTATATACTTGATGAGGGTGGTGGGTATGGTGAGTTTGTGGATCTTGTTGATTAGTTTGTGTAAGTCTACTGTGTCGAATGCTTTGGACATGTCAAGGGCGAATGCTATGGTTCTATGTGGTGGAATTTTCTTGTTGAATCCATTTGTGATTATGTTGTTTATTGTGTGTAATGCTGTTGTGGTTGAGTGCATGGGTTTGAACCCGTTGTTGTGCTGTGTTTGGGATGTTGGATGTGATGTAGGGTAGGGTTATTTTTTCTAGTGTTTTGGCTATGGGGGAAAGCAGCGCTATTGGTCTGTAGGAGTCTCCTTTGTTTATGTCTTTGTTTGGTTTGAGTATTGGTAATATCTTTGCTACTTTCCATTGTTTAGGTATGCTGTTTGTGTTTATGGTGAAGTTGTAAGTGTGCGTGAGGAGGTTTATGGCGTTTTTTATGTTTATGTCATCAGAGCCGGTGGAGTTGTTGTCTCTTGCTTGTTTTATGGCGCTGATGGTCTGTTCTGTTGTGGTTTGGGGAGTTTTTTTGTATGTCTGTCTATTTTCCTGTTTTCATTTTTCGTTTGGTGTATGGTTGTGTATGTGAATTGTTTGTTGATGTGTTCTGATTTTTGTATGGGTGTTGTAGCTTCTTTGTTTCCGACGGTGATTGTGTTGTTTGTGGCTCTGTTTTTTTTGTGAGGCCAGCAATGGTTTTCCAGAGTTTGTGTGGGTTTGTTTTGTTGTCCCATTGCTGGTCTAGGTGATGTTTCCATAATTCTTGTTTGTGTTCTTGCATAGCGCGATCTATTAGGTTGAGGAATAAGTTCTTGCGCTTTTTTTAATGTTGTGCTGATTTAAGTTTTGTTGACGTCATTTGTGCACATATTAAGAAACAATAATAAATAATGAGAGCAAAATTTGCAAAGGTTAGGCTACGTCTCTTAACAGCGTAGACTATTAGGCTTTTGCTTAGGCTACGTCTTGAAGTTGAGTAATAAGTCATTGCGGTTTATTTAAAAGTTGTGTTAATTTAATTTTTGTTCTGTACCCTCAAAATGGAATGTCAAGTTGAAAGAAAGGCGCATTTTCGACACTTGTTGTTATTCATTTTCAATCGAGACGGGAACAACGCAAACGCAGCCAAAGCTCGTCGCGATATTTGTGCTGTGTACGGAGAAAATGCTTTATCAGAAAGGACAGCTCAATGGTGGTTTTCACGTTTCAAAGACGGTCATTTCAATCTTAATGACGAAGAACGTTCTGGTTGCCTCATTAAGTTGGATGAAGATCGATTGAACGACCTTCTTGATGAAAATCCTCGTCAATCGAATAGAGAATTGGCTGTACAATTGGCGTGTGATCAGAAAACTGTAGTGAATCACCTTCATTCGATGGGGAAAGTTAAAAAAACTCGGTGCATGGGTTCCGCACGCTTTGAGCCAAAGCAACAAACTTCAACGCTCCACGATTGCCGCAGGTTTGCTTGCTCGTCACAAGGTTACTCTTGGATATAAGGACAGATTTCTTCACCTCATCATCACTGGCGACGAAAAGTGGTGTGTTTATGTCAACATGAACCATCGAAAACAATGGCTTAGCCCCAATAAAAAAACACTTCCGCGATTAAAGCAAGGACTTCATCCACGAAAGACGATGCTGTGTGTGTGGTGGGATTGTGAAGGCATCATTCTTTATGAGCTCATTGCGAACAACGAGATTGTCAATGCAGAACTCTACGTTCACAAATGTATCGACTCGCCGAAGTTATTCGTGAAAAGAGACCTCATCGACGTTATGGAGTCTTTCTGCAACACGTTAATGCTCGTCCTCACATTGCCAATATGACAAAAGACGCCATCCAAACGCTTAATTGGGAAATCCTGCTGCAACCTCCATGTTCGCCAGACTTGGCTCCATCGGATTTCCATATGTTCCGATCGCTCTCCAACAATTTACGCGGCGTTTCGTTCAATACTGATGTGGAATTAAGAACCTGGTTAGACGAATTCTTCGAGTCAAAATCCAGAGATTTTTATTGCAGAGGCATCGAAAAACTAGTTGAACGTTGGGAAGAAGTAAATAACAACGGAGAATACATTATTGATTAAATTGCATATTGATATCAATTAAAAACGAAGTTTTTCTAAAATTGTTAATGGTAATGAATAAATCTTATAAATCCGCAAGAACTTATTCCTCAACCCAATATTTGTTTGTTTTGTTCTATAAAGTTGGGGTCTGATGGGTTTTGTTTTCTAATGTTGTTCCGTTGTGCTATGAAGTTTCTGATTGTTTCAGGGAATAGTTTTTTTTTGTGTTGTGTATTTTAACACGTGGGATGTCGTGTATGTCTGCTTGTAAGATAGTGTTAGTATTTTGTTTGCCGTGTGCGCATCTTTGTGGAGTTGGATGTTGAAAAATACTTGTTTAATTTCTTTTGTGTATTCTATCCAGTTTGCCTTGTGATAATTTGTGTATGTTTTAAGGTTTGATGTAGCCTGAAGTTTGTTTTTGCGTTTAATATGATTAGGATGGGGAGATGGTCAGAGGAGAGAACGTGCATCGTGTTCCAGGTGAGGTGTTTGTGTTGCAGTGGTGATGTCTGGCGAAGTGGGTTGTTGGTTGAAGTGCGTGGGTATGCGGGTTGGTGTATCTGTGTTTAAGGTTATGTGATTTGAGTTTTGGACGATGTCGGCGATGAGTTCTCTTCTGTGGTCTTCTGTGGGTGAGTTCCAAAGTTCTAAGTGTGTGTTGATGTCTCTTGTGATTATAGAGTTTGTGAGAGTGGTTGCGTGGGTGAGGAAGTTTGTTATGTCTGCATCTTCATTTGGGTGGTTGGGGTTCGTGGTGTCTCTGGGTGGGATGTATAGGTTTGTGAGGTGTAAGTGCTTAGTTTTGCTTAGATGGATTTTGGTGATTTGTGCCTCAGTCTTTTGTGTGTTTATGTTGTTTGGGAGGGGGGGTCTGTGTATAGGTAATGTTGTTTTTGATGGATGTGATAAGGCCTCCTCCCTCTTTGTGTTTTCTGTCGGTTCTGATTACTGTGTAGTCTGTGATTTGAGGGGTTTTCTGTTTGTTTTCTTGGATGGTGTTTATGTCTATTTCATGTTTGTTTGTCAGGTGCTCGAGTTCTGTCGTTTTCTTGTTGAGTCCATTCATGTTTATTTGTACTATTTTTAGATGTTTGTTGTGTGTGTTTTGTTTCTTTAATTGTCTAGGGGTTTGTGGTGTTTGTGGGAGTGTGGGTTGTGAGTTTGTTGGTTGTGGCTAGGTGGGCATTGATGGGTGTGGTGCTTGGTGTTTTGGGCACATCCAGTGTTTTGTGTATTCTTTGATTTTAGTATTTGTGCTTTTGAGATGTACACGGTGTGTTGTTGCACATTATGGGTGTTTGTCTTTTTATGATGTGTTTATGTGTTCGTATATGGTTCGCGAATATTTTAGGGATGGTCTTCCTCTATGTTGGTATTTACTCAGGGAAATTTCTTTATTCATCTAGTTTTATTTATTTATTTCCTTCATCTTGTTTCTTGGAAATACGCCACAATACATTGTAAATTCAGTAACCTGTTTCTTGGTCTAAAATAAAGGATCGATTTGTCTTAAATGACGTTAGGCAATAAATCAAACGTTAGCTCAATCAACACTGAGCCTATTAATAACACGAGGTAATCCTTCACAGATTAAAAAAAAACCAGCTGTGGTGGTTGGACCTTTATTATCTAAGAAGGTTTCAAGAAGTTTTGACTTGCCGCCAAAGGCTCTCCCGTTTTAGCTCAAGTCGTTAGGAGATAACGAGGATAATTTTTATGGTGAGAGAGAGAGAGAGAGAGAGAGAGAGAGAGAGAGAGAGAGAGAGAGAGAGAGAGAGAGAGAGAGAGAGAGAGAGAGCAGAGGGCACGAGATGGAGAAAACAGACGAAGAGGATGGAGTTATGACCTAGCTCTTATAAAGGAACTACCAAATGAGGAGAACATATAAAATAAAATAATAATAACTCATAAAAAGGCTGATTAGAAGCACAATACCGGCAGAGATGGGCAAAGATGTGTTCAAAGAGTGCACAGGAGATCGGTCGAAGCTTCAACTTCTCCTGGGAAGGAGAGGAAGACGGAAAAAGATCTATTACTAGATCGTTGGTCTCAGCCTCTCGATGGCACGGGACAGGGTATAATAAACGACCGAGTTCAATAGATACAAGGATGGTCAATATCATTTTAGTTAGCTTTGCAATTTACACCCATAGATGAGATCGATCAATAATTGAGGGAAAGTACTAGAGACTACCAGCACTTCAGTTAGTAAGGACAAAAAAAATTAATGACAGGGCTTAGCAAACATTCTATTTGATAGAAAACCTTGCAATTAATTGATTTACTGTTCGCATCAATATATTAATTAATAATAACTATCGAACATTAATGCTAACATGGCTGTAGGTTTATTTGTCACTACAGCTCCTCCCTTTCCTTTCGAAAATCTGGAAAGGCTGGTGTTGACATCTGGATTCTCGGCCTTGGCTGCATATCCTCTTTGAGCATTGGTGAAGTCTTTCACTCTGACTTAAATTCTGGCCAAGGAAGAGAATCTGACTCCTTGAACGTCGAGAACCGCCTTCGTCGAACTGAAGCCACTGGTCAGTTTTTGCCGACTACATGGCAGGAATCAGAACAGCCATCTGGGCTGCTTAGCAAAGAAGATGGGAGACGGCCGAGGAGAACTTAAAGTTGCATGCCATTGCGTCACGACTGTTCCCATAGCACCATGCCGCAACGGCTTCAGGTCGCTTTCTGTTGTCTTCGAATTGGACACACTCGCGGGACGCACCGCCATTTGATGAGGCGCCCCCCGGAACCTCACTGCGACGACTGCGTTGTCCTCCAAACTGTTCGGCACATTCTTGTCGAATGTCTGGTCGATCGTCGTGCACGTTACCTGTCCCGGTACCGGGACGAGCAGGGTCGCTACCGCTTGTCCTTGTACTCAGGGCTGGTTCGTGCACACAGAGTTGTGGACTGACCTTTTGGAGGAGGAGGTCCTTCTCTTTTTTATGGCTGTCTTTGGTGGTCGTCGCATAATCCTGCACGGGGGGGGGGGCTCCCGCCCGCAGCCAGAACGTGCGTCCTTCTTTTCGCTATTGTCTTGATTTTATTTTTGTTTTTTTATTATGGTCTTTGGTTCTTTTTGTTGTTGCTTTTTGTGTATGTATTACTTTGGTGTGTTTTATTTTGTTTTTAATATAGCCTAAAAATAGACTAAAAATTAACTAAGGCGACATATCCTCGGTGGCAGGCTGCTTTAAAAACAACAACAAAAATGGTTATTTTTCTTCAATACTGTCTACCACACCCTCACTCTTTTTCGCCTACACGAATTTATGGATATCTGGTGCCGACCTTTGCTGGTTTCGATCGTACCCTCTCAGCCCAGCCTCATTCTCTCCATATTGTAACTGAATCTTCTGGAACGGCTGAATTCTGCTTCGGTGTTCCAGAAGGCTCTGTAGAAAGTCCGCTTCTCATTCGTATCTTTCTTTTGATTCTTAAGCGACGATTCGGTCTGCCATTACATTCCACGGTGATTGGCAGTCAGATCTACTTCTCATTCTCCCTCGCCACGTTTCCTGATCTCTCGAAATCCCCGGGCTTCGCGCACTCCCCAGTTCGCCCTACTGACACGGGTAAACCCTTTCTGAACCTCGAGCGCGCCCCAGTTCCTTGTATTGACACGGCTAAACCGGTTCTGAACCTCGGGAAATCCCCAGTTCCCTTTATTGACATGGGTAAACCTTTTCTAAATTTCAGGGACTCCCCAGTTCCCCTTACTGACACGGGTAAACCTGTTCTGAACCTCAGGGACTCCCCAGTTCCCCTTACTGACACGGGTAAACCTGTTCTGAACCTCAAGGACTCCCCAGTTCCCCTTACTGACACGGGTAAACCTGTTCTGAACCTCAGGGACTTCCCAGTTCCCCTTATTGACACGGGTAAACCTGTTCTGAACCTCAGGGACTCTCCAGTTGCCTTTACATACATTTGGTAAACAAACCTTTTCAGTACCTCGGCGCTCATAAGTTCCCTCTAGTGACATTGGGTAAACCTTTTCTGAACCTCAGTGCGCCCCAGGTTTCCTTATTGGCACCGTGGTAAGCCCAGTCTTTACCATCAATAGCCACTCTAGCCCAAATCCCAGTGTCTCTAAGTTTTTCCGCTTCCTCTGAAATATTCGCCGTATCCGCTCTCACTTTGATCACCCCCAAGGGCGTGGCTGCTATGGCAGGGATAAAGCCACTCATACCACGAAAACTTGGAGGCATGGCACGCTTCTCGGCATCCAGTGCCTCCGGTAGTTTTAAACTAACTTGATACTACCTAGGTTTTATTCATTTTAATCTGGTTTCGTCACTTTCTTTACAAGCCTCTTCTCACACAGATTTAGGGCAGCGGCTAATTTCTCAGACTAGTCACGGACCAGCTTTCGTTCATTCATTCTTGGTCGGAGACATGGGGCGAGGGGGGGCTGGTTCCTCACCCCCTTCCCCTCATCGTTATACATCTTTCTTTCCCTTATCTAGACTTTTAAGGGCATCTTTGTGCCGGCTGACATCTAGAATATTGTATGCCCTCCCGATACCAACGACCCCGTTGGTATTGCCCTTTCAATTTGCTGAAAGAGTCAACATACACATAGAAGTTTCGTACCTCCAACCACATCTTCATCACATCTGAACTCCTTTCTCGAATGCCCAGCTTCCTCTCGCCGACCGCTTCTTCAGCAAGGTTGTTCTCGTAAAGCGCCGTGGCTTCAAAGATCTGGGGTTCTGAAGGACAGGGTTATAGCTACGGCTGCCCCCCCCCCTTCACCTTCCTACCAGTCTTCTTCACTTAACCCCAGAAAGTTTAATTTTTCCCGATCTGCTCCTTAGATGCATCTCCTTTAATGGAGATGAGCAACGGTGCCTTCCCAATCTGCTCTTTCTATCGACTGCTGACAAGAGGCCTGTGTGGGGTCTAACGGCATCAGGAGTGACATAGAGCTGCGTTGTATTAATCTCTATAAAAGTAATCCTCACTAAATCGAGCTCTGACCATATGTGAACTGGATAAAGCACGTTAGAGACAGTAGAAGACTGTGTTTATGGGAACGAGTGATGCTCCTTAACCCTGTTCTAACCTAACCTAACCTAAGTCATTAGATCATTAAAATACTACATCGAAAGGTGTATAAAAAAGGAATAAGGCTAATATAAAACATTTAATGTTAAATAATTGTTAATAAAATGCTGGTTTTATGCAAGACCACTGCACCCTTGCCTATTCAAGGGTGATTTTGACATCCCCATCATACCGCTACATATCTCTGACTCTCTCAATTTGAGACATCACCAACCCATACTCATGGAAATATGCTTCACCTTGTTGTATCTACCTTTGTAATACATAGCCCCTCCATACCCGACCCTTCCACCTCAATTTCTGAACACTTCGTCATCCAGTCATGTTATCGAAGCTTTCCTCCATTGATCAGGAAATAGTGACTCTACTAACCTCAACGAGTCCTCGCGCTCTTTTTCAAGGATCTTCTCCTGCCTAGATATCAATGTTCCGTACCACCTCTCGCTGATGGTGGACACCTCGGTTCTTCCCACTAATTTGAATGCAAAGAAACATAAGCGAGACCGTAAGAGTCGGGGTGCCCAGGCTCAGGGTACGGGGACAGGTTCCTGTGCATAGTCCCTTGTGACTCAACCTACACCGCCGTTCCGAATTCTGCCCGTGAAGCTCACATCCGTCGTATCTACGCGGATCACAAATACAATCTACACACAATGCTCAAGGTTGTTGTTCGTCTCAGTTCCCCTCTGACATCCCAGGCTCTTCATCCTCATCACTCCTACTTATTTCTCTGGTTTCTTCACTAACCAAACAGTTGATATCTGTTCTGAGATTCAATCTATCTCTGTTTATCGGGGGCGATATACGTCGATGGCCGTATGGGCTTCCGCAAGCTCAATACTTGGTCCTCTCCTGTTCTGTGTATGTCCCCTTCCCATTGGTATGTTTATGCGTCGCCTCGTTCGATCACTCTCTTTCTATGGTGATGAGACGCAAATCTCTCTCTCCTTCCTCTCAGCCAGCCTCGCTTGCTGAGACTAAGAAATCTACCTTCCACTTACATCATTAGAGAATGGCTCTCGGACATCTTTGTGAAACTCAACCATGACAAAACTCAGGTGTTACTGGTGAATACTCTCTCTCTCTCTCTCTCTCTCTCTCTGATGTGGCTCGATTTCAAACTATTGTTCTTTTTATCTTTAGTAGCTCCCTAGTTCCCGTTTCCGACAGTTACAAACCTTGGTGTTACATTAGATAATCAATTATCTCTCAAGACTCATCTTGCTAAAGTCGTTATATCCATTCTTTATCCGGCATCTCCGCCGCATCCGCTCCCTTTTTGAGATCACCACTCGCGCCTTGGTCACCTCTCATCTTGACTAATCCAACTCCCTTCTCGATTGATTACAGGATTCCACTCCTTGGCCCAGTCAACCTCTTCAACACTTGCAGCCCGTGATCTTAGCTGGGGACGTTTCTCCCCTGTACCCCTCACCCACCCCCACCCGCACCAACCTCCTGATCTACAGTGGTTGTCTATTCGATCCAAAATCATCTAAAAGATCCTCCTTCTTAGATAATATTTTAAACACCGCAGGACTCTCCTACCCCTCTTCCTCGCTGACCCTGTTCCTACCCCGTAGAACCTAACGTTCCCACTTTAACACCCTCACTGCTCGTACCTTTTAGTCGTCTGTACTACTTGGGTAATCGGGTGTTCTAGGTATTTGTTCCGAGAATTTGGAATGAACTGCCGAATGTAATATATTCTTGCTTCTGCCCTAAGACTTTCAAGCGTGCTTTGAAGACCTGCTTCTTCTTACAATGATAATAATAATAATAACAATAAGTATTTATTTATTTGATAAGCTCTCTGTGAAGGTCCTTGGCCTTGTAGAACGCCGTACAAAAATCCCTACTATTGTTAATATTTCTAGAAATCCACATCTGACTTGAAAAGCGAAATCTTTGTGCCAATACTAAAGCGTTTGTAGACAAAGTCAACAGACCTAAGTCGCGTGTTCTCAATTCTTCTGACTTATGACCTTCAAAACGTTCAACAAGTGCGGCAATCCGACTCATAGTTAGTTTTCTTTTAATAATTCCCGGACTAACCTTAGGAGGACCTTGGCAATTATATTGTTTGAAAGAGAATCTAAAACGACATTAGGGTTTCCAATTTCTGTAGAATCGGTCAAATAGTTACGGTGTTATGACCGAAAAACCTAATTGAAAAGTAAAATGGTTACCATCCGCCCGATCGACCTACGAACCGACCTAGTAACTTATAGAATCGCACGCGACTAAAAAGTAAAGGTGTTTAAATCCAGCTGCGACCATTAATAAACGAATAGGTAAATCCTTGTATTAATAAAATACTAAATCCAGTGTTTATCAGCATCAGGGATAAATATCTGGACAAACAAAGAAACGGAGCTTAATTTTGCATATCGATACGAGGGCTGATTTCTTGTTGAGCCCTAAAAGGGGGGGAAGTTGTTCCCTTTTAAGTGTACGAGGAAAAGCTCTAAATGAAAGAAGGAGGGGGTAGAATTGCCACCGGGAGACGGAAATATCCTCACAAGCCTCGATAAAAGCAAAGAGCTTGTAACATTTGTTTTCTATTTCCTGCGGGTAATTTATATCTCCGGGGTTACATATAACTCGCTTCTAGAAGCCCTACTCCCTACAAGGTTCTCTAGATGGCTAGAGAGCAAATTTCAAGTAGGGGCAGTCGGCATAAAGACGTTAGAGCGATGGAGAAGCTAATATGCTGTCCATAAAATACAATGCCATAAAGAATATTCAATAATTTGCAAATGCCTAAGTATACAAACTTAATACATATATATTTAGAAAGAAGAAACATTAGAGTTTAAATAATGTTATTATTAAATAATAATATTTTTATAAATCACCCTTATAATCCCTAGAACATCTCTAACAATATTCCTCATAATCCGAATTGGCGTCAGATTTGAATAATGAATTCGTCTAATAATTCCTTATAATTTTGTATACTATTAATGTATTATAGTTACCATACATCGAATATAACTACAAAACCCTCCTCTTTTTAATGGCATAAGTCTTAATACTCTCAGATTGAGACTGCAAAGAAATTAATTTTATTTTATATCCTATAATTTCTAGTCCATCATAAGGATGTGACTATGGGGCCGCGACATCACCTCTGTGACTAAGCTCATTCATCACCTCCAGGAGGTGTGGAGTAGTTTTGAGCTCTCCATGCTCCAGAAACTCCCTGAGTCAGTCCCTAATCGTCTTCTGGGGTGTATCGAGAGGAGAAGACACCCCGCCAAGTATTAATCCATCAGTAAGTAACGAAAACCATTTTACCTTTTATTTTTCTCTGACCGCGACGCTGAGTTAAGGGGGAGAGAAGTCGCGCCAAGTATTATGGCGCTGAATGCAGATGCCAAAAGCTTTTATTAGAAGATTGCAGGATGCGGGTAGGAGGTATGTGCTTTCTAAATTTAGCTAGTAAAGATATGTCATCTCTAAATTGAGCTAGTAATGATAATCCATCTCTAAATTGAGCTAGTAAATATATGTCATCTTTAAATTGAGCTAGTATTATAAACCATCTCTTCATTAAACAAGTAAAGATATGCCATCTTTAAATTGAGCTAGTAAAGATAAGCCATCTCTAAATTAAGCTTGGAAAGATATGCCGTTTCTAAATTGAGCTAGTAAAGATAATCCAGCTCTGAATTGAATTAGTAAAGATAAACCTTCCTTAAATTAAACTAGTAATGATGAGTTAACCCTAAATTGAGCTAGTAAAGATTACTCATCTATAATTTGACCGAATAATGAATTACATGTTAAGTCAAAAACCGAAAACAAATCATCCATGAAGGGGAGGGGAGAGGTCACTTTAAAGATGGCGTATCTTTACCAACCTAACTGATCCTAATTTTCAAAAGTATAAGTAACTATAATGACACTGAAACACAAGGAGCCATGAAATAACGTAGCTCATTTAACCACTAGTAAAGATAAGCTACTTATAAGTTGAATTAGTAAAAAAGAGCCATCTTTTTCTCTTAAAGATAGATTATCTTTACTTGATCCACCATCTTGATTAAAGGATTGATTATTTAGTTATAAAGGAGGAAAAGTGGCACTGATCAAGTATTCTTTCGGTGTTGAGAGAAGGAATGGACGAATGAGGTTATGTTATGTTATATGTTAGGCTTTGGTTAGAGTTAGGTTATGTTATGTTAGGGTTATGGTATGCTATGTTAGGTTAGATTAGATTTAGGTTAGGTCTAGGTTAGGTTTAGTTTTGTGCTAGGGTTAGATTTAAGTTAGGTTTAGTTTAGGGTTAGGTTATGTTATATTAGGGGATTACGACTTCTTTGTTTCCACAGCGCCCCTCTGATGACTGTGAACGAGGGAAAGGATAGATTAGCGAAGAGGAAAAACTTGATTTGGGCAAAGTGAAAACCCTCGTTCACCTACCGGGGTGCAAACACGAAGAAAGATAACGGAGAAACGAATAAAAGAAAAGAAAGAGCTAGAGGCAAGGGATAACAATAATGAATAAAAGAAAGGAAAGAGATAGAGGCAAGGGATAACAATAAGGAATAAAAGAAAGGAAAGGGATAAATATTTATTTAAAAATGAGATAAGATATGGAACTGATATCCATAAAGAGGTTTTCAAAATTCTGAGCTGCGCAGAGCATTACTATTTATTTACCACAATTTTCCCCGAACCCTACGGCCCCAGCACCACCAGGTGTGCAACCTCTCGGCGCCAATACATGTAGGAAGATTAGCAGCCATATATCTCCCAGACATTTCAGCATTGGGTTGCAGATTCCCTCGGTTTTCGTCTTAAACTTTGCCCCCCCCCCCTAACACAAATGTTATCAATCAGTTCTAATCTTTCATATACTAGCAACGAGCATTATCTTCCCTCTCTCACACACATGTGTAGCAGAGGTATACAAGTAACGCCATCATGACCTTGCAGCGCTACCTGCGGGAATCGCAATTACATCAAAAAATAATTAATAAAGCGACAAAATAGCGATCGAGGTGTATTGTGTGGTAAAAAAAAGATTTAAGTTTTTTAATAAACCCTTTGTCACCTTTAAGGTGAAGTTTTCAGACAGACTATGAGAGAGAAAAAATGAACCGAGGAGATTTAAAGTGAAAATTGGCTCAACTCGGGTCTTAGATTCAGCCCAGTTAAACTAATAACCTTCAAGTACAAAAAAATGCGCTAGAACTAACTTTAAAACTAGTAGCTAACAATAGAGGAATTCACAACTCATTATTACACCAGAACGATACATAAAACACGCCATGTGATGCCGGAATGAAGCCTCCCACGCCCTATTATTACACCAATTAACATTTTAAATATAACAATAATAAAAAACCCCGCTCAGTCGGACCGGTACTTAACGACCAGGAACGACACCTGTTGAATTTCAGAGCCGCTCTTTGATTTCTTCCACCGCGTCGTTACATTACAGGTATTGATCCTTCGGGGTACATCCTTGGGATGGATGTACACCCCAGTTAAAATGGTTTAATTGACGCCAATTAAGAAGACACACTTGAGCTTTAAGGTTAAAACATTTCTATCTACACCGTTATTCCCGGTTCGGAATAGTGGTATGTGTGTGTGTGGTTCTGCTGCTCCCGCTATCCGTCTCTCAGCACTCGTGGGAATTATGGTCAACGCGCGAGGGAGGAGTGAAGTTTACGGATGTGAGAAGCACTCGCATATGAAGGACACAGGGAAATAACTGAACCGCTCAAACTGAGTTTCAGGCAGTGACTAAATCGCAGACGGAGAGATTCGTCTCCACGCAGGCGTCGCTAAAAAAGAAAAAAAAAATATATAAATTCAAAGACCATTCCACTCATTGCCGCCTCCGTACTTCTCTTTATCTCCGGCGATTTTGATCGGGGTCTTTGTGTATACTGATCTCCCTGTGTGGGCAATCTTCTTTCCACCTCTTCCATACTCCGGTGTATTTTCCTTCTTTTTCACATTCCCCTTCATTTTTTTTTCTTCCCAGAATTGGGTATACATTTATGAACTTTGCCTTTCCCATTGCCTATTACTTTTTTCTTCTGTAGATCCTCTCTACTTCACTTTTCCCCTCTTTTTACCTCTGAGTAAACTTGCCACAGTTAAATAATAGAAGCTTCCCTTTCATCTCTAATTCATTCATCCTTTTGTGGATTTCTTTCTTCTTCATTTCATCCTTTTGTGGATTTCATTTTTTTCATCTCATCCTTTTGTGGAGTTTTCTTCTTCATTTCATCTTTTTGTGTATTTAGTTCTCCATTTCATCTTTTTGTGGGTTTCTTTCTTATTCATTTGATCCTTTTGTGTAGTTTTCTTCTTTATTTCATCCTTTTGTGGATTTCTTTCTTCTTCATTTAATCCTTTTGTGGATTTTTTTCTTCTTCATTTCATCTTTTTGTTGGTTTCTTTCTTATTCATTTCAGCCTTTTGTGGATTTTTCTTCTTTATTTCATCCTGTTATGGATTTCTTTCTTCCTCATTTCATCCTTTTGTGGATTTCTTTCTTATTCATTTCAGCCTTTTGTGGATTTTTCTTCTTCATTTCATCCTGTTATGGATTTCTTTCTTCCTCATTTCATCCTTTTGTGGATTTCGTTCTTATTCATTTTATCCTTTTGTGGATTTTTCTTCTTCCTTTCATCTTTTTGTTTATTTAGGTCTTCTTTAAAACATCCTTCTGTGAATTTCCTTCTTCTTCATTTCATCCTTTTGTGGATTTATTTCTTCTTCATTTCATCCTTTTGTGGATTTCTTTCTTCTCCATTTCATCCTTTTGTGGATTTCTTTCTTCTCCATTTCTTTCTTCTTTGAATGATCGCAAGTTTGGGCATTTGAATAAGAATTCACCGAAGAAATGCGGCATCACTTACACATCTCTCTCCCCCGAAAGATTGGGGAGGGGATTTTTCAATAACCTTAACTTGAGGGCGGCGATAGTCTAAACCGAGTGGTCTAAAACAGTCTTTAGCGTAAAGTCTACAAAAAAGTAATATAATATTGGTTATGTTCTGGTTTGGTTAGATTTTGTTCTGGTTAGTTTAGGTTCTTCTCTGGTTTGGTTCAGTTTTCTTCTGCCCAGGCTACGTTACGTTCTGTTCTGGTAAAGTGAAGTTAGTCTCTGTTCTGGTTGGATTAGGTTCGGTCAGTTTCTGTTCCTGTTAGATTTTGTTGTAAACTATGACAAAAGAGTGAATGTGTTTGTAGATTAAAAGAGCAAAGTTTCGACAATCAAACATCCTCCCTACTAACGAACAGTTTTTTTCACTTAGCGAAATGTAGACAAAAGTGAAGTGTGTAAGATGTGTAATAGCAAAAAATTAGTATACATAGAAGTACATAGTTCGAATCGTCAGTCTGGGAAAGGATGACGTTCAAGTGATCCGAAATGCGTTCCATCGAGCTAAAATTGCAACTTCCTCCATTTCAGCGCATTTAGAAAAGTTTAATAAATTCGATGGGTTTCTTTGACTCAGTCGAAACACCTCGTAACCAGGTTGTTTCTGTTTTCCTGCTTATTTTGCTTCATTTTACCAGTAAAATAACGATGGAACCCATCTCGTCTTATGGAAAAAACATTCTTTCACACCAAGGGTGACTTCACCCTACTGGTTCTTTTAAATTTAATATTTTTGGGGGGTAAACTTTGTTTGAAATGTTTGAATCAAAAATCGCATCATCTGTAACTCTTTCACTCTTTAGTGTTTGCATTGATCCGTGTATAACTCGACGGGATAACTTACACCAATACACAAAATGGAGTATGATTAATGCACCTGAAGATAATAGAAACATAGTTTGTAAATCAACAACAAAACACACGGATAACCATCGCGTGGCAAGTCGTCGTGCCAATGTATGATCGATGCCAGGAAATTCCTTTTTTCCGAATGCTATTGAGTTTTAGTACCACCACTACTTTTAGATCATACATACCACTAGGCATTTAGGTAGGAAAGAGACCCATCCGCCTTCTCTCTTTCATACATTGCATTTAGGATGTAGAATTTCTCTTTTTATGGGTGAGGTCTTCTTTTGGGTACGCTTATGGGGGCCATTTCGATAAACCCACCGACCTCAGCTTTGACAATAATGAAGTTGCGCGACCTTTTTTTACCCGTTGTTCTTTCTATTTATTTCCTTTTGTTCTTAATCCATTGATCACAATTCGTCCACCATCATTTGTAGAGGGAGGGGCAGAGAGAGGGGAGGGAGATTTTTTTATACCTCTCCAGGACTAAATCGAAGGGGATGCAGGGGGTCCCTCTGCAAGAAGTGGAGCCTAATGGGAATGGCCGAAGCCTTCCCGAAAACAGAACTCCGGGGGCTCCGGCTTCAGAAGGCGCTGTCGCCTTCGAGGAGGTAGCGAGGGAGGTTGGACTCGCCATGCGATTCTTTTCCTCCTCCCACTTCGAATCCTTTGGCTGGGGGTCACGCGTCTTTTGGAGGGGGTCGAGGCTCTGAGTCTTGAATAAGGGCGTAGTAGTCGAGGCTCTCTTTGTGCTACCCTCTTTTCAGGCGACAGACTTAGAAGACCCCGAAGACGGTCTCACGGCCACGTTCAGGGGGTTACCTCTTCTAGGTCTGACGACTCGATTGAGGTAGGTGACCGCTTCGCCTTACGAGAAACGGTCACGTGTAGGAGATGGGGAGGGGGGGCTACATTTAGTGGGGGCGTAGTGTGAACCCATGGAGCCGCCAGCTCTACCAAGGGAGCACTCGGAGGGGGATATAAGCTGCAGAAGGGTTTATAATGGGTGAGAAAGCTCCCTTGTCCGTAGGCTTGGAGGGGGCAGGATCAGGAGCAGGAACCTTTTTTTACCTGAGAGGCGGAGGATGTCCGAGGTCACACAGGGCGGGACATGACCAAATCCTTGCCCAGAAGATACCGGCCACATTGATTCGAGGAAACAGGGTTTGGCTTGCCGGAATTCACACATTTGATCGTACACAATAGACTTATCGTGTAAGACCAAAGTTGATGATTTTTAAATGTATTTAAAATAAAAAATCAGATTTTTTTATTTAAATCGGATTTTTTTAATCGATTTTTATTTTTATTAATTTTATGATGGGCATTATTAATTATATTGTTAAGTGCCTTAACAACAAAGTAACTCTAGCGTAGTTTGATGAAACACGCAGCCTTCCTCTCACTTTCATACTTAGGAAACATACATTTGCATGTAATTAGATAGATAGATAGATCGATCGATAATAGATAGACAAATAGATACGAATTAAACGCTTAGAAGTTTAATAAATTTATTTCTCCAAAAAAAGCTTAAGAATCTGTTATACGGTCAAAGAGCCTTTCTGTTTGACGTCATAGGTTTCTGATGCCACCCCCTTTTTAAGATAGTTTAGGAAAAGTATATGCCCGCCCTCTGGTTGTAAACACAGCAAATAAACAGGCAGTATTGGAAATTAACCTGCCCTTCTTAGGTTGTTGATTGGTAAACCCACTTAAAAACCTGTGAAAACTCCTCCCACGTAATATAGGATTGGAAGACTTCTATTAAACTAGGCCACAGCTTGCCTTAAGTATTATCCTATTGGCAAACCCCTTTGGAGGTGAGCCCCCACCTTTCATAAAACAAAACCATTGTAAAATTTAGATCAGTGAGCATTCAGAGCAAATCTTGTATCTCAAATAAGGCTAAGGTCATACAGCTCCTTTTGCTCCCCGCTAGTTCGTCGTACCGGGTCTCCATCAAGAACGGGCAGGCAAACGTCGAGTTGCCGTGACTACTGAGGGTCACCGCCCTTCTACTACGATCAAACCTCCTGTAAGAATCATCCTTGTACCCACTACAAAACCAGAAGAGAGCACATCAACAATATGTTTTGAATGAAATCTAATTTTGCTTAGCATATATATAACTCAAAATAATTAGAATATATAAATTAAAAATAAATATAACTTTAATCAGGCTTACCCTCTGTAATCCTGATTCATCCTGTTGAAGCCTGTTCGGGCCTCTAACAGTGAACACTAGCCTATAGCCATTAGGTCTCTCAGTCACAAAGCCAATATGTTTACTGTACGTGTGAACCCTTCAGGGAGAAAAAGCAATCCCATTTGAAAATATTTTGAAAAATTGCCGAAAAAATCTGGTAAGGCCAAATGCAAAGATTTTCAACCGGAGCTGCAAGGTCTTGTTATAAGATTCAAAACATCTCCTTATCATTGTAAAGATCACTCTTAGACTCTACTTCCAGTACACAGCCTGCCAAACTAAATTAAACATCTCTGGACAAATTTATCATAGAGACTTCAGCCTCCCATAAAGGCCATTCTTAAGGAAGAAGTTTCTAGAATGATAGTTGCAGCCAATTCTCCATTTCGTCTTGTACAGCATCCTCAGTTTCGCAAGATGGTCAAAACACTGAGACCAGGTTACACTCCTCCAACCAGACAAGAAGTTGCCGATAAATACCTGCCCATGATTTATGATAAGCAATAGGAAAAGTGTGCAAACAACCTGAAAAATGAAATTGTATGTCTTGCATTTGATGGGTCTAACATTCATAATGAGCCCATTATATGCATTACTCTGACGATATCAATTGGTCAGATCTATTTAGTTGATACAATAGATATTTCAGGCAATTCCCACACTGCTGAATATCTTCTAGAACTTACGGAAGCTTCTATCAAGAAGTCTGAAGTAGATTTTGGTTGTCGTGTTGGAAGTGTCATGACAGACAACGCAGCGAATGTCACTGAGATGCGAAGACTGTTGGATGAATCTGCTCAACAAAACACCCTCACCTATGGATGTGCAGCCCACCTAAATCTACTAGCTCATGACCTAGAGATTGATAATAAAAAAAGAGCATTTGGTTAATATAGTAAAATATTTTTGAAACAATCATTATGGTGCTGCAGGATATCGCCAGGAAGGTGGTCAATGTTTAGTCATGCCCCAGGATACTAGATGGAACACTATGTTAGACTGTCTGCAAATCTATATAATTAATTGACCAATTATCATGAAGATCTGTGAAGTCAACAGAGAAATTATTGACCCTGGTGTAAAGAATAAAGAGTCCAATCTTGGGCTAAAACGATCTGCTGAGGAACTATTGGCTAGATTGCAATCAATAGCTAAGGCTCTAGACCAGGTGCAGAGAGACAACTGTACTATCGCTCAAGCGGTGGATAGTTCAAAAGAATTATGTGGCAGTGAAAACTTAAAAATAATGAGCAAGTGAAGAAACTGGTGAGAAAAAGGTAAGAGCAATTCGTTACCAAGGCTGACTTGCTAGCCAACGAGCTTCACTCTTCACTTCAGGGGAAAATCCTCAACGAGAAAAACTTGTTTTTCTTTTGAAGTCAATGAATAGCCACACATCTCCTCATGGTCATGAATATGCTTAAATATTTGGTTATTTTTCATTTCTGTTTGGATTACTTGTTTTTTATCAAATTTAGTTTAGCTAGTTGTATTCAAGTGGAGTTCGTTTAATGTATATTCTATTACAAATAGGTTATTTTCTTATATTAAACTGAAGTAATAAACCTTATATATTCTATATACATTTGCACTATTATGGCTTTATAATTACTTCGGCAGTTAAACAAGAAAATTATATTTTTTGTTTGAAAATCAATTTCGAAATTCAACTCAAATTAAAATTACTCATAAACTGACATAACATGGAAATTAAGACTGAGATAACTGCTACAGGATATTGTTTAGCATATTTATAGCCAAAAAGAATTAGATTACCACTGTGAATTAAAAACACATAACTTGAAACCTAGGAAAATAGTAGAAGTCAAATCTATTAGGAGCAGTGAATCATGAAGATCTGTGAAGTTAACAGAGAATTTACTGATCCTGATGTATAGAATAATCAATCCAATCTTAAACCAAAAATAATTAACTTTAAACTCCTGAAAAACATTTTTTAATTTTGAGTTTTCAAATAAATGTAAGGTCATGAAATATATTATTGATTTTTGAAAAAATCTCGATTAAAGTAATGATTTAAATGTGATTTAAAGCCAGCTGATTTAAATCAAACAACCCTGTGTAAGACATTGGAAGAATTAACGTAATTTTCGGGTAAACCCGACCTTATACCTTTACATGTACAATTTGTGTCACCGAGGCAGTGGCAGAAGTAGGACCTCCGTGGCAGTGGCACGAAGCCTTTGAGGCGGTAGCGATGCATTTTTTTTTTAAGGGGCTATCTGGCGACTGCCCACTTAGCCATAAGTCGCCGTAAACAAACAGCCTAGTTCTAGGCTACTTTAAAAAAATTGAACAGGAAACAACAATAAAAAGAAATAACAATAACAATAACAAAACAATAACAAAAACAACAACTAAACCTAGTTAAATGAAAGGGAGAAGGCCGGCCTTCCCCAAATAGTCAACAAGTCCACCAGTCAATATGCACGCACTCTTCCCGAGTACAAAGGTCAGGCGGTAGCGACCCCGCCCATCCCGGTACCGGGACAGGTAACGTGCGCGAAGATCACCCAGACTAGGACATTCGACAAGAATGTGCCAAACAGTCTGGGGGACGACGCAGTCGTCGCAATAGGGCGCAGGTGAGCGCTCAATCAAATAGCGATGCGTCCCACGAGTGTGTCCGATTCGAAGACGACAGAAAGCGACCTGAAGCCGTCGCGGCATTGGGGGATAGGTCCATGGAAACAGTCACGGCGTAATGGCACGCAACTTTAAGTTCCCTTCGACCGTCTCCCATCTTCTTTGCCAAGCAGTCTGAAGAGCTGCCCGTATTCCTGCCATGTAGTCGGTGTGAGCGGTAGCGATGCAACTGGCACGCACCGACTCAGGGTGCCTGTCACAATCGAACGTGAATAGTAGTGTAGGGTGGGTCTCGAAGCACACCTTGTTTCCTCATCGCACTATAGATCTAGAGCGCCCCTTGGTCGGCCAGCTCTTCAGTGACCTCTTCGAGTCGTAGTGCACGAGTTCCTTTGCATAAACTACTCATTTCACAAAATTCATATCACATTGCGCTTCACTTGCACAGGCGAGCCATCGAGTGTCCGAAGAACACTATTAATGACCGGTTGGGCAGGGTACCAGGGTACGCCGCGTCCTTCAGAAGGGCCCCGTCCAAGAAACGAGTGATCTTCGGGTGTCTATCTAGAATCCTAGCCATAGCCTGAAACTGATGGAACAGTTAACTTTTGTCCAACTTGCTACCATTAGTGGAGTGGATAACAAGAAAGCGTTTGAAGGCAGCGAGCTTGAAAACATCTGGTAGTCTTTCGAGGAGGGGCCCCGACGCCATTGAGGCTCTGCTCACTTTATCTGCGACTTTGATCTTTTCGAACTTAGCCTCTTCATCCGAAGGCGCACCGGGGCCGGAAGTACGTCATGACCTGGTCACCTGCCGTAACGAGAGAGAGAGAGAGTAGTTGGGTGGGTGAGTAAGTGAGTGAAAGAGGAGAGGGAGAGAAAGAGAAAGAGAATGGTGCTACCTACCTGTAAAAGAGCCTTTTAATTTCTTCCTACGATTGCAATTTCCTATAAAGTTATTTTCTTATTTATAGAATATATCTTACACGAAGATAATAATAATTACAAGAAGAATCCCAATAATAAATAATAAGAAAGAATAAGGCTAAAAATAACTACTTATAATCCAATTAGATGGCGCTCTTCAGAGTTGTGGTCCTTGTAGAGCACAAGTCCATCATCATTGAGATAAGGTTTGGGAGAAGAGATGGATCCTCGGGTAGTTTTGGAGACACCAAGAGAAGGATAGGGGCGTACAGCGGCCGGCAGCTTATTCCTCGTCTTAGGAACACAGATTGAGAAGGCAAAGACACTATTGCATCATAAAAGACTACGATATATTCGTTCATTCTATAAGTAATGCGGCGTTTTTCATGTTTATCATTATTTTATGGCTTGAAATCAAATAACTCTTTGAAGTTATATTTAAATACGTGTTTTAATTTAATAAGTAATATAATTTTCAACAGTTTATACAAAAGTCTTCATCTTTCTACTAACTTTTCAATACCATGTTTGTAAAAATTGTTTGACTTTGATTTAAAAAAGTTAAGATTATTTAGACACCCGTTGTTCACATTTTTATTCTCTTTAGGTGATTCGCCTGGTGATTGGGTGATGGGGCTAAGTCGAGTGAGTATGGAATAGGACTTATTAGTTCCTAATCAAAATTGTTAAACTTTTGTATGGTATCTCTTGCGATATGAAGTCGTCCGTTGTTATGGTGTAAGATAATTCTTCTTCTATTGATTAGTGCTGGGCTTTTTTCTTTAAGTGCTATACGTAAATGGTCCAACTGAGCACAGTAAAAATCTTTGGTGATTGTCTGGTTTGGGTTGAGAAGTTCAAAATGGTTTAAACCATTCATATCCCACCAAATGCACATGATAATCTTCCATAGGGTAGTGTTTTTCCCTTAAGACGAGCCCATTGTCTAGAAAGTTTACTTTTGGCCAAGAAAGGAGAGATGAACAAATGTTGATTCTTTGTCGCAAGTGTACCTCTGACAGGTCGCGATGAATCCATTGCTTCAATCGGGAAACCTTGACAATCTCTTTGAAATCAATTGAGTAGAGTTTTCCAGCCAATTTTTCGACAGTTACGATTGGATCTTTTTCCACTGTTATTTTCAGAAGATCTTGATAAAATTCCATTGGTCCTCAGAGTAACGTTTTCCGAGCGGAAATTCTGAAACCGGTTGTCTTTGGCACTGGCTCGCACTAACTGTCCCTTCACCGAATAATGGACACAAACTGTCAGCTGTTAACTTAGTTTGTTACCTTTTCTAAACTCCCAAAGTATTACGTCGCGAATGTGCTTTTTTGACACTTCCATAATATACATACATATATCATATAACGATAAGGAAACATTAAATTAACAATGATAATACAAAATTACGAGCTCAGAAATGACGAGTAAGCTATGCCGAAATGTAAGCCTTGGCTTAGGCTAAGACATACCCTAGGCTTCGAGTTTAGTAGACTAGAATAAAAACAAAACTGCTTTCGATTATTTTTATCTATAAAATAATGATAAACAGGAAAAGGAATGGCACATTACCTATGAAATTACCTAATATCAATATGCAACGAAGAGGTATAGTCATAGTGTAAGGTTTTTTGTGGCCGGGGACAAAATTAAGAGAAAACTTTGGCTAAGTTCATCGACAAGAAAGCGCAATTTAACAGTTGTTGAAAAAGTACCAAAATTCGAGCGCAAAATACGAAAACAAATGATAGAATTCGAAGCACGCTTTGTTTTTTCAATAGTCGGTACGGATAAACTGACACTTAAGAATTTACACCTAACATACACATCTTTACATCGACAAAGTAAATGATGTAAAGAAAAGGGAAGTGAGGCAGAAAGATGATGTTGATTTATATTATTGAACTTTAAAGAATTTAAAAATTTGTGAACCTTACGGCCGTATGCTAAGAAAAATGCGAAATGCACTTTTATCAGATTTAGTGTAGCTTCACAATTATTTATAAATTTATTTTATGCAAAAGGTTAAAATGTAAAATAAATAAAAAAAAAGAAGTTTTTTGCTCAAATGTGCATTTCACATTTGTTTTAGCATACGGCCGTTTGAATATCTACGCTTCATTTAAGAAGGTTGGTATACATACTTTATTATTCCAATGTTTGGTTGATTTTTAGACTTGTTTTTTCGCTTTAGCTTTACGAAATCTTAAACAAATTGGTTAAAATGTGTTATATCTCGACACCTGAGTTCAGATTAACATGAAGTTTTTTTCTTATGTATATAAATGCGCTCTTTACTTATAATACATACCTCGTTTCTTGTGTAAATGTATAATAACAAAATAAATGTTTTTCCTATGCATAAAATTTCGTTATTTATCAATCCACACATGTGACTTGCTTTTAGATTGTGCTTGGTTTTTGTTAGCGATTTTAATATTTTTTTAATCAACTCGTAGCATTGACAACGCGAAATCCTACCATTAGGTTATAAAGAGAATTAAAAAAAAAAATAAGCAAAAAGGGACGTCACCAACAAAAACAAACGAAGATCGAAAAACAAGTCACATGTATGGATTAGTAAATAGCGAAATTTTATGCATAGGAAAAACAATTATTTTGTTTTTATACATTTACACAAGAAACGAAGTATGTATTATAAATAAAGAACGCATTTTTATACATAAGATAAAGCTCAACAGAGCTAAGTCGCGTGCTCTCAATTATTCGACCTACAAAATTTTCAATAACTCCCGGACTAACCTTATGAGGACCTTAGCAATTATATCATTCCGGAAAAAATCTAAAACAGCAGAAGGGTTTCAAATTTCGTTAGAATCGGCCTAATAGTTATGATGTTATTGCCAATAAACTCATTGAAAAGTAAACTGATTACCATCCGACCCTCAACCTACGAACCGACATAGTAATTTATAGAATCGCGTCACGCGACTAAAAACTCAGGTGTCGAGAATTAACGTATCTTAACTACGGATTATTCTTCAGTTGTTGATTTCTTGTTTAGTAAATCAAGAGTATCATCCTCCAGGCGTTTGGTCTTCGTGAATCCGATTCCTTTAAACAAAGATTTCTCTTAAAAAAGAAATCACAGGAAAAGCTTCACCTTTAATTCCATAGAAAATGGGAATACTTTTTGATTCGACATCAATATAAAGTTTTTCTACCAAAGTGGACCGGTTGGCATGGCAACTACTAAAACAGTGGTTCTCAACCCTTTTGATGCTCGTGGCACCCTTGGCAAGCTTTTCATATTTCCCGGCACACTTATTAGAAAATCTCGTTTGCCTATGTTGTTTTCAACCCCAATTGCCCATCAAAGTGCTCTTTCTCACATGGCAGTGGTTCTCCTCAACATTTTTCATAGGGTGTTTTATTCAAGCTGTCAACCTTTCCAAGTTAATATTTATCAATTTTAATGCTCCCATAAGTATATGAAACACACACACACACACACACATATATATATATATATATATATATATATATATATATATATATATATATATATATATATATGTGTGTGTGTGTGTGTGTGTGTATGTGTAGTTGGGTAGCAATCTTTCTTGAATACAAATTTTGTTGAAGACCATTGTGTATTTTGCCTTAATTAATTTCCTTTGGTAACTTTCTCTTCTTCTAAATATCTTTGTTATTCCATCTTGTAGATGGTGGATCCCTTGTCCTGTATCCATCTCTTTTTTAAATGAATGTGTTTGGTAAAAACCAAACTAAATTGCTGAGCTTTCGATCTTATTCGATCATCTTCGGAGCGTTTTGAAATGTTCTTTCCTCCTTTACCGATGTAATGAGTGGAGTGAGGATCTGACAGAGTGGAAGAAAACGACTTTTAAGGGGTATTTCTTCCGCCTAACGCAAGGTAGATCAGGAATTAAACCACACTTGATGATGACATATTTAATCCCGAACAGTTTCGGTGTACCACACACCCTTGTCAACTGGCAACTGAGAAGAAAATTACAGAGAAACCCATCAGCACCTCTGAACAGATGGACAAAGATCATGTTACGTGACCCACTCCCCCGCTTGGGCTAATCCGAAGGGGGACACAATTTACTACCTCATTAGGGCTGGGCAGTTTTAGAATTTGGTTTATCTGCTGACATATCAAAGTATTCAAAGAAAATTGACCTTCAGAAAAATGGAAATTAAGAATGGATCTGATCAAACTTGATTCAACAATTCTTCTTTTGACATATTTTTTTTTTATTAAAAACCGGTTAATTTACTTCTTTGGAAATTGATCAAATACTCCACTACTTCCATTGCCAACTCTGATGTCCCTAATATGTTCATATGGATTCTTTTGTCATGTCAGAGATTTTAATCATTCCATCGATTTCCAAAGAAGTAAATTAACCGGTTTTTAATAAAAAAAAAATATGTCAAAAGAAGAATTGTTGAATCAAGTTTGATCAGATCCATTCTTAATTTCCATTTTTCTGAAGGTCAATTTTCTTTGAATACTTTGATATGTCAGCAGATAAACCAAATTCTAAAACTGCCCAGCCCTAATGAGGTAGTAAATTGTGTCCCCCTTCGGATTAGCCCAAGCGGGGGAGTGGGTCACGTAACATGATCTTTGTCCATCTGTTCAGAGGTGCTGATGGGTTTCTCTGTAATTTTCTTCTCAGTTGCCAGTTGACAAGGGTGTGTGGTACACCGAAACTGTTCGGGATTAAATATGTCATCATCAAGTGTGGTTTAATTTCTCATATATATATATATATATATATATATATATATATATATATATATATATATATATATATATATATATATATTTAGTAAATCAAGATAGAGTTTTATTAATAATAAAAAAAAGAACAGCATACCATACAAAAATGTGATTATTAGTCAGATAGCAAAATATACCACAATATGCGCCATGCATTTATCAATGCGAAACGTGAGATGGCTGCTTGGAACACCAACTCTTAATAATAGGTCTGATTGCTGATAATGCTACTCGCATAGTGTCATCAAGAGATAAAAGATTATTTCTGGATTTAAATTTAATTGTTGCCATGGGAGAGAATGTCTGATCGCACAAATACGATGTGGGGAAAGGTAAAAGTAGATATGTAGCCTTTTCAGCCAAATATGGATATTCTCCGACTAGTCCACGCCCAAACATAGCCAATGATACCTCATTCTTCTCGAATTTGACTTTTAGGATGGAATCAGCACACAGGTCAATAAATTTGTCACGTTCTATTGCCGTGAAATCCAATTCCTCAGCCCTGTCAGCCAATTCGAAGGGTGGTACAATCCAGTCGCGATTCTCTGCAGAAAGGAAAGGGAAATTAAAATCAACTGCTTCTCTCAGCCGGAGTAAGTGATGTAAAATGAGATCTTTGAAACTTCCAATAGTATTATTTCCTGCTTGCTTAAAAAGAGAAGCGAAGTTTGATAGGTCGTCTTTTTGAACAGCTGACTTCCATGCATCCAACTTTCTATGGAAACCTTTCGTTTTGTTACTTGATGTAACTATTATCTCCAGTTTTCCTTGCATTGGGAGATTTAATTCATTAAGCTTCATGAAAATATCCGCCAAGAATGACAGCTTCAAACACCAAGTACGATTTTGAAGCAGACTGAGGAGTGCATCTTGTTTCTCCTGTTCAAAAAATACTTCCAGTTCATCTTTGAGTTCGAGAACCCGGTTCAGTCCACGACCTCGGGATAGCCCCCTTACATCAATATGCAACATCAGTGAGATATTAGCTGCACCCATATCCTTGCATATATTTTGAAAATCTCTTCATTTAAAGCGCCGGGATTTTATAAAATTCACCATTTTGACAGTCTGGTTCAAAACTTCAGTTAGCTCTTCCCTACATGTTTTTGCAACCAATGCCTCTGTGCAGGAAACAGTGGGTTGCATTAATAGATGGATTTTCTTTCAGCGCTATGGTAATGAACCCCTTCTACTTCCCTATCATCGATGGCGCACTATCAGTACAAATGCTACAGCAGTCTTTCCATGAAAGACCATGGTCACTGAGATACGATGTTACGGTTTCAAAAATGTCCTCCCCAGTGGATGTGGTCTGTAGTTCTTTGCAAAACATAAACTGCTCTACAACTTCTTCACCAATGAATCTGCAAAACCCAAGCAATTGACATTTACAAGCTATGTCCGTACTCTCATCAACCAGCAAAGTGAATTTTGCATTTGCTACAATCCGTTGCACAACTTGTTCATTGATATCAGCTGAAAGTTCAGATATCCTACGACTCATTGTGCTATTGGTAAGAGGTACTTTAGAAATCTAAATCTGAGCTTCTTTGCCAAGCATTGTTTCAATAATTATGTTACGTGCAGGGATAATAATGTCTTCACCATTTGTATTATGCTTCATTTTCATTGCTATCAGTTCTGCTACTTTAAATGAGGCTTCAAGAATAGTGTCAGCTATGGTTACTCTTTTGACCATTATACTAGCTGCCATTTTCTGCACGTATAACAAACGAGAACAAAATTGCACGCCTTTTTGTGACACACTAGGGTGTTTGCTAGTTAGGTGTTTGATACAAAGCCATGTGCTAAGTAGGAATCATCATATGTCCGTTTCTTTATAAGAGGGGGCTTCTTTCACTTTACTACATTTTGACCCAGATTGACGAGGAACACTCATTATTTGAGGTCGAATCAGAACAAGCCGTGACCACTGAAGTGACTATTTGATTTTCATCTTCTTCTTCCTTGCATTTTCGCTTCCTCAGTACGAACTTATCCATAGTTATGAACCCTCCCTTACCCTGCCACAGAAAACTGTATAAACAAAAAAACATCCATTATTCTCCCTTCCTCAACTCAAGGCTCAACGAACATTGTGTGTACGCACATAAGATCATACATTATTCTGAGGAGACACCGAAGGTGGTATGTGTATGTGTATGGGTGTTGTGTACGTGAGAGGCGAGACACAGCCAGCTCGTGAGGAAGGCAGAGAGCATTTCAGTACTAATAAAGGAAATATAGGATATTATTATCACAATGGGTATTAGACGTGGTGAGGCTATGTGTATGTGTGGGTTTCCCAGTGTATTCTGCTATCACGTGACTATGTCTTCTATATCACGTATCAGTTCGAAATTTGTGTTCGAAACATTCTCAAATGGCTAAATCTCGATTTATCACGATTTATGTATAGATTTAGCAGTATAATATTTTGTTTATATTCCACTTTTTTCCCGAATCTCGCGGCACCCCTAAGTGCTGCGGCACACTGGTTGAGAACCTCTGTACTAAAAAGGACCCTCCGCATCCCCATCAATTTATGTACTATTAAACACTAAAAAATTCCCACACTGTAGAGACGGTTGGTATAGCAACTACTATAAGGATCCCCCGCAACCCCATCAATTGATGCACTATTAAGCACGAAATATTTCCCCGCAAAGTGGACGCGGTTGGCATGGCAACTACTTAAAGGACCCTTCGCATCCCAATGAATTTATGTACTCTTACGCATCCAATCTCCATTCATTCCATCTCACATAGCCACTGGGTTCTATATGCCCGTAGCATCTCTTTCACTCATGGTTCAACCCTGGGCAGCCCCCCCCCTTCCATTACGCCTCAACACCAAACTAATGTATGCACAAACAGTATACATAGTATCATCCGCTTGTTTTTGTTCGTACCTCAACTTGCACATGCATACCCATGCAATTCAACATGTCACTCTTCATTCAATAGTACAGCTGCCCCATTTTTAACTCTCATGCTCTAGTCACATCTATTTTCATTTCATTCCCTCCATACGACACAAATTCTTCATTTCCCCTCATTTTAGCCTCAAATAACTCAAGGCAGCTGCCATCGCCCTTCTGTAAACATATCCACTACCTGTAACATCTGTCTGTATCCCCTATACCCCTCATTATCACGAAATTCGCTTCACTTCCCTACATACTTTTAAATGCATACATTACCCGTCTACTGCCTCTTCAGTCACGTACCTCCTCATTGATTCTTTCACATGTTGGATCGATATTACACCGTTTCATAAAATCCAGGCAGCGCTACACTCTTCTAAAATCCTATCTTATTCACACACTTCGAGTAATTTTCATTTTAATGCATTACTTTCTAGAACTATTTGTGCCACCTCTATTTTATTTAACCTGCTTCTGAAATATTATCTCAAGTTGATGGTAACTTGAAGGTTGCGCAGGACTGTAAAGAGGTATGCCATACATTCCCACCTTACTATCTATTCCTAGAAGGCACCGGTTATTTTTTTAAGTCCTTCTTCGGATATTTTCTTCGCAAGTCCTTCATCCACATAATATTTGTTCCTCATAGACTTCTTTCTTACTTATCTCTCGTCAGGTTCTATTTCAGACGCTTTTTCACTATTTAATGACATACAACCTATTTATCTCAGGCACTATATCTCCCGATTGTTCCCCCTCCCCCCCCCCCTTGCCATTGATAAACACGTTCCCTTTCCTCGACACTAGCGCGTGTCAAGTGGTCCTAATTATGTCCCCGCCTTTTCACACTTGTCTGCTTTTCTTGGCAACCTCATCATCACTTTTTCGTTGGGTTATATTTTCCATTCTCACCCCATCCTTCACAACATTTTGGGCATTACGAACGAAACGTCCAATTAGTTCCCTGCTTTCCTATCCCACTTTAATACACGTTTTTGTCGACTGCTCAGGTGAAGTGAAGGAAATCCACTTTCCCTTGCATTCAACTCAACCAGTTGCAGGTGCAAAATATAAATTGCGTTTGAACATTAATATCACTTTATACAAATCGTTCACAGCCTGGTATAATAATTCTAACAGCAAATGTACTCATCTCATAAGGTCTTCCTATCAAACTTTACCATTTTAATTACTTAATAAAATTTGTTTAACCTTTTTTACAATCTTTTTCTCATTTACTCTTATTATACAACCTATTTTACTTAACTACTCACCAACTTTTCTTCTTTAACTCACTTGTATTCAAAATGCACATAAATATGAGATTCTTACAAAGTCACATACACCCGTGTACATATCTAACTAATCGGCGCACACTCTCTGTCTCTTTGAGCCTACTTTACTTGCTCTTACACAATTCACGTTATCAGATTTATTTCCTTCTACTCCCCACCTCACACAATCATAGTAAATATGAAAAGGCTTAATTTGTAAAAACATATCTTTCATTTCTAGCAACAGGCTAGTTAAAATTCATAATTTGAAGGTGCGCCACTGTCCATACAGTGGTTGTTCATTGAATACAACACAAACTCGTATAGAAAATTTTGTCAGTGAATAAATCCTATTTTTTTTAATAATGGGGTTTCTATGACAGCGGGGTCTCTATGACAGCAGGAATTAGTTGATTTATTGAACACTATGCAATGGTGAGGAGATCCCTGTAGATAGAGGGATTTAAGAAAAGGGTCGAAGATAAAATAAAGAACAAAAGTAGCGTAAGTGAGTTGCGAACAGTTTTCTACGTCGCCGGTCCAGTGTTAGCGAGCGCCAAATCCACTGCGCTATCCTGAGTCTCACAAAGACTCATTCAAGCGAAGCTTTTAAACCGCTCGCTTGCACTTCTCGGTACGCTACAGCCCCTTCCTAGAAGCGGAGCGCATTTTAATGGAACGAAAACGACAAACACCACTTGGCAACGTTATCCAAGGGGTAACGCTCTCCCTCTCCTACCGCCGAGGCTTGGAACCATTGTAGATAAAGAGGTATAGAAAAAGGAGCGAATAAAAACTAAAGAACGAAAGTTGCCCAGGTGAGTTGCGAGCAGCTTCCTGCGAGCGGTGAATCCACTGCGCCATCCAGTCTCAAAAAAGACTCATTCAAGCGAAGCTTTTATATCGCTCGCTTGTACTTCTCGTCACGCTTTAGTTCCCATAGCAACATAATTGGGTTAATTTATTTAACGCACCTTAGGCATTGCGAATATGGATTTTTTACCACTCGAGAATGTTTCTTTGGGGGAATTGGGGAATAAATGCTATTTATCGGCTAGAGCTTTCTATACTTCCCTGTATTATACTTGTACTGATTATTGAACTCGATAAACAGTTACTACATTGTTCTATTCTGTAAATTCATTAATGGAGACCACAACTGCGTCAGACCATATGCTAGCTAGGGGGAGGAGAGGATTGTTCATATATCAACCATGAAGTTCTTCACCTCGTTGTTCTCGTTCTCATTAGATCCGGAGGAATGCATACAAGAGGACGAAAAGAGACGTGGAATGTGACTTACTAGTTTGTCTCTCTACCTCTCTTCCGTGAGGTGGGGTGCTCCCAGGAACGCCACAACATCCCCCTGGCGTGTCTACAAGTCCCTTAGTGATGTGATAGAATGTGAGGATAGAGTGTGAGGTTAGGGAATTTGAGAAGGTGTTTTGTGTCTTCTGGGGCTCGATTGCACCTAATGCATGTTGGTGTTTGTGCGACTTTGTTCTGTGTTTGTATTGTTGTAGTATGGGTGAGTGGCTCGGTCGGAGTTCGGATAGGAGTACTCTGTGTGAAGGAATTTCTCTGAAGGGTGGATGTGTGGGGGCGGCCCGTTTAGGATGTAGTTAAGCGCGGCAGTGCGTAGGGCGTAGATTTTCGCGAGTGTGGATTGTGTGGATAAGATTGATTAAGGTGTGGTCTGGGGGACGTGGGTGAAGGCTAGTGAGCTTAGCTTGGAAGAAGGGTGCTGGGGATATCTTTTTTGTCTGAGAGATGGGGGGTTGTGTTTAGGTGGGGAGGGTATTTTGCTCTGCTGAAGTGTTGGGTTCCTATCATGTCTAGGTGTACTTTGGTTGGTAATATGTTAGTTGCAGCGTGAAGTTGTGGGATTGGTGTGGTTTTTGTGCATCTTGTGATGACTCTGAGTGGGTTCTTTTGTATAATTTGAAACTGATTGATGTGGGTGTTTTTGAGTGTTGGGTGCTAGGATGGTGCAGTGTAGTTTAACGTGGTTCATATGAATTGTTTGAATAGTATGGTGAGGGATTCCTTCATTTATCCAATTATAGTGTTGGATAGTGTTTTGAGGACGTTAATTTTCTTTGTGGATTTGTTTAATATCTTTGTTGTGTGTGTGCTTTGAAGGTGATGTGGGTGTCGAGCGTGATGCCTAGGAGGGTGGTGGTTTTGTTCAGGAAGAATGCTTGTCCATCCCCTTTAATTTTGGGGTGCTTGTTTGATTGGTGGTTGCTGGGGGGGAGGGGTGATGTTATTGGTGAGTTGGCTACGGATGCTGTCATTTGGTTTTATGTGAGCCAAAGTCCCAATGTGTTAATGTACTGTGGGGTTGTTATGGTAGCGGTGGCGATGTTGTGCTATGATAGAGATGTCGTCTGCGTAGGTGTTCATGCGGATGATTGGTGATTGAGGTTGTGGCATGTCGTAGGTAAAGAGGTTGAAGAGTAGGGCAGAGAGAATGGCTCCTTGGGGAACTCCATTGTGCAGTTGTTTAATGAGTGGTTTGTGGATTTTGTGTATTATTTGGCCTTGTCTGTCAAAGATAAAGTTTGTGAACCATTTTTTTGTTGTTCTTTGTAGAAATTTGTGTTTAGAATCTTCTGTGGTAGGATGGGTTTGGTTACTGTGTCGAGGGTGTTTATATCGATTGCTGTAAGGATGGTGAGTGGAGTGGTGCATTGTTTGTTGAAGCCATCTAGGATATGTTGTGTGAGGTTGGTTTGGAGGGTTGTGGTGGAGCGGTCTTTTCTGAAGCCATATTGTGTTGGTGATAGGGATATGTTTGGGTTGATTCTTTGGTGTACGAGTTTGGTTGTGTTGGGGGTTGACTTGGTTTGAGAATTGGGATGATATGTGCTATTTTCTAGATTGATGGGGATATGTTGTTGAGGCAGGAGTGGTTAGATATGTCTGTAATGGCTGAGATTGCTGTATTTCCTAGGTGCTTGAGGTGGATGCTTGATATGTTGTCGGGGCCCGTTGCTTTGGGGTTTGTAAGCAATTTAGTGCTGGTTGGACGTTTTGAGTGTTTTATGCGTGTTTTTTTGTATTTCTTAGAATTTGTCTGTTTTGTCTGTGAATGGATAAGAAAGTGTTGGAATAGTTTTTCATGATGATATTGCAGTGTTGTTTTAGCCTTGCTATTTTTTTTCTTCCTGTTGATCAATATTTCGTGTGTGGGAGAGGGAGTTGCGTGTTATGTGTGAATTTTTTTTATGTTTCTCCAGAGTTGAGTGGTGTCTGTTTTGTAGTCGATTGTGCTTATGTATTGGTTCCAATTTTCTGTTTGTTGATGAGTTGGATATTTTGTATTTGTTGTTGTGAAGGGACCCTGTTTTGTTTTGGGGTATTTCGGGTTTTTTTGCAGTCGGAGATTATTTGAGTGAAGTTAGGGTTGTAAGTTATTCTCCGGCCATGTAGGGCGTGTTTTGCGATGGCGTTGTTTATTTTTTTGTTGATGTGGGAGAGGGCTTGGTCTAGGGAGGTGTAGTTGTTTATGCAGAGGTTTTGTAATTTTTCTCCTATGTTGTTTGTGTAGTTTAACTAGTTTGATTTTTTGGAGTGAGAGTATGTGGTCCTGTGTGATTTGGATGGTTGCAAGTACAAAAACAGTGAATAAAGTATTTGTAAAGAAGACGAATGATGATCCGGATAGGAGCTGGAAGGTATTAGAGAAAGAAGAGAGAACGGTGAGAGAGCGAGAAAAGAATCGTGTGAACATCAAGGCTATGAAGGGCAGGGTACTTCTGAGCAATGTGGAGTTTAAAAGTGGATGGGAAAGTATTTTGACAAGTCGTATAATATGGGTATAGAGGATGAAGCAAATGTGAATATGAGTAGCTTCATGGCTGAAACAGAGTCATTTTATCATGATATCTAGTGATGTAAGAGACATGCCAAATATAAGAGACATGCTGATGGCGTGTTGAAAAGCATTTGAAAGTGGAAGAGCGCCTGAGGATTGCAAGATTACGGTGATAGTGGCGTCATATAGGAGTAAAGCAGAGAAAAGTAAATGCACCAACTACAAGGAGGATAAATCCTTTGAGTGTTGTAGGCAGGATTATCCTAAAAAGGATAACTGGAAGATTGATAGAGGATGAATAATATGGGTTTAGATCTGATAGGGGATGTGTGGGTCAAATATTATTATTGAGAATCCTGACTGAAGGCTGGCTTCATGGATATGGAGAATGCTTAAGACTGTGTATATAGGGAAGAATGGTAAGAATGTTTCGAATGAATGGCAAACTATTGGAGATGGTGTGAAGGGTATCTAAGTATGGAGTGCGGTATATATATATATATATATATATATATATATATATATATATATATATATATATATATATATATATATATATATATATATATATATATATATATATAAGTATAGGCAACACCTATATGATTCGCATCTTTTAAAAATATTTTTGGGTATAGAATTCACTTACAAAATCTTTAGGTACTATATAAGCTTCCTACTCCCTCGCGAATACCTATAAATACAAAATGGTAAAATAAAAGCGAGTATAACAAAGTCAAAACAGGAAATTCCTAAATAATGGCGACATGAAATTAATATCGGATAAGACCCATTTTAGCCTCAATAACAGCCGTAAGGCGTTTCTTATCAGAATCGAGAAGATTCGTGTACGTTTCTGGAGGAATTTTATTCGACTCTTCTCCATCAAACTTTTCCAATTCAAAAATACTGCGAGGGCCTCTTTTGTGCACATGCTTCTTCAACTCATTCTACAGATGTTGGGTGGGGTTCAAATCTGGGCTTTGAAAAGGCCACTTGAGTGTAGTAATGTGGTGTTGTGCTAGGTCTTTTTGAATAGGTTTAGAGGTATGTTTGGGATCGTAGTCTTGTTGACAGAAGAAATGCCTCCCAAGTCTCAGTTTCGATTCCGATTTCTTCGTGTTTTTATCCAGTATGTGCTGAGCCAGCAGCAGCGAAACATCACAACATAATCGAACCTCTTCCATGTTTGACAGTAGGGACTGTGTCCTTTTCCATGAGGGCTTCGCCAGATCTCCGTCAAACGTACCTTTCTTCATTTCTATCAAAGAGCTCGATTTTGGTTTCATCTGAGATAGTATTTTATGTAATTTATGTTAGCTATCTCTCGGATGCTCTTTAATTAGCACCAAACGGCATCTTTATTAGTTTCTTAACAGAGGCTTCCTTCTAGAGACACGTCCATGAAATCCTTCCTGGTGTAAATAACGTTGTATTTTGAACCATGTACATCCACGCCGAATGGTGCAAAATTTGGTTGTAACTCATTTTATGAAGTCTAACGATTGTTTCTGTCTTCATTATAGACTGAAGATATCTCGGGCTCAGTTCTTTTGGGCAACCTTCACGTGGACGATTTACTTTGATACCATTAGATTTCTACTTCACAATAATGTTCTTTACAGAAGAAATTGGAGTGTTCACAGTGGAGCAAGTTTTCCTATATCCATGACCCGCCTTGAGCAGTGTAACAATATGGTCTCGTGCAGATACTGAATGACGAGCAGTCTTCACCATTGCGCTCTTGGAAATGTTTCCTCGACGAAGTCGTGACAACGAATGGCAAAGCTCTCACCTAAATTAGCATCTAACCTATCCTTCACAAACGTTCTAGTTTACTTTAAGATCGTTTCGTAAACGTTTTAAACACTTCTAGAGTGTCATTTTATATAAAACAAAGTCTGCTGACCAAAAGTGGAGTGCTCTCACTTATTCTGATTTATAACCTTATGACCTTCAAAACTTTCAATAATTCCCGGGCTAACCTTGGGAGGACCTTGACAATTATATCATTCGAAAGAAAATGCAAAACATCATAAGGGTTTCAAATTTCGTTAGAATCGGTAGAATAGTCACAATGTTATTACCAACACAAAAAAAAGCAAAACGGTGACCAATGGACCGATCGATATAGTGACTAAAAATTCCTATGTAATAATTAAAACACAAAAGGCTATGTTGTCTCTGCCTTTGCCCTCGTATAAGAAACCAACATTTATTTACTATAATCTGTTCTAGATCACTTAAATGTACCATGCAAGCAACATAATGTTTCTGGTATAAAATAAGCACGCAAAAACATATTCAAACGTATGAATATACAAATGAGGCCCTACATTAGATATGGTGTCTGACAGTAGGGAGGCTCAGAAACCTCACTCTAATCGTTCTGATACGAACAAGAATCATCAAATTGTTATAGATACCCAGGCCATCATTGAGAATGATCCCAGCAACTCAATGAGTCCATAGCCAGGGACAAGGAAGTGTCAGAGTCCCTCATCAAGCAGTTAGTGCATGGGAACATCCCGTATTACTCATCCAAGCTGAAAAAGCGCCAGTTTCTGTACCATGGTGTTTGGGATGATTAGAGGCGAGGGCCACATTATACCCCCGTTTATCTACCTGGAGGGCCTCAAGCTCAGAACGGAGAGCTTTATCAGTGCCTGGATAATTGTGCTTTAATTATACGCTTAATATTAATTTTTAAAACAGTTTTATATAAACCTTAGATTCAGAATCAAAGCGCTCCTAGCCTATCAGATTATAAAATTTTTAAATATTTTAAAATCTTCCGGCTTTTTTTGTGTAAATTTAAACCTCATCTCTACTTTTTTTTTATTTAAATCTAAGTCTCTGATTCAAAGCTAAAACTAGCTGTATTTTTAGAATTGGGCTCTCTCAACATTGAACATTGCATAATATTTTGTTCGTTTAGTTATTTTCCTTGCCTTAGGATTTCTGCTAAACATTAATATATATATATATATATATATATATATATATATATATATATATTTGTTACGTACTTGAATAACTCCTTGATTACGTTTTCTCTAAGAGTGCTATATTATTTTTTACGTTTAATCTTTGAGGATTTCTAGTGCCATGTGTAGCGTTTCGAGGATTAAATTAAATACTTAAAAAATATATCTTTAATTACAACATAAAAAAGTGAATTTAAAAAAAAAACTATACATCTATGAATAAACGAGTCTATGTTAGAATTACTGATTTAAACCAAACGAATATAAAGTAATGGTTGACCCCAAGCTCACTTTACTATTGGACGCTAATTGACACACAAAAATAATTGAATTTCTTTACCTTTAAAATCAACCACACTTGAATCCGGCTGAAGAATGACCTTGGTCTGGAATCTAATGTAGACGGGAAAATGGTTTTGCTGTTAGGAGCGTGGGCGTGTTCACAGACACCCAGCTGTTTGACTGGCGAGGAGACGGGCTTGAAGCAACAGGTGATTTCGGTGAGGGCGACGGATGGCGTTAAGCACGTTGTCTCAGTCAGATGATTTAAACAATGAGACCGTGAAGGTATGCTTTTTCCAATCTTCGGGTTAACCGTGGAATGGTTCGCACTGACGAGCGATGAGCAAACAAGTGAATCCTTTGACGAATGGGGAGGGGGGGGGGGAGTTCACTTTGGAGTATTCCTCAATGGCGAGGACTATCTCTGTTTTTTGTACCACACCGAGATAGGGGGTTTCTCTGACGAGAGATGTATGAGATTGATCCTCAATACAAAAGCTAATTTCGGTGTGACCACCAACAACTGGCTCAGCGTGAGCTTCTTCTCTGTTCCTTTGTTTGATTGCCGGGTACTGCCGCCGGACTTCGTCGTGTCGATCTCTAACTCGATCTTCATACTTTTTCTCCAGTTATCCGCCTATATACTTCTCAGACCCCTTGGGGGTAGGGAAAGGGGGCGGGGGCTTATGTATTACCTCGCTCCTCTAACGACTCTTCTCCGAGCATTTTTCACCTAGCCCTAAAGGCATCTTCTGGCCTTTGGTCGCTGCTCCTCAAATTTCGTCTATGACGCGAAATTAGATCCCAACTCTTAGGGGAAATAGTGCCTGTTTAACCAATGTTATTGCACCTGGTCTCCTTCCCTTCATATTGTTATGCTCGCTGGCACATAAATCTGATGATTCGTTCTTCTCGTGGTTTGAGGAGGCGTCTGGCGGCCCACGGATCGAGGGGAGAGAGAGGGCGGGGGGTAAGTAATCGGGTTACACTGCCTAACGCCAGGAAATTGTGGTGACCGAACAGAGCCTCTGTTTTTAGGGTGGGAGATATATATATATATATATATATATATATATATATATATATATATATATATATATATATATATATATATATATACATATATATATATATATATATATATATATATATATATATATATATATTTTTTTTTTTAGGGAAATGATATACACGACTGAGCTTTGAGGGTTTATTTTTGAGCTTTCAGACCCAAACTAGGGTTCTTCTTCAGAGAAGTATTGAGCGGAATCCAAACTAGGAATGGTTTAGGAAAGAGGTGCGAGAAGAATGGGGATAGATTTGTAGCATGAGAGGTTTTTTTAAGGGCGGAGGGAATGAATGAAAGTTGTGTACGTGTGTTAAGAGGATTATATAGTTGCCAGGATACTGGCTGATCTTCTTTCTTTGGAAAGTCTTCTTTCTTCTATCTCCTGTGTGTTTTTTCTCTTTGTCAGTTTACTTCTAATTCATTTTCCTTCTTATATTTATTTTTTCTTTTAAGGTTTTGAGTGGATTACTTTCTCAGGTGACGTTAATTCTATTTCTTTTATAGTTTATTTGTTTTGCGTGAATGTTTGCGTTTACTCATTCCTGTTTTCTTTGCTTTTAACTTTGCTTTTGTTCTTTCTTGATTATCGGTTTGTTTCTATTTTTGGTTCATTTTGTTTTGGGTTTTATTAGGTTATTGGCTCTTCCTCTCTTCGGAGGTGATGCCTCCTGCTTCGGGAGGATTTGCGTTCATAATTTTGATTTTCTACGATAAGTTGTCTGCTCGTTTCTATGTGTTTTTCCTCGATCTTTTGCCAGACCTTTTTGACCAGTTCTTCTAATATTTTGTTGATTGGAATTAGTCCGGTTGTGTCGATAATTTCCTCCATTCTTTTCCTTTCTCTCCTTCTAGTGTTTGTAATTACATAGGCCTCTTTGTTCTGGACCAATTGCAGTTTCTTTTTATTACTTTTTATTGTCGTGTGAATTGGGATCAGAGGATACACCAATATCGATTTTACGAATGCTTTATATAGTGTCCTTTTTCGTTTCCGATCAAGATTCCTAAGGGTGTATAATAATAGCCTTATTCCCATTTTTGCTTTGCCAAATCTTTCCTTTATATATGCTTGATATCCTCTTTCCCCCATATGTAGGCCTATTACCTTTCCTTCCGACGTGTATGCGTATTCTACCCCATCGATGGTTAATGGGTCTTTTTTTGCGTCTCATATTAGTTTTAATTTTCCATTTTTTTTCGTAATCAATTTTTATTTTTATTTCCCGTTCCGTAGTCCTTTCTTGCAATCTGGGTGGGGTTCGTGGTACCTGTGGAGATCACTTGGCTGATGTTATCGGCGTACTGAATGTTCATACACCATGGCGTTAGTGGGGGGTGGGGGAGGTCGGCCGTATAGATGACATATAAGATAGGGCTCATGCACCTTTCCTGTAGTGCCCCAGTTTGGAGTTCGAATGAGGGTCCTTCGTATTCCTCGATATTGATGTATGCCGCCCTGTTTGATATGGATTCAGCCAGCATTCTCTCCGCCCTGATGCCGAAATCAAGTTGAAGGAGTTTATGCTTTAGTCCTTCCACCCATACCTTATCGAAGGCCTTCTCGACATCCCGTAGTACCACGTCCACGTACCCTTTTCCAGATTTGGCTTGGGCAATCTTCTCCCTTATTATTGCGATTGCCATGGTCGAGTCCCTGTCTTCTCTGAATCCGTACTGATGTGTGTTTAGTTTTCCATTTTCGTCTACGTGTTTGGTTAGTCTGTTTAATATTTTTTCAAACACTTTACCCAGAAAGTTCAGGAGCGATATTGGTCTCTAACTGGAGACCATTTTTGTTGGTTTGCCTAGTTTGGGTAAAACTACAATTTTTGCTACCTTGAACACTTCCGGGAAGGCCCCTATATTAAGGTACGCGTTGAATATGTCCGTAATATTTCTTAATATGTTTTCTGGTGCCTTGTCTTAATTCCATTTTGTTAGTCCTGTTTTGCCGGGAGCTTTTTCTTTGAAGGAGCCGATGGCGTCTTTAAGTTCTTGCAGTGTGATCGTCGCTCCTACTCCCGCCTGCTGGTTTGTTCGTAGGTCAACTCTTCTCTCCGGTGTTATCCTATGTATTTTGTTCTTATATTCCCATTTACTATTTCCTCCGTCTGTCTGTCGTATCTTTGATTGTCTTCTTCTTCTCTTGTGTAAACTTTGCTCCAATGCTTTCTGAATTTTTGTTCTTTTTCTTCCCTATTCTTTAAGTATTCATCTTGTTCGTTTATTATTCTTATCGGCTTTCTTGGTGGTTGACCATTTATTTTCTTGTTTAACCTCCAAGCCTCACTTGGGTTTTGTGTGTTTTTTACTTCTTTTGTAAAGTTGTCCCAGCTTTCTTCTTGTTTCTCTTCTATGAGGACGATCATTTCTCTTTTGACTCTTATCAGTTCTTTGCTCCTTTGTCTGTTTGGTCTTTGTTCTCTTATTTCTGTATATTTTTCTTTAATTTTTCTAGCTTTTCTCTGCATTTCTTTCGTCCATTTTGGATGTGGAAGAGTTCTGTACGTACCTCATCCTTGGTACACTTGCATCGTCTGCCTGACTGATGCTCTCTATTAATGATTTGAGTGTCTCTTCCATTTCTCCATGGGTTTTTCCGTCTAGGTCTTGCTGCCTGTGACTTTGCAGCATTCTTACGTATTTTACTCGGTATTCTTTCCTGTATGATTTTCGTGGCTTAATAGGGACCTGTATTGGATTCTGGTTGGTGGTCACCAGAATGCCAATGTGGTTGCTACATGGAATTGTTATTGGTTCCATGTGCATATTGTAAGGGAAGTTTTCGTTGGTTAGTATTATATCTGGTTTTGTGGATGCTTTTCGGGTGATGTATGTCGGGAATTTGGGGCCGGATCTCCTTATTATTTTCCTCTCCATTAAAAGTTCGAGTTTTCTTCCCGCGTTGTTTGTTGTTTTATATCCTGATTCCCGTATTCTCATGTTCAGGTCCACCAGCAGTATAGTTAGACTGTTCTTGTTGAACAATTCCATTACTGAATGGACAGGAATGTATTAACGCCGGGGTGGTTGGTAGGCTGCTACTATCGTCAATGGGGAATAAACTCCATTTCTAGAGTCACAGTGGAATAAACCTCGTCCACCTCCCGTTCCTGTGTGTGTTGGGGGTTCTCTTTTACTGCGATGGATGTACCATCGTACCTTTATCCGGTGGGGTTCTTCTTAATTATGTGATAGTTGAATATTTTCATATTTTCATTGTCTTCTAGCCCAGGCTCTGAGATTCTGATGACGTCAGGGTCTATTTGACGAAATATATTCCCGTACTGTGTTGATTTGTTTTTCCATCCGTTGGTGTTAATACATAGTATTTTTAAACTTGATATCGTGTTGTCCATTGTTTCTTATTTTAGTGTGCTAATTAATTACCTTTCGTCTTTGGGTTTTTCCATTTTCCGTTGTTGATTTTTTCGAACGTTTCCTTCTTAATTATTTTCACGTCGTCGGGGTAGATTTTGATTTTATTCTCTTCTCGCAGTTTTTGTATTGTTTTTACGTCATGTTCCGACACGTAGTTCCACTTACACGTGCCTCTTTCTATACCCTTCATTATGTCCGTTTGTTTGGCTCCTTTTGGCAGGGCTAAGCCTCGTGTACGAAGATTCTCATTTTGAAGTCTGGCTTCGTACCGACAGCCCTCCTTATTCTCTGATTTGGTATCTGTTTGTATATCCGTTTTGGTTTGTTCTTTGGTGTTGTGGCTCTTCTTTTTTTCTGAGGTTTTTAGTCTTCTTTGTTTGTTCCGTTTCCGATTTGTCTCTTTGTTTTCCTTCTGCCTTAGAGTATTCTATTTCCGTCTGTTTTTCATTGTCTTCCAGTATAGCCCCTATTTCTAGCATATCTTTGACGTGTAGGGGTTTTCCCGCTGTGACCCCTAAATGAGTGTCGATGGGGGGTTGGCTAGGAACCACATTTTTCTAACGCCGTTCTTTTCTAGTAGTAGGTTTAGTGTTTCTGAGAAGGTCCCTAGCTGGGCAATATTCTGCACATATGCGAACATTATGCAGGCATCTTGTAGATGGTAGATCACTTGTCCTGTATTCATCTCTCTTTTAAATGAATGGGTTTGGTAAAAACCAAACTAAAATGCTGAGCTTTCGATCTTATTCGATCATCTTCGGAGCGTCTTGATATATTCTTGCCTCCTTTACCAATGAAATGTGGAGTTGGAATCAGAGTGAATGAAAGAAAACGATTTCTAGGTGGTATTCATTCTACCTGGTTGATCATAACGTTAGAGAAAACGAGCCAATCCGGTGAGTGGAATTTTAAAACCACTTTAATGTTCGATTCCATCTTAACGCTTGACTATTGATGGCGCCAGGGAATACAGGTACATCTACGAAGAAGTCGGTAGGACAGGGCCCAAACCGGGAAAAGGCAGCCCGAATGAGACAGCTAAGCGAGGAGCTAAATGATACATAGGACTCACCCACACCCGCAAGTATCTAGAGAAAGAGAGATGGTCAACCACGGTCGCTCTATCACCATTGAAGAGACCTTGAACACAATAAGTTCCTTCAAACAAAGAGTACCCGGTTGGACTGGGCTCACAAAGAACAACCTAGTGAATGCCCCATAGCAAATTATTTAGGGCATGGTGAACACCATGAATGCATCCTTGAATACAGGCTACTTTCCAGACAGGTATCAGATTGCTAAAATCATCTTTGTCGCGAAAAGGTATAAGACCCCAGACCAAGTGGCTAACTACTGCCCAATTTCTCACCTCGAAATACCCGGCAAGATCTTCGAGAAGATTATAGCTGACATGCTACAATTTCAACTGGACGAGTTGGGAACGCATAACCAACAACAACATGGGTTCCGACTAAAAGGGGCACAAAAACGGCCCTGGCGCTCCTAACAGAAAAGATCGTACATTGCCTCAAGCTAAGGTTCACTATGTGAACATCGTGATGAGGGACGTGCAGAAGGCCTTTGACAAGGTTTGGCTGAGAGGACTACAATACAAGATCCTAGGCCTCCAGCTAGACTCAGTCCTGGAAAGAATCCTTTGTGACTTCGTCATGGACAGAAGGGCGCGTATCATGATCGAAGAACACAAAGGACCAGAATTCGAATTCGAAGCGGGCGTTCCCCAAGGAAGCTGCCTGAGCCCTCTATTTTACCTGGTCTTCGCCATTGACCTCCCTACTCCAATACACAGGGACACGATGTATCTGCAGTACGCAGATGACGTCACGCAGATCGTCCCCAGTAGGGTGACAAAAGCAAGGGATCAGGCGATCAACACTATAACAGAGAACTCTAACATCAACCAATACGAGAGCAGGTGGAAAATTCGGACAAATAGGGCCAAATTTAAGATCCTCCCGCTGTGCTGCAAGTCGACGTGGCCCCTTGTAATAGATGGGAGGAGATATGGCTACTCCGCCGAAGGCAGCGTCCTAGTCCTAAAAGTCTCCGACCACGGATACTCGAGTCACTACAAGAGAAATCTCTAAGCTATATAGGTTTAGAAATCTTAGCTCGGCAAATATTAGGAAAATATACCTGATGTTTAACCGGGCTAAGCTCATCTACCCTGCAGTAGTAACTCAAATGGCCAGTAAGACCGCTATGAGGAGGCTCCAACGAGTGCAGAATTCTGCATCCCTTCGCATAAACAAAACCAGACGAAGAGAGTATCTTCTGCAAAGGGACCTGCACCGCAGACAATGGCTGGAGCTCATCAATGTCACAACGCAGAAACTGACCAAAAAGGTCTGGTCAACAATGGCCAATGATATCAGCCCACAGCTAAGAAGAAGAACAGGTGGCAGCATTAACATCACTGCCAGATTGCGTGAGAAAGCCGCTCAAAACCGACTTTTCCCAAGCACTAGACTCTGCGCCAAAAGAAAATACTATACCAATTTACACATAAAAACACAGAGTACGACACAAAACAATGAGAGAAAAATTAAACTCACAATTAATGAAGAACAAACAAACAAGCAGAACAAAACACGAGGTAATACACTAAATTTGATCACTAATAAAGGCTCGAAAGCTTAAAAATACATGAAAACTGAAGAAACAGAACAAGGACACAAACACGCAAAAGAACATAAAGAAGAACGCACACATAAACAAACACAAGTCAACAATAATAAAACAAAAAAGGAAAAATCATTAGTTAAGGTATACAAATGCCCGCGATGCCCCTCAAACTAGGGCAAACAAACCCTACCCATCTTTTACAATCTATCTTCTACCATTATCTAAATCTTCCACTATTGAGTACACCAGATTTTTCTTCGTTTATTAAAATGGCTTCTAAGATGTTCAGCCTCGCTTTATTTCCCTCTTTTCTTTTAATTACGGTGTTGTCAAAATAGAATGTCTCTCGTTAGATTGATGTTATGTGCGCTCTAACGAGAGAGGTAACAGAAATGAAACCAGAAGGATAAGCAAGTAGTTAAATATAAGTTAATTTACGGATATTGAAAAAATATGTTAGAAACAGTTGAATGCAAGGGATAAAGCGATCGATAAATACGAGTTTAACTAAGAAAGGAAAGTTTAAAATTTGAAACTTAATTAACTTTTACTCATATTTGTTATTTCCGGGAATATTGTTTAATAAAGTTTCAAATATTAAATTTTCATTTCTTGGTTAAACTCATATTTATCAATCGCTTTATCCCTTGCATTCAACTGTTTTTAACATATATTTTCAATATCATATATCTGTAAATTAACTTATATTTAACTACTTGCTTATTATTCTAGTTACATTTCTGTTACCTCTTTTGTTGAGTTTGACTTATTTTTCATATTGTAACTAATATTGAATTGTCTGTGCTATTTTTGCAATTTTGTTATCTAATTCTTAAAATTTCTTGTATTCGGAATAGAGTTCAATCCGCTGCAGATGGTCATTGCTAAAGACCGAAACGTTCGTCAAATAAATGTTTAGAGAGATCACATGGGTCTTTATATTCCTCCTGCGAATTAGGATCCCAAGGAACGACTCCATCATCGGTATATATATATATATATATATATATATATATATATATATATATATATATATATATATATATATATATATATGCGGTTTAAAGGCTATTTTTGGCAAACAAATTCTTCCTCAAAGCCCTCGGAAGGAGCTCCTCTCACATACACGAGAAGGTAACAATTAAAATAAGCATTCTCTCAGATAGCCAGAAAACTATCTTTCGATTGGCTTTTTCAAGTGTCACCCCTGCTTTTCGAAGAGGATGGAAAAATTATTATTCTCCATTTCATAAACCATTGTGATTTTGAAAATGTCATTAAGATAACCAAAGTACTAGCTCCAATCAATCTTTCTTTTTCCTTACGTGGTACAACCAAATATTTATATTTATTCACGTGTTACCTCTCGTGATTTTTACCCATATATATATATATATATATATATATAAAAGTCAGTGATCTAATGGGCTTAAATATCTCAAAGGAAAAAACCACGTAAGAGCCCTTTCGTACTTCCATCTTCAGGGGCAGAAAAAAGATAAACAAGGAAAAAAACACAAAGTTATAAATAAATAATTACGTCATTCAAATGGACGAACAAACAAACACGTTAGATCAGAATAAATGAATGGACAAACAAGAACAAAATATAAAAATATTTTATGAAACTATCCCAATAAATTTAGTTTATACTATCACTAGCCAACTAATTTTAACTTTGTCTCTGCTACTTGAGTATATGTTGTTGTAACTAACTTATTTTCGGTGCGCTGATTCCAGACCTGTGCTCAGATTTGTCCTAGCAAGTAAGGTTCATGAGTTATGCAACTAGGCTATATAGCTCACTTTGTCACCTTGGATCAATTAATGATATAATTATTACGAGTTTGAGAAGAATGAGACGTTTCTGGGCAAAGGTTTGGAATCGGGGCATCCTATTTGGCATTATGTACGTCCTTTTACAGACCCAGACAAGATATATATTACATATAATAAAAGAGGTAGTACTCACCTAACTATAAATTTCTTCAAAAATGTTTGAGACTCTTGCTCTTGCTCTTGTACGGGGATATAGGATCCGCCCGTTGTAGGAACCAGCAGTAGTCACCCATCATGTTTTCTTTGAAGCGGCCTTGATACCTGCTTTACTTCATTGCGATATCTCGGTGAAACCTTTTCACATGTTCGTCACTAATATCACCCATATTTGATGGACAGAAATCTAGATGCGAATGCAAGCAATGCATCTTAAGAGACATCCGGCACCCCATTCGTGATAGGCCTTTAGCATGTTGTCCAACAGTTCTTCATAGTTTTCAGCCCTATGATTAGCAAGGAAGTTCTGCACTACATGGACAAATGAATCCCATGCTGCCAACTCAAATGGAGTTAGTTTATTTCTGAACTCCCTGTCACGTATCAATTCTCTGATGTCCGGCCCTACAAAAATGCCAGATTTAAGTTTAGCATCGGTTTTCTTTGAACCAAATTTCTCTTTGAGATACTGGAATCCATCAGAATCATGGGCCATTGCTTTGACAAAATTCGTGATAAGACCAAGTTTGATATGAAGTGGTGGAAGGTAGATCTTCTGTGGATGTACCAAAGGCATGTGATTCACATTGTATCAGCCAACTATGTGTTCTTCTTTTTAGGGCCATTTTTTGACAATATAATGATTCCTGTCGCCACGGCTGTTCCATAGGCATAATAAGCACATATTATTTGTATATCCTAGCAGCAGTCAAAGAAGTAAAGAAATTACTTTTAGATCACTACAGATATTCCACTTATGATGCGAGTAATGAACACCTTCCAAAATAAATTGCATTGAGTCATATGTCTCTATCATCCCAACAATAAGTGCGACCGGAATTGAAGGTTTTTTGTTACCATTGTGTAGCAACATAGCTTTGAGGCTAGAAGTGCTTGCATCGATGAATAGTCTCCATTCATCGGGTAAATGCTCGTTTCCTAGCTGATTCATGAGGCCATTAGCATCAATACAGAACCAAGCACCATCTTCTTCTTTATAGAAGGCAGCTAAGGCCTCATAGCGTTTACGGTAATTAGATATTTTTGTACCGTCCTCTAGAAGATTCCATTGCTGTAGTCTGGAGCCCAACAGTTCTGCGTTCTCCTTTGAGAATGACAAATCCCTCACCAAATCATTCAATCTTTCTTGATTTATCAACTGATGCACTAGATGATGAAGGAACTGGGATTGGCATCTCCTTATTATGGGGGACTGGTTTTATAGCTGACTTACAATCTGGATATACAATTTTGACTTGTTCTTATTTGAGAATCCCGCAATATTTGTCATACAAAAGTAGCAATCAAAGACATGATTTGTTGGTTCACGCCACACCATTGGTACAACCCTTTAACCACTGTGTGAGTCCCGTATAACACACATTACAAGATTTGCGAGGTGCGCAGGGCTTGTCTTGGTCACCAACTTTACAACCAAAATAATAATTGTATGCAGCTTTCACTCTTTTAGCTAAGTTTTTCTGCTGGTTGCTTGGAGTATATCTTCCACAGATATAACAAAAGTTGTGTGGGCTATTTATACATCCTCACCGATTCATGTTTTTAACTTAATTTATATATATCCTGTATATACTTTTGTACAATCTTATTTCATTTACAAATTAATTGAGAGATAAATCTGAAAGAAAAATTCAATTAATCACTGTATGTAAATACCGTTTCAACACCACTACTATAATGGCTAAATTTGACAACTTGATAAAGCAGGAGTGTAACGCAGGAACCAAACACACACAACACATCCTCTCACTACGGTCGCCGAAGCAACATGCCCATATGTGTAACTAAAGAGTATGTGTGTAACTCAGGGACCTTACGTGGTAAAACAATTCTGATTCCGATTCGGAATCAGCATACTCGATTTTGTATAAATCACAAACTAATACCCAAGTAGCAAAATCATTGTTAATTAATGATATAAACCAGTTTTATTAATTATGAAATTGTATAATTAAAATAAATCCTGAATTGACATTAATTTCTTGCGAGAATTTAATGATGATCGACTCGACTAAATTTCTTTCGATAAGATTTGGCTAGAAAATAAATAAACGATTTCGAATTAGACCAATCGATTTGATGATTTACAAGGTTTAATATAAATACAAACTGCACAATTTGTTGGGAAATCTATAATTAGTAAGCTTTTTAAAATGGAATTAATGCCCCAAACAATATTTAAATATTTCAATAACGTAGGTAGAATATCACTCCACGTGAACGCCATCTTCTTTTTCGCATAGAGGGACTTTTTATCTGCGTGTGCAGAATATTTAGAAAATATGACGGATATTTTAATTTTTCTCCGATATTTTTTATTGTCTCGAATTCTTCATCTATGAATTTGGGGTCAAGTTATTTGAGGATGTTTTGAGTAGAAAATAATATGAGAGGACGTGAGCAGTTAGGAGAAACAGACTACTTAAATCCTTGAAGCGTACGATGCAATAGGACAACACCCCAAAGATAATTTACTGGTTTCTGATTTTTAAGCGAAATTTAATAGAAGGTGCAAAATCTTTTAAGCACCAATCAAGTTATTTTTATTACACCCAATGAGCCAAACACAAAATATCAACATAGCGATACCAGATAATATTTCTCGTAATGATAGATGGGAGTTTAGATAAAAAGATTCCATATATTAACAGCTCAACCAGAGAGAGAGAAGGAGTCCCATGACTATATCGCATCGCTGGAGATACCATTTACCGTGAAACTAAAGGAGCTATTTAAGATACAAAATTTGATTAGTCCTATTCATATATACATACGGTAGCTACAAAAGCAGATAATTAACGAAAACATTAGTATATAATGAGACATCAGCGAAAGTGTCAATTTTAAGTTAAGAGTTTGGGACTTAAGTATGAAACTAATTTTTCTTGTTCGTCGGTTTGTTTGAACGATGTCATTATTTTCTTTATAACCTTGGGATTTTCTTTTTCTGGTTTATTGGTTTATCCTCCCTACGCCCCTGAAAATTTAAACACGAAACCACTTAGGCTTGTCTGTATTATTTTTATTTAGGATATTCAATAATATACTCGTATATTAGATAAGCGAACAATAAAGTGTCTGTCAATGCCGTTAGGTAAGGGCAATAGTAAGAATTCCTTAATGAGCTAGAAAATTCTCTTGCAGTTCCTCAACCCTCTTCAAGAGGACCACCCCTAAGACTGGGCAACCATCCATATTTCTCGTTTCTGTTAAAGTAAACGCCAACTCCTACGAAAGGTTCTTGGAAATTCCTCTTTTGAGAAATTAATGGTTGCCCAGCCGTATGGGTAACGCTCCTGAAGAGGGTTGAGGAACTGCAAGAGACTTTACTATTGGATTAGGAAATCCTTACTATATTGCCCTTACCTAACCACATATACAGGGAGACCCCCTCCAAAACTGGCCCCAACTTTCGATAGGCCTTATTTCTTAATTTTCTGCAAGGATTTAATGAAACTTTGGTGATAACTAGTTTATTGTGTTTAAAAACATCATATCAAAACATGAGACTCTTTGGACTTTTCTTCTTTATTCTAAAGCACGTGTTCGAGATGACCTCCATTTAGCTCTGTGCATTTCTTGAGGCGCAGCACAAAGTTGTCTATGACGTCCTTACAAACCGACCGACTAATGGCTCTGATCTCCTCCCTGATGGCTTCCTTGAGTTCCGTGATGGTCTTGGGTCTCCCTGCGTACACTCTGTATTTAAAGTAGCCCCAGCACGGAAGCGATGTCCTTGCGCTGGAGAAGATTCTAGAAGTTGGTTAGGCTTGAATGGGTAAGCCCCCCTTCCCTTCCACAAGCGGTAGCCTCGAATCGCGTCCACCACGGACCACTTTTACGCGGGTTAGAATCGCCTCGGCGTGAAGATTCGATCACATTCAAGAGTAGCGCTGTTTACCCCACACCGTGGGGAGAGCCTCGGATATATAGAGGGCTCGTCTTTCATGTGGCAAACACAGAGTTGAGAAGTCTCACCCGAACCCAACAAGATTTCCCTAGTTCCAAGTCAGGTGCTAACAACAAAGCAAAGTGACGGTTGAACTTTTTGTGTGTTGGAATTAGCTCCAGCTAGTGAGGTAATTCCATTTGACGAACGCCACTGAACGATTTTTCCGACTCCACTCATCACCTCCTGTCGAAGCCCTCCTCGTTCGCCCCTCGTTTTCGGGTTGCCGAAATACTCTCCCCTGGACCGGACGTTACCGCCACCCCTCCTTTTTGGAGAGCCGTCATCACGTTAACTTCCCGCTCAGAATCTCCGAGCGCCCTCGCCATCACGTTTATTGCCTTCAGAAGACATCCATGAAGCCTTACCCTGACGTCTCACCTGGAATCCTCCGTAATCCAACCCCTCTCCCCCTTCAGTAACCCGTTTGAGTTAATCCTTCCCATTTGAATAGTCTCCTTCTGTAATACAATAAAATTTATCTTCAGAGTCTGATGGATAACTACAATTCCTCCCCCCCCTCGTTTACCGATGTAATTTTGCCCATTAATACTCTCATGTAATTTTGCACATTAATTCTCTTATTTTTATGTAAATAAAATTATATTTTTGTACATGCGTCTTTAAATAAACTTGAGCTTTGCCATTGTTCAAGTTTTACCTGACCTCGTTGCACTCTTATCTCGTTGTTCCACGCGTCGAACCTTATGGCGTTCCGTTCCTTATCGGTTCGCCTTTAAGTTATTGGTCCCTCCCCCATAGATATAATGTGGTATTGATATAATGTAATGTCATACCACGACATATATATTTATTAATATGCATATTATAGAATTTTGGTGTCAGGTGGGGGGTTTTACGAACCCGTGTCATTTTAATTTCGACATTAGAAGTTTCCTTGTTATTCACGTCTATCCCTATCATTTAAATTTTTGTATTGTACTGGCGGAAGGCAAGTTCAAGTTAATTGAAGAGCAGTGGAACGTAATCTATTTAGATTTTGTGTTGGACCCCAGATAATTAATTTTTTTTTTATTGTGTTTGAATTTTGGAGACTCTCCTGGTTATTAATCCAAAAGAGTTAAGGTCTTCGGTGTTCTAATTCCGGTAGGACCATTTAAATTTTTTTCCGTTTAGAAACAGCAGAGGTAGGTAGCTGTATCATAATTTTTTTTGTGAACAAGGCCTTCACAAATATTCAAGTATTCGTTTTGCGTGGGTAGTGTCCTAGCTCGTTCGCGTGTCAGTGTTCCCTCAGTTAACTGCGTAAAAATGTCATCCTTCGAAAAATTCAAGAGTCAGGGTGAAATGTTAGGTCTTTCGGGCAAAGACCTGTTAAATTACGTACAGGAAAGAGAGAGGAACGAACGGGCAGGGCGAAGGGAGGAGGAACTAAGAAAAATGTTGATGGAGAACAAACTGAAGATGGAGATGGAGAAGAACAAACTGGAGATGGAGAAGAACAAAATGGAGATGGAGGAAAGCAAACTGAAAGCGGAGATGGAGATGGAGAAGAACAAAATTGAGATGGTAGAACGTGAAAAAATTAGGCAGCATGAGCTGGAAATGAGCCGAAATCAAATGGATTCTCAGTCCATCGGTTCCCGGGCTGAAATTTTCCAAACTCCTTCAGTCAAACTTCACGCTTTTAATGATGGAGAGGACTTTGGGTCATTTTTGACCCATTTTGAGAGAATCTTTCAGATTAATAGATGGGATCTCGAAAATGATGGCGTCGCTCGCCTACTTCCCCTCCTAAATGCCCAGTTAAAAGGTATCTTCGTATCCCTTCCTCCGGAAGCAACTTTGGACTATTCCACGTTAAAGTCCGAATTGTTAGCCGCTGTTTATATGATTGCGAATTTTGCCGCTCCCGATTCCGCCAGGAAAGGATCCGCCCTGGTCAAACATTTCGGCAACACGGGTACATCCTCCAAAGACACCTTCAGTGTTGGCTGGATGCGTGCAAGATTCCCCAGGTCTACGAGTCCCTTCTGGACTTCTTCCTTAGGGATCAGCTTTTAGCTGCCGTGGCTCCAGAAATTCGCGCCTTCATCAAGGATAAACGTTGTGCCACTTTCAAGGAGTGCTTGGAAGAGGCCGATGTTTACGCGGGTAGTCCCCAATCGCCCGTCAAAACTAAATTTTATGGTCCTAAGGCCCCTCCTAAATTGGTTCTAAGATTTACCAAAGTTCCTAGTCCCTAGAAGCCAAGAAACTTCCATCCATCTGAACACCGAGACGTTAAGCCCCTCCTTTCTTCTCCCCCGGTTGTGCCGTACCAAAACAACCCGAACATTTGCTACAACTACGGAGTTCCCTGTCATTACCGCACGAACTGTCCTCAAAACTCCCGATTCGCAAACTCTCAAGCCCACCAAGTGCACCAAATCAGGGCCACCCCTGCTCCTCCTCCGTCGCCTCAGGAGAACCCCGAACCTCTCTCGCCCGCCAAAATTCCGGACCATCAGGTGAACTTCCTCTTTAATGAGAACAACCCTGGTGGATTGAAATTCGAGAACGGAACCGTGAACGGTTGCCGATTATCCACCCTCGTCCGTGATACCGGATGCACCTGTATCGTAGTGTCTGAGGACCTACTCCTCCCTGTTGGCCCCGATCACAAGAGGTTTGCGGTGGTCCACGACTACCTCGGCCGGGCCAGTCGTTTCTCAGTAACTCGTTGTCACATCGAGTGTGACTATATGTCCGGTTGGGTCGAAGTGGTAGCGGCCCCAATCAAGTTCTGCTCCGTTTTGATCGGCCAGAGCCCCGTAATCCACGTCCATCCCATGATTACTCGTACACAGGCAGCCCTGGAATCCCATGCACCCATTCCCCTGGAAACTCCTATCGACCCGGAGTTCCAAGCCTTCCTGAGCGACAAGTTTGCCCGCACCCAGAAGAAGTGCGCAACTCTCCTCCCCCTTTGGGAGAAAACTAAAACCCTCAAGCGTGAGTCCACCCGAGGTAACAAACGAGTGTCGTATATCCTGAAGAAGGATTTATTGTATCGTGCCTGCTCGGAAGTCACCGACCAAGAAACACATGCTTTGTGTGTTCCCCGTGAATACACCCCGCAAGTATTGAAGCTCTCCCCTGCCAGTTTATTCGCAGGTCATTTTAGCTATAATAAGACCGCGCAACGAGTCTTCAATTATTTCTTTTAGCTAGGTGCAGCCAGAAAGATCGCCGAATATTGTCGGTCATGTGATATCTGCCAAAAGCCGTCCGCTCCAAGCCATATCCCCTCCCCATCCTCCTTAGGAAAGCTTTCAACGAAGAGGTGGATAATCTGGTAGCGTTAGATATAATAGAACCCTCGGCGTCCGATTATTGCATCCCCATTGTTATGGTTCGCAAACCCGACCACACTTTCCGTATGTGTGTCGATTTTCGCAAGCTAAATTCGGTAACGGTGTTCGACGCAGAACCCATTCCACTCATAGATGAAAATCTCCATTTATTCGAGGAAATGAACTTCATTTCCGAATTAGACCTCTGTAAGGCGTACTAACAAATTCCCCTTCGTCCAAACGCCCGCAAGTATACCGCCTTTGCCACATATAAGGGCCTCATGCAGTTTAAACGACTTCCCTTTGGGCTTGTCACTGCATGCAGCAATTATAACAGAATGATGCGAAGAATCGTGGACGGGCTGCCCCACGTCTCTTTTTATTTTGACAACCTGTATGTAGCGACCGCTACGTGGGACCAGCACCTCATCGCTCTCCGCGCCCTACTCAATAGGCTTCATGAGCACGGGCTCACCCTTGGGCCTACTAAGTGCCACTTTGCTTATAATACGATTAAGTATCTGGGATTCAAGATCGTAAAAATAAGATGAGCCCCCAGGAAGAAAAAGTCTGAGCCATCGTTGAGATGCCCCTCCCCCGCATGAAGAAACAGTTGAGTTCATTTATGGGATCGGTCACATTTTACCGTCGCTTCATTCCCAACTTCGCTTCAATCGCGGCACCGATAACTGCCCTGCCTTAAAAAAAATCCCCGGATCCCCTCTCCTGGGACCCCGAAACCTCTGCCAGGTTCCATCAGCTAAAGAACCAGCTAACGTCCGTTCCCATTCTGAGGCTCCCGAACTCGACTAAGCCTTTCGGCATTAAGACCGATTCCGGTGATGAAGGGATTGGATGTGTTCTCCTTCAATATGCTGATAACGGAGACAGCTACCCGGTGGCTTACGCGAGTAGAAAGATTTTACCACGCGAGCGAAATTATTCAGTAATAGAACGGGGGGCCTTGGCAATAGTCTGGGGGGTTATCAAGATCAGTATGTACCTAATATGAAAGCCTTTTGTAGTGGAAAGAGACCACCGCCCCTTGTCGTTTCTGAGAAATACGAAAAGTCAGAATGGGCGCATCATGAGGTGGTTGCTGATACTCCAACAATATCAGATTGAAATATTGAACGTCCGCGGCAGTGACAACTGTGTTGCAGACAATTTGAGTCGTAACCCGGTGGCAGAAGAAGCCGACGAGCCACTAAATTAAAATAACTGTAAATATGGTATTTCTCCTATAGCCTAGAAGTTTAATGCTTAGCAAAAGTTTGCCGATATTATAATCTCTTAAGTATATATTACCTCATTAATGTTTTTAATTATGATTTTTTTTGGTCCAGTAAGTTGTTTAGTCGTTAGTCCTATGTTCACGCCTCAATTTAAGTGCATCCTTTTTTTTTGGCTCCTGTGTTTTTTTGTTTTTTTTAATTGTACTAGTTAAATTATCTCTAGAATTGACCCGTTTAAGGCTTGTGTCCGTGAATTCCCCGCTGAGCACAGATTAACATTTTTTTTGTATGTACACCTGTCGTAGCAGGTCAGAATTTCCCTAGACCCTTGATAATTCTAGTTCGACGGGTGGGATGATCCTTTCCTACGCAACTGCTTTGAAAAGCATCATCTTTCGGATGGAAAATGTGTGGGGGAATTCCACGTGGAATTACTTTTCCAGTACGGAAGCGATGTCCTTGCGCTGGGGAAGATTCTAGAAGTTGGTTAGGCTCAAATGGGTAAGCTTGCTTCCCCTCCCACTTCCAAAATCGGTAGCCTCGAACCACGTCCACCACTGACCACCTTAACGCGGGTTAGAATCGCCTTGGCGTGAAGATTCGAGGCCATTCGAGAGTAGCGCTGTTTCCCCCACCCCCACGGGGAGAGCCTCAGATATATAGAGGGCTCGTCTTCCATGTAGTAGACACAGAATTGAGAAGTCTCGCCCGGACCCAACAAGATTCCCCTAGTTCCAAGTCAGGTGCTAACAACAAAGCAAAGTGACGGCTGAACTATTTGTGTGTTGGAATTAGCTCCAGCTAGTGAGGTAATTCCATTTGACGAAAACCACTGAACGATTTTTCCGACTCCACTCATCACCTCCTGTCGAAGCCCTCCTCGTTCGCCTCTCGTTTTCGGGTTGCCGAAATACTCTCCCCTGGACCGGACGTTACCGCCGCCCCCCTTTTTGAAAAGCCGTCATCACGTTAACTTCCCGCTCAGAATCTCCGAGCGCCCTCGCCATCACATTTATTGCCTTCAGAAGACATCCATGAAGCCTTACCCTGACGTCTCACCCGGAATCCTCCGTAAGCCAACCCTTCCCTCCCTTCAGTAACCCATTTGAGTTAATCCTCCCCATTTGAAAATTTTCCTTCTGTAATACATTAAATTTTAACTTCAGAGTCTGATGTATAACTACAATCCCTTCCCCCCCCATCTCGTTTACCGATGTAATTTTGCGCATTAATTCTCTTATTTTTATGTAAATAAAATTATATTTTTGTACATGCCTCTTTAAATAACCTTAAGCTTTGCCATTGCCCAAATTTTACCTGACCTCGTTGCACTCTTATCTCGTTGTTCTGCGCGTCGAACCTTGTGGCATTCCGTTCTTTGTCGGTTCGCCTTTAAGTTATTTGTCCCTCCCCCATAGATATAATATGGTATTGATATAATGTAATGTCATACCACGACAGCCACCAAAGTTCTCTTTCAGTTAATCTCGGGACAGATTTGAGGTGCGAGAGCTTGCTCCATCTTGCTTGAACCAGAACTTCCCAATAAGCGACGGGAACAGGGTCTGCAGCTCCCTCTTGAGGGTTTTGAGGACCTCAACATACCTCTTCTTGGTGACTATTACTGTCGCGCCAGATTCCTCGAAGAATAATGGTCCGATGATGTCTCTGGCTAAGATTGCAGTCCATACCGTGCACTTTGGGGAGTGTAGTGGTGGTGGTTACCTAATTTAGTTTGGAGGTCCGCCAGAAGACATTTGTCTTCGAGTTTACCCTTACTTCAAGATGGAAATGAGCTTTAACTGAGGTCCAAAGGAGATTAAGAAAAGTCTCCTGAATCTTCTCCAGTATCTTGACTTCCATAGCCATTCTCTTTTCCTTGTCTGAGGCTGTAAGGGTCTGCTTCGTCTGTATTTTGTATGGGTAGGCCTTTACATCTATTACTAGCGCTCTCCTGTAAGACTCCCGGGATATACCGAGGAACTGACTTCGCTTGCGCACAGAGCGTTTTGGACTATGCTGAACTGACTCTCTCACGCTCTCGACCAGCTCAGCTGTGCGCTTCTTGAATGGCTTGGACGGTTGTCACTGGCTGCATTGAGGTTCTCCACTGTCCCATAGATCTCGAAGTGGTCCACCCAGTCCTGAATTCTGCTCTTGGAGCGGACTTTTTCACATTCGAACTGATGCACGAAAGTGTCCTGCACTTTCTTGAACGAGCCTGACTTGCAGTAATGTTTGACGCAGGATATTCTTTGCTGGAACTCCCATTGAGATCTAGTTGTGTTCACAGGCGTTGTTTCTGTCATGTCCTGCAAAGTAAGGGTGATTAGTAAAAGAATGAAGGATAAATCGCAAAAGTATGTGCAGGCCCGTTTTGGGGGGTGACCCTGTATATATATATATATATATATATATATATATATATATATATATATATATATATATATATATATATATATATATATATATATATATATAAATATATATATATATATATATATATATATATATATATATATATATATATATATATATATATATATATATATATTAATAAAACCACTGTGGAGGAGCGTAGTATTTATTATCTCGAGACCAGTTTCGGCATGGAGTTTGTCATGCCAGCCTCACTCAAACACTAAGAATATGTATGTATTCTTAGTGTTTGACTGAGGCTTACATGACAAACTCCATGCTGAAACTGGTCTCGAGATAATAAATACTAGGCTCCTCCACAGTGCTTTTATTAACATATTTGGAATCTGTCATTGGATTTAACAATTGTTGTCTTCCAGTTTTGGAGGATAGGATCACCTGATGGACCTGAAGCAGAGCAGTTGTCTAATTATGCCATTATCTTAACCGCACCAATTTCTCTTGGATATTTTTCCATATTTATATATATATATATATATATATATATATATATATATATATATATATATATATATATATATATATATACATACGATCAGTAAACACACGTTAATTTCAATCCAAGGAAACCCTTAGAGGAAACTGAAACGACGGTATTGTGCCAAATTATTAAAACACGCAAACCAAATCTTCATTCAATACCTATGATTAGTTCAAAAGGTATATCAGCGCACAAATTGTCTAAATGACTTCTATCCATATTAACTCATCTATTTGGTAACCCATCAGGAATTATATATAAAAAAAATCATCAAGACCTTGTTATTAAATTAAAACCTGTTAGATTCGTTGAAGTTTATTTACCAAGGTCCGAGTGTATGTCTTGCTTGACTTCCTCACTGAACTTTTGCTTGAAGTAACTCTACCCTTCTCGTCCTCCACATTTATTCAATTGATAAGACTATTCATAAAAGATTGTTATTCTAGCATTAACCGTAATTGAAATATGAAAAATTTGGCATGGCAATGGATAACTCCCTCTCATCACTGCCAAGTTGCTTCTACATGCTTTTCAATCGAAATAATTTCGAGAATTCTTTAACACAAAGCCATTTGGCATCATTACGTGGACTATGTATTTAGTCATCAGAATGCGATGAGAGCAACTTCATCCTTGCTCTTAATGTCCTTGTCTCTTCTATAAAATTTACTTGAGAAGGCTTAAATATAAAATTTTCAGGGTATAGAAAATCAACTGATATATTGTCGAGCACATATTTTACTTAATCCATCCCAAGAGTGCCAAAGAGTCAGTTTTTGCCTCTGTGTATTTAAGAGCTTACATAGTGTGTGGTGCAGTATTCTTTTACGGTGAACTAGAATTGATATTTACAAGAGACAAAAATCGCAAATACTTAGATTTCTTGCTGAATTCTGCATCGATAAACACTAAAGAACATTATATCAAGACAAGAACATCTCCCAACTCTCCACAATAGCTTAATTTTACCTTATTACAACTATTTCGATCTCATTCCTCAACTTTAACAAGTGAACGTTAATGTAATTTTAACCAATCAAAATTTAATTGTTAGTTGCAATTGTTAAAAGGTATTCATCGGTCAAATCATAAATAGAATTCAACAATTAATAAAACAGCACAAATCAAGACAAGAAACCCAAGCCTGATTCCTTTATTGCTCGCAATATGACCACCAAATAGAATGAAATAACACCGAAATTATGTTAAAGAAAAATTACATTATTGAATGGAACATTTTATAAATCAGCAATAATAAAATATGAAAAAGATAAAAATTTTAGTGCAGAATTTTAGAAATTAAATAACTTTAATATATGGGTATGTCGTAGAATCGACTCTCGACGATATACCATATATAACTATTATTGAGGGAACTTCTTTAATTATCTTTAGAGTGCGTGATTGTCTGGCGGGCCGATATTATGTATCTTCGATATGCTTAAAAAGTGGAACTGAGCTCGAGGATAATAATATTGCTATCATTAATAAAATAGAGTTTTATTAATAATAACTATCAACAAACACAAACGGAAAATATTGACATAAACAGAGAATGGAAAGGGTCGTGGGGGCTCGGGCTAATCCGAGGATTAAAGGATTTAAAAAGGTAAAACAAATATAGAGTTAAAGAGATGGGATGGTTCGCTAAACCATTTAAAGCACAGGATAGAATTGACAAAAGGGTTAAGTACTCAAAGGTGACGTTTGGCTTACGTAACTTTATACTAGTGGTGCAGTGGAAGGCGACGTGAAGGAATTTTCGGTCCGCTGGCGAGTTCCAGCCGAAGGGGGGGGGGAAATAAAATGATCCTGACGTGGCGTCTTGGGAATGAGAACCGTTTCTCGACGAACGGCTTGAAGAACAATGGCTGTTCTACGTTGTTCTCTTCCGAACAACAGGGGGGGGTGAGAACCGTCTCTTGTCTAAGGGCTCAAGAACAATGGCTGTTGTAATGTTGTTCTCCTCTGAACAACAAGGGGGAAGGATGAGAACCGCTTCTTGGCGAACGGACTCAAAAGAACAATGACTGTTCTACGGTGTTCTCTTCTGAACAACGGAGGAAAGGTGAGAACCGTTTCTTGTCAACGGGGCTCGAACGAACAATGGCTGTTCTAACGTTGTTCTCTTTCTGAACAACGAGGAGGAAGCCTTGAGGACTTGGCGTCACGAAAGGCTCGAACCTTTGGCACTCAAGGGATATTGTCCTCCTTCTGGACAAGTGATGGTGAATCTCGAGGTCGAGGTCCCTTGGCAAACAAAGGGAGAGAGGGTCGTGGTGATGTTTCGCGACGAAAATCTGGATCTCCAATCTGATCTTAGTGGTAAAGTTTCTATCGAAATAGTCGAGACACTCCCTTGGCGTGGGGGACAATGGAGTGGGAACTTCGAGGGAATGCACAGCCGAGGCTGGGAACAATGCCTTATCTGCCCATAAGCCTAACTCAATCTGGCGAGGTCGGCGTATGGGGGCGAACGGGGGGACGATAACCTCCTTGTTTAAACATTGACATCCGGTGGCTGCGATAAGACGCCAAGCTTCGAAGCGAAGATGCACGTGGGAGCATCGTGGTTTTAAATAATATGTGATAGGAGTTGAAACTAACGCTGCCTCAACCCGTTCTATCACAGGGTAGAATAGTTGCTATCAAATTAAAATAGATAAACGCTGTGTATAAAATAAATATAGTTTTATCAATTCAATAGAATAATGTTTAATAAATTTATCTTTTAACTTTTGTTAGAGATGTGTATATGTTTAATAGATGTATATATTTTAAAAACCATTTTACGCTGTTAAAGTATCGTTCTTCATTTTTTTCCCTTTTCTTCGCACGATACTTGATTGACAGCGAATGTGTTTCTAGTAACCTAGTTGTTATAAGCCTTCTAACTACCTTTTGAAGATGTTTTAATATGAACGAAAACATTTGGGCCTAATTTCATCGTTTCAATAGACTATGTTAACATAGTCTATTATTTTGTTTGTTTCATTTTTATTTTTTCACTACTTCTTTCATTCTCTTCCTTCCCTCATCTCAATCTCTCTCTTCCTCGCCTTCACTTTTTCCAGGTCTTGCTATTCTACTCTTTGAAATGATTCCTTCTCTTTAGCTTTAATTTCATTTAATCCTTTCCCTAAAAATGCATTTTATCGTTGTTTTTGTGGTTATGTATATTTTTGTCGGTTGGATTTTTCACATGTCAATTCTCAAGATGCTGTACCTATATTTCATTTTTATTTATTTATTTGTCTTTTCCTAATATTGGCTCATATTTTGTGAACAGCGTTCCCTACCTTTCCGTGTAGTCTATAGATGGCTGTCTTCTCTTATTATATCTATTCCTTAATAATGAACATGAAAATATAGTTCAAAAGTACTTGGATTCATCTTTTCATTTTCGTGTGAGTGATGTTTTTCAATTATTGATTCACCTTTGCGCACTTTGTGAGCGTACCATATATATGTACAGCGTGCGCAGGATTTTTTTTAAGATATATTCGCAAAATTTGGGTCAGTTTGTCTCCATGACGGGTTCTTTCGATCCCACTTGATCAACCCAATCCTCCTGTGGCCTTGATGACAGCCTCCAGGCGACCACGGAACCGGCCACAGGCCTTCGTCAATATCTCACGTTATGGGCTCCTGAAAGGCCTGACAATCATGGCACTCAGATCGTCCTTCGCGTTGCATCTGAATTTGTTGGTTTCTCGTTCCACCGCGCCCCACACAGAAAAGTAAAGGGGATTGCTTCACCACGTCGCTCAGAACACGGATGTAGCAGTTGGTGTTTAGCCTGGGTCCATCAAGGAATAAATGGGCTGGCATTAAGTCACCTTCACTGCTGACGACGCCGAAGACCATGATTGTCGCTGGAAATTTAATTTGCGTTACTCTGAGCACGTCCTGGGTGAAACAACGAGCCAGCTGTGTCCTGGGAGTTGATCTTCCGGTTTTGGCACATATTCTTCTCGTGGAAGAACAACAGCATGTTTGGCTCTAACGGATGTTTCGACTTGTTGATCAGCTTCTTGGTATGCGCGAGTCGCTTTTCTTGCATCGCATTGGACATAAATTGTCCCTTCATCATATTTTAGGAAAAGTATCGAATGGCTTTATGGACCACCATCCTGATGAGCTTTTCTTCTACACATTTCTCCCTTGCAATTACATGCATCGACTTTCTAGGATCATTGTTGATAATCGCCTGAATTTCAGCGATGAATTTCGTCGTTCTGATGGCTTCAGATCGTAAACCCTTGGTTTTCCTCTCTCTTGTCGCCTCGTAGTCGAATCCTGAATCTTCTCTAGCTCGCTTTTGACCTTTTCCACTATCCTTCTGTTGGCGTTGAGGAAGTCTGAAATCTCCGTGTTTGTTCTCCCGGCGAGGATTCCAAGGATGATTAGATGTCTCTTTCACAAATTGGGGGATTTAAAATTTTCCATAGCAATTATTCTGCAAAAAAAAAACAACAAACAAAAGTGGTTATTGTTTTTAAGAAGAAAAAGACAGACAACGAAGGTAAAAAATTTTGCGTAAAATTAGCAGTTTGAAAATTGGGAACGAATACTCTTACGACCCCATCTCTCCCTCTCTCTCTTTATCCCCCCATCTCTCTCCTTATCTCTCTCTCTCTCTCTCTCTCTCTCTCTATATATATATATATATATATATATATATATATATATATATATATATATATATATATATATATATATATATAGGAACAACTTGTTTGGGCACTAATGTGATAATTTTCAAGTTTAATTAAAGGAAAAAAACAAAAGACCCTAAAATAAAAAATAATGACCTGCTATAAAACGAATCCACCGTGTATCACTGGAATTTACTGATGAAAATAAAAATATGTGAGCAAACGAGATGTAAAGCAATTAAAAAACGGCAAATTAGCAAAATTATCGGTCATAAGACAGTGATGGCGCTCAATAACCACATTACGAGAAATGGAAAAATATTACCTTTATTTTTCATTGTTGAAACCCATCACGGTTGCCGATCGTTTCTTTAAAAGTAAGAAACAACATGATGTAGACGAGTATTTGTCGTCTTAATATTACCCACTAAAAACATAAGAAAGTTTACTGTACGGGTAAGAATGACGACAAGATAAATAAAAAAATGGTGCCAGTGATCAGTTCTTTAAAAGGTGATGTTTACAATTGATTTTAATATTCCTTTTACGCCCTAGCAAGAGGTGTTCTGCGGGGACGCGTCGTACGAGCGAGTGTCACTGAACACGGGTAACTTAGAGGTCTACATTACTCTTATATACGCATGTAAGTAAGGGTGTTTGTAGTCCTTGAGATAATAGAGGAAATATCTAAAAATGTCAGAAATTTGAGCGGTTAAGAATTCGCTAGCATAAAAAAACCCGCCTGTTTTAAACCGAAAGTCTTTTTCGCTCAATTTGCACTTAAAATAAAAACCCGTTCGTAATTATGAAGTCTTTTCTATATTGGTTCGTTTCTGATCGCAGAACATCTCAATGAGTTGCTTACGGACTCCAACATTAAAGGGTGTGGGACCTTACTGGTCTCTGCTAGTCTGATCGGAATTTTTGGTCCATTCACTGTCATTTTCGTTGTATCAATAAGTCGATGACTCGAGTGCCATCGAGAGCCATCTGAAGATGTCTTTTTGTTGAGGGTTAGGAACAAGGATTACCTCAAAGGTGTTGAATTGCCATATATATATATATATATATATATATATATATATATATATATATATAGAGAGAGAGAGAGAGAGAGAGAGAGAGAGAGAGAGAGAGAGAGAGAGAGAGAGAGAGAGAGAGAGAGAGTGAGAGAGATTAATCCATGTACACAAAAGTTGTGCACGCATCAGATGTTACAGCTAGCGAACATCTGAGCCCTCTTTGTTCAATTCATCTCCTCTTCAACCAGTATTTATTGGCTCTTGACCTCTAACACCAATAATTCTCTTTTTTCAATTCCGTATCTTCCCTTTGAGTCTGTCGACCTCGCACGCGCTCTCTCTCTCTCTCTCCTTTTCGCGCTCACCTTCTCTAAAACAAGAGAGATTATGCTCAGGAACCAAGATCACCCTTAGAAACAATCAAAGACACTTTTTCATCGTTGTGATCCGTTCCACTTCGGTAGATGGATTCACCAAGTTCCAGCCATTCATTATAAGAACCTCAACTTCATAAATAAAGTTATATTTTCATCAAGTTGTTTATAGAAATTCAAGTACAAATTTATTTGGTCTTACATTCACAAGAAAGAACAGACCACAGACCTCTCTCGCTATATATATATATATATATATATATATATATATATATATATATATATATATATATATATGTGTGTCGAGGAATAGACAATACGTCTATATATACGTATATGTATCTATTGGTTGGGAGGAAAGAGATAAAAGCCACGAGAATATGTATATATGTAGTTACATACACATATATTCTCTAATGTACGTATGCGTCTTTGCTACGTACAAGTACGTTCACTTCATAAAAGTAATCGATTTATTACGAGGTATAAGAGTGCGATTTTAATACATGGGCCGATAGCGTTTAATGAGTTTACCAAGTTGCAGTTCAAGGATGTATTTAAAGAGTGAAAACCAAAAATATAATTTTTAATAAGTTACTAGTTAACATATATATACATACGGGAAATATAGGAAATGTAAATAAAATAATACTGACAGACTATATAAAATTGGCAATCAGGTAACGTTAATTACTTGTTAATTGGCTTTTAAGGAATATTTATACAGAAGGAATATTTAAAAGTCGGAAAGCGGGTCGATTAACGGGAGATGCAATCGTTTTACTTTAAAGGGAGTCCTCGAGGAAGGAGACTCCTTTAACGAGTCGGCGCGGTGGAATGGAGACGGAAAATGGTCGTGATTCTCGGTCGAATATCCTGATGGTGACGAGAATGAAGGGAGGGGGGGGGGACCAGAAGACGAGTTCACGATCCTGCTTGAAGACGGGCGAAGGCACCTCTCTCCAGAGAAGTTCAACCTCCAAAATTGAGACTCTGACGCGGCCCGGCGCGAAATCTTACACGAGAAACTTGAGATCCTTGAAGAGGGGGTTCTGATGAGACGAGAAGAATCCCGGTCAGTCTTTCGGGGACAAACCGATTCGAGGATTTGCTCTGAGTAGAGTAAGCCTTCACAAAAGAGATGGATCTTCCTGGTGAGATCCAACCTCGATGGTATACGCGAATACCATGGACTTGGGCAAACAGATACACGATCTGAACCAAAGGCGACGAGATTTCAAGCTCAATCTCTTGATCTTTGAAAAACGCAGGGTATTTATATGACGGCCATTTTTTTATGCTCAATCGACTACAGAGACTAGCATTTCATCGGCGAGGTGAAAGCTTTTAGCGCTCAGCTTAACTGATATTCAAATTCTTTCTTCTTTTATTTTTCTCTTTGGATACAGAGCTTTTTACTCAATGTGGAGTTATAGTTAGAAGACATAGGGAGGAAAGGAATTCAAGAAACAAAGGGGGTATACTTCTTGGCGTTCCCTTTCCCTTATATATATATATATATATATATATATATATATATATATATATATATATATATATATATATATATATATATATATATTAGCGGTCATAATGATTCGAACAATTATGATGGTGAGCAATGCATGATAAATTACAGGTATAAAATAAGCATGGCTATAAGTTGTACATGTACAGTGTACATGTTTGATTTTTTCCATCTTTCGCGAGTCTTGATGAGCACTCTTCACGAAAGATAAAACAAATCATAAGCCTCCCCGGGCATTCGAACCAGCGGTCATTTGTATGAGAAGCGCAAACGTTACCAGTGAGTCATATGAAAAGTCTTTAACACCTCTCCCATTTACAGTCAAATTATTGGTACCATATAATTCGAAAGTACCCAGTGTAATACCGAGGCTCCCGCACTTCTCGCGCAAAAGGTTACTAGATCGAATCCTGAGTTGGAGGTTGTTTGGCATTCGCAAGCTGCTTTATACCTGCGGCGAAGCGCCAGGTCAAGGCGTCGCTTTTCTTTCAACAGGATTAAAGTTCATTGTGCCCATTTAGAGCCATGAAATGACCCATATGACCATGGGACATATGGTTATTCATCTTGGAGATTTCAAATCTGCCATCGGATTTGGCGCCATCTAGTGGCAGAAGCCTCATTTAGCCATTCAAAGGCACTCGTAAGTGATTTGAACCATGGGAAACCATCAATGCAATAACCATTTATTATCCTATCACAAAACGCCGCACGTCATTGTAGGGACTTTGCCTCTTGTTTATGCATTATAGAACTAATAGGAAAAGTTTACTAAATTCAAAGTTTAATAACTTAAAAAATTCAAACCATTTACTAAAGATATTTCGTGCACATTAACTCACATGTATGTTCTATGATTACTATACGTTTCAATGATTTATATATCATACCCTTTATCACATTAAAAAATAATAAACATGTTTAATATTAGCGCACAGGTCTTACGTCTGGCATGTATGTCTATGCTCACGCTGCCAGAGACAGTAAAGAGGTTGGAAAATGAAGAGAAGGGAGATAAAAGAGACGAATGCAGAAAAAAGAATAAGCAAAGCGCAAGATAATTTATTAAAAGGAGCCATTCCTTTCCAAGAGATAAAATAAGTAAAACCTTCAAGACGAGAGGCTCAACCCTGAGATAAACGGTGCGATCAACCAAGCTGCAACCACCTTAGGGAAACCAGCTGAAAGGGAGTGTAAAAATCGCCCGAACCAAAGCCAAAGAAAAATAACGAGTTTGAACCAACCAGGTCTGAGCCAACCTCGGTACCCTCTGAAAAAGAACTCACATACCCTAATTCTAACCACTGAACCAATCAGTCTCTCTTACTCCAAAATCTGTAATAATATAAAATACCCAAGCAAAAAAGACAAAAGAGTGATGGCCGGCCCACTAGCTACGCAAAATAGTGATTAATATAGAAGTTTATTTATTTACAAATGAGACGAGGGATTATTCCCCTTTTAAGGGTCTCGAGTATGCACCATTAATGGTATTTTCAAAATAATCCTTAGCACAATACAGACTAGATTACCTTTCACATGCTCAAGTGAGAGGGATCCTGAAAAAACTTAGCTGTAGATACCTTATCATACGATAAAATATACTAAATTCAAATTTGAATGAATAAATGACTGGGAACTTTACCAAGTTAAATGGATACAAATTTTCCTTTTCGCCAAAATGGGTCGACTTCAATTCTCCAAATCCGATGATATAATAAAGTCGGGTGAAAGTAGGATTAAGTTCTTGCAGGAACTACTCCAACCTTTGACATCCCCTCCCCCCTCCACCCCCACACGTCCCACCCCTAAACACAAATTCAATTTTAAAATGTCTGTATGATGTAGTAATTAGACACACAACATAATTTCTAGCAACACATTTCTTTTCGTGTAAGTGCGACAGAATTATTTGGAAGAAAAAAAACAGAACACAAACTTAAAAGAAATTCAACATCATGAACAATGCAATAATCTCTCTTAAGTAATAAAAAACTGTGTAAAAAACAAATCAAAGTGGCCATGTCCATGTGCCTTTCTGGGTGTTAGGAAAATTGTCGATTATCACCTAAAGCTGGTAGGCCTTGATGTAGGCAAGGGCGATTCAGGGAAAATGGAATGACACACATTTCCCCACTTTCCACAGAAGGCTGTAGTAGTTGTCCTCTTCTGTGTGGTGGCGAGTCATTCCTTTTGTTGAGGTGGCTGCTTTTCGTCTTTTGCCAGCCATGTCCTCACATAAGGCAGTGGATCCCACTGTCTACATGGTAGTCCCACACAGCTGATGAAGATGAGATTGGCTGCATTCTTGGGTGTGATTTTGCTCCTGTACTCTGTAATGGCTGTGTTTATTGAGCTGAACCCTCTTTCACAATCTGCATTGCTTGCAGGTAGTGTGTCTACTGCCATAATCAGCTTATCCATCCGGTTGGGAATGCTTCTCCCTACAATTGCCTTGTACTCCACGAAACCAAGATGGGCCTCTTTTTCATTCAAATGTAGGACCTGACTTAAAGCCTTCACCTCCTCTTCTCCAAATCGAGGATTGTCATGTTCCCAGCCGTCAGCGTCGAGAACTGACATTTGATTGATGAGGGTGTTGTGGGTCTCTTTCCGGTTGGCTGTGACACTGGCCTGTACTCTGTTTGCTGTGGTTGTGAAAAGCCTTTCTTTCATGTTGTCAGACACTGCTTAAATGAACTGACCAGAGTTGATGATAGGAGACTTGCACACACTTAGCTGCTCTCCCTCGAGTTCTATCGTTCTATCGCTTCCTTTGATTGGTTGGAAGCGACTGTGCGTTGTCCTGGGTAGGTACTGAAGATTTCGTTGCATTTGAAATACATTGTCATGGTGGTGTGGGCCTTTGGGAGTGTCATCTGCCTGTTCTGGAGCATTTCAGACAAGTCTTTGAGTTCACTGAGAACATCTGCCATCACTGCAAGGCTCTTTAGGAAGTTGATCGAGCACAACTTGGAGAGCAGACCTTTGAATTTAGCCCTCTCCCTGCCATCCCTGGTCTCATCCTCTGGTGCCTTCTAGAAATGTTGTGCCAAGGTTGGAAAGGAGTGCCAAACTACAGAGACTGCCCTGTATAATGAAGCTACCCAGCGAACATTGAACACTTTACCGATCCATTTGAGGGTGATGTGGAGGATGTGAGCGCATCCACTTAGCTCTCTGACGTTTTTCGGTGACTGGCTGTATAATGAGTAGTGTCAAGGAAGGCCTGGAAGTCTTTTGTTCCTCCTTTTTACATCCACAGCAGATATTCTTTATTAATTAGAGATGGTTTACTCAATAACAAAGCCACTTTAAAAAGTGGTCGAGGGAAGTGATTCCTAAAAGTCCAAAGATGTCATAATAGGCCTACTATCACGGGCAACATTAGAAAAAGTCACCCGTGAGCGTTCACCCACTTAGCACGACCACTACTACCATAACTACAATGCGGACTGCCGAGCCGAGCGCGCGTGTACATTGTAAGCGAATGTATGGAAATGATCTAGTCCAACGCGTTACAAAATGCACTTCAATACGTAAAAACACATATGAAGTTCTGTTGATAGAATGAATAATACCAAAGAGATTTTTAGGGAGCTCTCAAATTTACATTTATTTCGGAGAAATTTGCTTGAAAAATGTACTGATCCTGTTGTGTGATAGGCTGCTGCGTCCCCCCAAAGCGTTTCGCTGTGTACCGGCTGTATATTTATTTCCAGAACGACGTACCGGACCGTTCCGGCTTACTTTCAACGCTGAATAAAGTCCTGGCACGCTAGATGGTCGCGCATTGGTGCGGAAGAGTTGGGTGGTTGTCCTTTCCTGAAGACTAGAATGGGGGATAGCGATATTTTATTTCTATCTACTGCCCATACACCGTACGGTAATGTAGTCAAAAGTATTCCTAACTAACACAGATTTTTTTATAGTTTTAAGCTGAAAGACCTAAACTATGTTGTTAAGTAAGAATACTAAAGCCATTCTAAAATTATGTTTCAAGGAAAAGGACTCAAATATCAATGGGATTGATTGTTCTGGAATCGACTACTAAGAAGTGGACCATTGAAAGTGTTTATAACATAATAAGAAAGATAAAATATAATGGATCAATAGCTAGGAAACCAGATAGTGTGAGATCCAAAACTGGTACAACAGAGTGCAACAATGTTGTCGTGGAGGAACTAATTCAATCTCAGGTGATTGTACCATAAAATCCTGGATCCCAATGCCAGATTGCGATCCATTTTGTTATTTGCCGAGAGAGTTTCTGTACACGCGATTTAAAATGGTTTAAATTGAAGGAGTACCAGCGATTTAAAATGGTTTAAATTGAATGAGTACAAGAGAATCCGAGTTTTCGGTGTGATCAGAATGCAACACAGGGCAGAAAAACCAGATGCATACTAATATGCAATCGCTACGGAAATGAAGATGCTAAAAAAAGTATGTTCACAGATGAAAGCCATTTTAACTTGTATGCAGGTAATCACAAAAAGGTAAATTAACAGTTTATGGTTTTAAAAAAATGGAAACTCAATTCTAACGGCTCTACCGTGTAACCTGACATTCAGCACTGGAGTAATGGCAGGGATTTCGTGGAAGTGGGAAAACAAACATTAATTTTATTGTTAAAAACAAAAGTAAAATAAACTCGGTGAGTTACACCACCCAGTTAGTTAACGTGCTACTCTCGATTGTCAGAAGCTGTATGCTGATGACTGCATTTTCTAGCAATTATGAGCATCTTCTCATACATCTCTAGCCTCCCATATTTATCTAACAGAGCATAGTTCTAATTTCATCAGAAAGGATGAATGACCGCCTTTATTCTTTGAGTGTGGTCTGATGGGAGTGACAACTGCATATGGAACTTCCTCACAAAAACGATTTACCTGAACCCAAAATAAATTCACTGAAAATAAACTTCAGTAGATAGATAATCAAGAGACAATAAATAAGAGGTCCAAAAGTGCATCTCTTCGTGGAAAAGCGATCGAAGACAATACGCCATATTTATTTGAGTTTTATTTTAATTTAAATTAATCTCTCGTCACAACATTTTTAGACATACGCTTTTAATTTTTTCAACGTGGAAAAGTATAAAATGTATGTAAATGAAACTTTCAAAAAACATATAATATACATCTAAGTTAGTTTGTACCAATTATCTTCCTCAAAATGTTTGAATTGTTAAACTATGAATTTAGTCAAGTTTATTTCTGTCCAATAAAGGAGGCAGAAACGGAAGTAAACTCAAAGAAAAAGAAAAATACAAATTATGAATAAAGCACAGGAAAATTTAAAGAAATACTTTGACAAAACATAGACACGGGTGATGAATATATGTTAATAGAAAAAGAATAAAGTTCTGAAATGGAAATCGTCATGGCACTTTACCACAAAAAAACCGAAAGCAGATGGCTGAAGAAAAGGTAAATTAGGCCTCTTTATATAAAAGGATAACCACTAGAGATAAACCTGATTTTGATAAGTCATATATCATTAACCTTAAAAGTTAAAGGCTAAAATAAAAAGTATTTGAAAAGGGGAGATTTAACGGTTTAAGACGCTATATTACATTTTCGAAATGATTTCCTTTATATTCCCAAAACACTTATTGCTTCTAAGGGACATTTAATGACATTTTCCAGAATATTAGCGTTGAATGAAGGGATTTCTTTTTTCTCGAACGCCATTCTTCATCTCGACGATAGAAGATGGTATGTCTTGCAAGATTTTCTTCCGCCAAACCCTAGTGAAAGGAGTGAAAGAGGCGATAAGTCTGGTGTTCTGGCTGACAAGGGAACATGGATCAATGTGATATTAATCTCTCAACCTTGGATACACACGGTGTGTGAAGTCATTTAAACATTGTATGGCACGTAAGACTCAGGAATCTGTTCAGAGCACCGGAGAATTAGATTTGATCAAATTAATTAAGAAAATAAGCAGTTTTATCTCAGGGTAAGATGTTAGAAATACTCAGATCTATTTGAAAAATAAAAAAAAAATATTATTGAAATGCAGAATAACATAATTTAATTGCACAAAGTGGAAATAATAAGAAAATGGCATCAAATGACTTTTAGACAATCCCAGGCATGACCCAATCCCCCATGTTGACAATACCCGAGAAGACTTTACGTAAAAGGTGAAAAAAAGATAACATAGTTGAATCTTTTGACGATAGTATACTAAAAAATACCTCAAGCTACAGTGCTAAAACTTACTATGTACTGGCGTCCGTCGACCTCACAGAAGAGAGGGAGGAAGTCCGAAAAGTAAGCACTGCCCTTGAACAGCTAAAGAAAAATTGGTCGATATTTTTGGTTCATTTAATTGCTCAAAACTTTCTGTCATGGAATGGTCGCTCATTGGTCTGAAGAGTTGGGTGGTTCTCCTTTCCAGAGGACTAAAATGGGGGTAGCTAAATAAAAGTTGGTATATTCTTGGTAGTTAACTTAATTGTTTAAAACTTTCTGTCATATTCTTTCTAAACAGTTATTAAATCTAAACCTCGCAGTTTTTTACAGTTTGCGTGTCTGTATAATAACAAATAAGGGTTAGTTACTAGTAGAATATCTTAAAATCATGTTTTGTGATAATACCAGGTTTAAATATAAGATTTTGTAAAAGTTAATTTGCCTTTCATTTTAATTTTCGATAACTCTATTTATTGTTTAATCAATGACTTTGTTTTTAAATGTTTTTTATATGGTTTTACTTTGTTTTAACATATTTTATTTTAATATGGTTTCTTTTCTTTCTTTTTTTCGTGCTTATGTTTCCCTATGAGACCACCCTTGGTCTCGTAGGCTTGTCCTTTCCATTGGAAACTTCTGTACTTGTATAATAATAATAATAATAATAATAATAATGATAACTCGTAACAGTTGTTTCCGGGAGTTACGAAAAAGAAGTTGCCTATATTTTTTGGCGAAAACCTTAAAATCCACAAAACCTGGAAATACATTTTGATAATAAAATAAAAATGGGGCTTTAACTTTTCAGTAAAATTGTTACAGCAAAATCTGAAGTGTTTATTTAGTTCTGAATTCGTTTCAAGGACAGCTATCACAGAAAGTTTTGACTATAAAGAAGTAAATTAATCACTCTCACAACCGCTGCTTCAATGCAAGTATAAAAGGGGGGTTTAAACAGTTAAATGGTTTGACAGTTAAATAGTATGAGTCTGTGCAGCAGACTTTTAGTTAGTTAAAGCCTTGCTAATTTCGCGCGGGGGTATTAAAAAATTACTCCAACGAGAGGCATCTCATTAACAAGGTCAACATACCTAAGTCGCGTGCTCTCAATTATTCTGAAATATGGCCTTACGACTTTCAAAACTTTCAATAATTCCCTGGCTAACCTCGAGAGGACCTTGGCAATTACACCATTCGAAAGATAATGTAAAACGACATAATTGTTTCAAATTTCAGTAGAATCGGCCGAATAGTTACAATGTTATTGCCAATAAACTCATTGAAAGTGAAAATGGCTACCATACGACCGACCGACCTACGAACCGACATAGTGACTTATAGAGTCAGGTGTGCGTGACTAAAAAGTTTGTAAGAAGATATCTATAAAGGGCTGAAACTAGAAATGTGGAAATGTATAGAAGATATATTGAAGCAGGTCCTTTTGTGGGCATTGGGGATGGAGAGATTACGCAAGCTTCCCAACTTTGCATTGTTGCTCACGAAACACCTACGTAACATTGAAGCATTTGGAAGGGCTTGAGTGCGCTAACGATTCCAAGAGCGATGAGCGATGCCGTCGGGAGCTTCAAACTCCTGTCAGGGTCACCCAAGACGGTAAGATCGTGGATGAGGTTCCAGACTAAACGCAACCAGCGGCGGACAAAGCATGCATGAGCCATATAAGACTCCTATGTTTGCTTCCGGCGGAGGAGGTCAGCGCCCAGCGTGTAGGCGCGACAAAGGCGGGCCTTGATGGACCAAGAATCCAACACCCCGATGCAACAAGCCTCGCCGAAATCGCATGTATCAATGTTTGGATCCGCAGTGGACGCGTTACTTGCCAGGTGCGCGTGCGTAGCCGTCGCGCAAAACAAATTCCTCAGCAAATGGCTTTCGTCTCTGTTTTCTTTCCGGCCTTTTCTCTTTCTTCGATGAGACCGGATTACTGACGATGAAACCAATACTCTGACACGAGTTGGAGCCAACGACCATTGCTGGGTATACATTATGGCAGGGAAGGCACGCTATTCATCCAACTTTTATGTGCAGCAGGGTAATTTACCTCTGCTAGACCATTCACCGTTGTGTGTTGATTTAAGATACTTCAGCATTTTTGGGTTAAGAGGCGAAAAGACGCGGGGACTTATGGTTCACCTAATTAGCAAATCTCTGCTAAGGGCTATAAGAGATCTAAGATCGATGCCAAGGAGAGAAGAAAAGCTACTAGTACCCCAGGGAAACGGCTACATACGGATAATTTGGTGGAAGACTTTGTAGAAAAGCCGTGAACACGGCATTTGTTATCCATATCAAATTAACATCGTTGTTTCTTTGATTCTCCAAACTTATTATGTGCTATTGAGGGTTGATGGCTGAACTTGGAAGTAAGCATCATGTAATTAACATCACATACTCTGATTGAGGAAATAAATAAGAGTCCTTGACCAAGTATGTATACCATGAACCTCTTGTAAATCTCTGTCAGAAACAGATAAAATAACCTCCTCAAAGATGGCATCTTCTATACATGTAGGAACTACCAAAACTCTTAGAGGTTACCAATGGATGGTGGTTGATTTAAAAGATAAAATGGCTCACATTACCCTCAGATTAATGGAAGAAATAGATTCGTTCACCGAGAGATTTATACAATTCGTCGAAAATTCTTTGTCAAGAGCAAGTGGTCCATTTCGTCTTCTCGAACGACTTTTACCGAAGAGGTCATCTGTTAGATGGAATGCTCAACTAAATTCAATGGCAATTAGCAAATTAGGAAATAATTTATTTAAACTGGGAGGGGCAACATCCAAATTTAGCGCAAGAAAATCAGTTGTAAACTTTTGTGACTGTAAAAAAAGAGAATCGATAACGACCACCAGATTGTTTAATGCACCTGCCGCCACAATCCTTGGGGAGGGACATGAATCAACATACCAAAATACCCTCTTCACCCCACCCCTTATATACATTGTTACTTAATTGCAAAGTTATCCATCCATTTCCTAATACCATCGAGCATTCATACCGATCGGTTGCTATGCAACGTCACTCCGCTGCCAATGTGTACAGGAAGCCACGCCTCGAAAATTGTTGCCCTGCCAACGGATTAATTCAGTTCGATAATGGGAAAGACCCTAAATAATTGCACTGGGCAATTAAAAAGGATGAATGAGAAAGTAGTTGATGGGATCTCGAGCGGGAGAACCCTTAGGCGGGAACTAATCTTGTTTTTTTAAAGAATTAAACTTGGAATCTCTAATATCAAAGGCATTGAAACGGAAACTAATATTGTTTCTTGAAGCATTAAACTAAGAATATAAATTTGCGGAGACACTGAGATGGAAACTAATATTGTCTTTTAAAGAATTAACTTATAATATCTTGAAGCAGAACTATAGAGGACAGAAAATTTAGTTTTTTAAAGAAATAAACGTAGAATCTATCGAACCAAAGTGAATGAGACGGGAACTAATATGTTTTAAAGAATTAAAATTGTAATATCTAGTAACAAAGGTATGATAAGGGGAAAATTTTTTCATATAAGAAGTAAACTTAGGATTTCTAGGAGCAGAGCCATTGAGATGGGAACTAATCGTATTTATTATTGATTTTAAAAGAATTAAACATGGAATCTCTACTTGCAGAGCAATTGAGACAGGAACTAAAGTGGATTTTAAAAAATGGAACCTCTAGAAGCAGAGCCATTTAGGAGGGAAATAATCTTGTTTTTTTAAAGGTCAAAATAGGAATCTCTAGTAGCAAAGACGTTAAGACGGGAACTAATCTCGGTTTATGGATAATTATAATTGGAATATCCAGAAGCAGAGCCATGAAGACAGGAACTAGTGTTTCCTTTTATAGAATTCAACTTGGAATATCTAGAAGCAGAGTAATGGGACGAACGAATCTTTGTTTTTCAATAAGTAAATTTGGAAATCTAGTAGCAGTGTGTTGATATGGGAACTAATCTTATTTTTCAAAGAATTAAATTGAAATCTCTATTAAGAGAGGAATTGAAATGGAAGCTAATTTAGTTATTTAAAGAAATAAACTTGCAAACTCTAGAAACAGGCATTGAAACGGAAACTATCTTGAGTTTTAAAGTATTTTACTTGGTAGCTCTAGAACGGGAACTAATCTTAATATTTTAAAAAATTGTAATCTCTAGAAGTGTAAGAATTGAGACGGGAACTAATTCTTTAAAGACTTAAATTTGGGATCTGTAGAAGCAGAACGATTGAGACGGGAATTGATTGGTCATGTTTATAAAAACAAGCTAGCAATCACTAGCAGCAGAGGTATTGAAACGAAAATTAATTAAAGAGAATAAACGCACTTTCATGAAGCAGAGGTTTTGATAGAGAAACTATTTTGTTTTTTAAGGAACTAAACTCTAAATATCAAGTAACAGAGGCATACAGACAGGAACTATTTTGTTTGCTTAAAGAAAAATAAAGTAATTTATAAAAGTTGAGCCTGTGAAACTTGAACTAATCTTTTTAAAGAATTAAACTTGGCATTGAGACCGGAACTATTTTGTATTTTAAAGAAATAAACTTGAGATTTCTAGAAGCAGGATCATTGAAAGTGGAACTGATGTTTTTTTTTTTTTAAAAGAATTAAATTTGAAATTTCTATTGTAGCAGAAGCGCATTGAGACCGGAACTATGTCGTTTTCTTAATGAATTCAATTTAGAATTTCTAGAAGCATAGCCATTGAAACTGGAATTGATTTTTTTTTTTAAGAATTGAACTTGGAATTTCTTTTTGTAGCAGAGGCATTGAGACCAGAGCTATTTTTTTAAGGAATTGAACTTGGAATTTCTAGAAGCAGAGCCATTGAGACGGGAACTAATCTTGATTGGAAAGTATTTGCACTGGAGACAAATGAAGCGTTGATTCATGGATAAGGCGATGGGGTTCTAATCCGCGGTACTTGACTTTAATCGCCGGTGGTAGCAGGGTATTAAATTTCGGCGTTGGTAGGGAGCTCCCGCCAATCGCGGCAAGACGCTGAGTCTGGAGGATGGGCGTAGGGGGCAGTTGCATCCACCTGCTTTAGATAATTAAGCCCCGTTGCTCTTATTCAATCGTAAACGAGATCCTACAATCAGAAGATGAGATTAACATAAAGATTAATATGACAACAGCTGGCAAGCCCAATGGCACCAGAGGGCCGATTCTTGTTAGAGAGAAGTCACTGGTAATTCTCTGTTATGCCACTAACTATCGGCCAAGGAACCTTCTGTGGCCCAGGAGCCTCGCCCCCCCCCCCTCCTATTTCGGGGCAGAAAAGTGTGGACATGGAACCCCCTTCGACAGTCATTGGAACGGATGAGTGATGTGTTGTGTGTGCGAAGAATGGAGAGAAAGATGTGCTGTGAATGGCTATCGGATTGTGACGCATACGGATTGAACGCACCTCTAATGTGCGACAATCTCCTTAAAAGCGCAAAAATTCTATGGCCACTGGGATCGAACCCGGAACTTTGGCTAACGAGAGCTTCATAAGCCGCCTCGCCGTGGCCTCGGTCATTTCTTTCCTTCGCACTCAACACATCCCTCTTCCGTGGGCGGGAGATGATTATGGGGTGTTTCAGTACACACTCCCCTGATACTCGTATGCTAGGGAAGGTTCCTCCTTGAGCCATGGGAAGTTCCAAAACTCTCGTTGGCAAACACGCAATACTACCGTGCCCCCCCCCCTCCCTGTGGGACGGGGGGGAATTAATTGGCATACTAATTTTTATGTTATTTTATGGAATTCTATACAACGAAAGGGACGAGTAGCGCTAATAATAAATTAAATGGATCACGTTAAGATAATCCATCTTCATGATGATTAGGTAATAAAGATAACTCATCTTTAAATTGAGATAGTACAGATAAGACATCTATAAATTGAACTGGTAAAGATATGCCATATCTAAATTCAACTAGTAAAGATGCATCATCTATAAATTGAGTTTGTAATGATAAGTCATCCATAAATTGAACCAGTAAAGATAAATCATGACTAAATTGACCAGTAAAGATAAGCCATGACTAAATTGGCTAGTGAAGATAAGCTATCTCTAAATTGAGCCAGTAAATATAAGCCATCTCTAAAATGAGCGTGTAAAGATAAGCCATCTCTAAATTAACTAGAAAGATAAGTTATCTCTAAATTGATTTAGCATATAAGCTATATCTAAAGTGAGCTAGTAAAGATAGGCCACCTATAAATTGAGCTAGTAAATATAAGCCATATCTAAATTGAGTTTGTAAAGATAAGCCATATCTAAATTTAAATAGGAAAGATAATCTATATATAACTTGAACTAGTTAAGATAAGACCTCTAAATTGAGTTAGAAAAGATAAGTAGTCTCTAAATTGAGCAGTAAAGATAAGCCATCGCTAAAGTGAGCTAGTAAAGATAAGCTATCTATAAATTGAACTAGTAAAGATAGGCCATCTCTAAATTGAGCTAAAACTGATAAGATATCCTTAAATTGAGCTAAAACTGATAACCCATCTCTAAATTGAGCTATTAAAGATAAGCCCTCTTCAAATTGACCTATTAAATGCGACCCATGATTTTCTTCTTTTTTTTTAAATAGTTTATTTTTAACGATCCATTTAATAACAAAGGAGGAAACGTGAAGCAACGCTCACACTGAGCGAGAAAGCAGAGCGAAGAAATCTTTCACCTATAAAGATCCCCGACCTTCTTAGTAGAAGCTTAAATAAAGGATATCCATTCAATATAGGACCGCAATGAAAATTCAAAAGATATTCTCCCAAAGTACATACGAGTATATACTCATACAGAAAATATGTTCGGGTCTGTATGCGTTATGTTTGAGCAGCAGAATGAATATGGGAGAAAAATGTATATGTAGTTTTCCTGTAGAATAAAAGTTTTCCAAATATTAAATATTTATTGAGGTCCCGTATTTAATGGATGTCTAATATGAACTATACGGGACTCTGAGTTTACAAGATAGCTGTTTCTCACGTAAATTTTAGGACGATTTTTTCCTTGTAATTGATTGATAAAAGGGACATGCGCTACTTAACTAGTGTAAATGTGGCCTTGTCATGCATGTAGAAAGATGTTGCATAAAGCTACTTTTGGCCATTCCGGTCTACTATTTTTTATGTGGTTCAAGGGGCGTTGCCATCAAAACTTTTCGGTTATTATATCACCAAACTTTATTTCATGATAGAAGTTTCGGGGATGAGAAATTGCTATAGCGGTATCTAACTTTTACCTTAGTATCGAACTTTCAAATGAGAATATATATATATATATATATATATATATATATATATATATATATATATATATATATATATATATATATATATATATATATATATATATATATATATATATATATATATATATATATATATATATATATATATATATATATATATATATATATATATATATATATATATATATATATATATATATATATGCTTGAAATATCCCAAAGGAAAATAATACACAGAATAAGCCCAAGCGCTTTCGTGTTTACATCATCAGAGGCAGAAGAACAATGAAATAGAGAAACAGTAAATAAACAGAGAAATGTGACGTCATTCAAACGTACCGACGAACAAAGACAATCGTTTAGGAAAAAAAAAAAACAACTAACGAACAAATGAATAGCCCATCCGCGGAACTACATTATACAAATCAATTCAACAAATTGAATTTATATTGCAAACAACTATTATTCATGATTCAATTATCTAATTTAAATAGACCCTCACTTAGATTGAAATTAATGTTATTGGAGAATTTGATCATGGCTGATTCCAGTAAATTTCTTTCAATAAAATTGGGCACAAAAATAATGGATTTCGCATTAGACCAATCTATTTGATGGTTCAAAGTAGATTGATGAATAAACAGTGCATTTGAAGTTTGCCCCGTTCGACAACAGTACTTATGTTGTTTAATTCTCACATCTAGGCTTTTTGTTGACTGGCCTATGTAAAAACTAAGATAAGATTTGAACAGAATTTTATATTGGGTTGAGGAATAAGTTCTTGCAGTTTTATCAAGTCTATTCATTATAATTAACAATTTTTGAAAAAAAATTCATTTTTAATTGATAACAATATGCAATTTAATCAATAATGTATTCTCCGTTGTTATTTACGACTTCTTCCCAACATTCAACTAGTTTCTCGATGCCTCTGCAAAAAAATCTCTGGATTTTGACTCGAAGAATTCGTCTAACCAGGTTCTTAATTCTACATCAGTATTGAACGAAACGCCACGCAAATTGTTGGAGAGCGATCGGAACAGATGAAAATCCAATGGAGCCAAGTCTGGCGAATATGGACGATGCGGCAGGATTTCCCAATTAAGCGTTTGGATGACGTCTTTTGTCATATTCACAATGTGAGGACGAGCATTGTCGTGTTGCAGAAGGACTCCATAACGTCGATGAGGTCGCTTTTTACGAATAGCTTTGGCGAGTCGATACATTTGTTGAACGTAGAGTTCTGCATTGACAATCTCGTTGTTCGCAAGGAGCTCATAAAGAATGATGCCTTCACAATCCCACCACACACTCAGCATCGTCTTTCGTGGATGAAGTCCTTGCTTTAATCGCGGAAGTGGTTTTTTATTGGGGCTAAGCCATTGTTTTCGATGGTTCATGTTGACATAAACACACCACTTTTCGTCGCCAGTGATGATGCGGTGAAGAAATCTGTGCTTATATCCACGAGTAGCCTTGTGACGAGCAAACAAAACTGCGGCAATCGTGGAGCGTTGAAGTTTGTTGCTTTCGCTCAAAGCATGCGGAACCCATGCACCAAGTTTTTGAACTTTCGCCATCGAATGAAGGTGATTCACTACAGTTTTATGATCACACGCCAATTGTACAGCCAATTCTCTATTCGATTGACGAGGATTTTCATGAAGAAGGTCGTTCAATCGATCTTTATCCAACTTAATGGGGCGACCAGAACGTTCTTCGTCATTAAGATTGAAATGACCGTCTTTGAAACGTGAAAACCACCATGGAGCTGTCCTTTCTGATAAAGCATTTTCTCCGTATACAGCACAAATATCACGACGAGCTTTGGCTGCGTTTGCATTGTTCCCGTCTCGATTGAAAATGAATAACAACAAGTGTCAAAAATGCGCCTTTCTTTCAACTTGACATTCCATTTTGAGGGTACAGAACAAAAATTAAATTAACACAACTTTTAAATAAACCGCAATGACTTATTCCTCAAATTCAAGACGTAGCCTAAGCAAAAGCATAATAGTCTACGCTGTTAAGAGACGTAACCTAACCTTTGCAATTTTTGCTCTCATTATTTATTATTGTTTCTTAATATGTGCACAAATGACGTCAACGAAACTTAAATCAACACAACATTAAAAAAAACGCAAGAACTTATTCCTCAACCTAATAAATGCAGGCCATTTTATTAGGGGGAGAAATTTTAATTACTAAGTTTTTCAACGTGGAATTATTGGAGAATACAACATTCATATTAAAATATTTTAATAATTTCGGAACATGGGACAAGTGTTTATTAAAAGGGAGCGTTAAAATATTATTTCGCGTAAATGAGTATTTAATTTTATTTCCATAAAAGGACTGCTTCGCTCTGCGCAGGGAATCATTTAGAAAAGAAGTCGGATAAATTAACTTTTTACTAATGATTTTGATTGATTCTGAATCTTCATCGATAAATTCTGGGTCACATACTCTAAAAGCAAGCAAATACAAAGAAATAAAAGCCAGTTTTACATTTTTTTGCGGATGATTCGAATAAAAATGGATGTAGGACGAAACATGAGTTGGCTTCCGGAAAACCGAGAACTAAAAACCTTGCGGCGTACGGTGTACGATGGTGTCTAAAAAGGATAATTTTCCGGCTTCGTCTAATTCATGAATGAAATTGATGAGGGTACGAGGTTATTTAGGGCACCAAGAAAATTAGTTACGTTACATTGACGAACCTTGTGGAATTTTTCCATTTCGTCTTCAGTGAGCACGATCGGGACAAGGCGGTGGATGTAGTGTACTTAGACTTTCAGAAAGCCTTTGATAAGGTACCACACTGCCGTTTTCTCCAGAAAGTGTGAGCGCTGGGCATAGACGGAAAAGTAGCCGGCTGGATCGAGAACTGACTAAGTGGCAGACGGCAACGGGTGGTGGTGAATGGACAGGCTTTTGAGTGGGTGCCCGTTACTAGCGGGGTGCCTCAAGGTTCTGTCCTGGGACCACTACTATTCATCATCTACGTCAACGACATGAACGGTGACATGGTTGCCAAGATTTCCAAATTTGCCGACGATACCACGCTTGGTATGAACGTTGCAAAGGATGGAAATACTGCCCGCCTGCAAGATGATCTTGGGAAGATTGGGGAGTGGTTTGATACGTGGCAAATGCCTTTCAACGTAAACAAATGCAAAGTGATGCATATCGGCCACCGAAATCCCCAATCACCCTATATCCTTAAGGGCACTGCTCTCGAATCCACCGACACTGAGAAGGACTTGGGTGTAACTACATATTACCAATGACCTCAAGTTCTCGAAACAGTGTATTGAGGTGGAGAAGAGAGCCCAAATGATGTTAGGGTATATAAAGCGACAGTTTGGATATCGGAACAAGGAGATTGTACTGTGTCTGTACAACTCCCTCGTCCCATCGCACCTGGAGTATGCCGCACAATTTTCGAGTCGTTCACTTAGAAAGGACATCGCGAGTTTGGAACGCGTGCAAGCCAGGGCAACCAAACTGATTCCCTCTATCAGACATAAAAGTTATGAAGATAGATTAAGGGAATTAGATCCGTTCTCGTTGGAAACCGGTAGACTGCGTGGTCAGCTCATCGAAGTTTTGAAAATACTTCGAGGGTTCGACAATGTTGACCACAGGGATATTTTCAGCCTAAATGAGAGCAGAACAAGAAATCACGGCCTTAAACTTGAGCTGAAGCGTTACAACCGCGATCTGTGTGGAAAATTTTTCACGTACAGTATCTGAGGTAGTTGGAAAGCACTTCCAGTGGAAGTTGTCAACAGTGAATCTGTTGACCAGTTCAAGTCAAGACTAGACAGGGTCTTGAAAGGTGGCCGTTTAAAGACGTAAAACAATTGAACAGAGATGTGCCCGCTCGACTGGTAGTCCAAAAGTACCCTCATTGAATGGACCGTAAGGTCTTCTAGGGTACTTTCTTTCCTTGTTACTCCTTGTTACACTCAATAGACCAAATACAAAATACATCATCTACATAACGGTACCAAATATCATTTAGGGGGAGGATGAGGGCTAGTAACATAGACTAAAAAAAATTCCGTACACAAACAACTCAAGAACGGGGAGAGAGAGTTTCCCATAGCAATGCGGAAACGATCGTCCTAGGACCCTGGCTCACCTGAAGAACAACATTCGTCAAGCTGTCGCCAACATACACGTCGATATGCTGGAAAGAGATGAACGAAACTTCTGAGTTCGATTAACGCAGTGTATTGAGAATAATGGACGCTGTCTAACTGATATCATCTTTAAAACCAAGAAAACTTAAAATTTAAATGTTGTACCTGATGCTGTTCAGAGAATTAAATATATATCTGCATTACTTTTGCTTTAATTGAATTTCAAAATAAGCAAGTTGCTCTGCCCCACTCTGTATTTTAACGCTCCCTTTGAATAAACACTTGTCCCATGTTCCGAAATTATTAAAATATTTTAATATTAATGTTGTATTCTCCAATAATTCCACGTTAAAAAAACTTAGTAATTAAAAATTCTCCCCCTAATAAAATGGCCTGCATTTATAAAATTCCATGCAAATCTTGTCTTGGTTTTTACATAGGCCAGTCAACAAAAAGCCGAGATGTGGGAATTAAACAACATAAGTACTGTTGTCGAACGGGGCAAACTTCAAATGCACTGTTTATTCATCAATCTACTTTGAACCATCAAATAGATTGGTCTAATGCGAAATCCATTATTTTTGTGCCCAATTTTATTGAAAGAAATTTACTGGAATCAGCCATGATCAAATTCTCCAATAACATTAATTTCAATCTAAGTGAGGGTCTATTTAAATTAGATAATTGAATCATGAATAATAGTTGTTTGCAATATAAATTCAATTTGTTGAATTGATTTGTATAATGTAGTTCCGCGGATGGGCTATTCATTTGTTCGTTAGTTGTTTTTTTTTTTTCCTAAACGATTGTCTTTGTTCGTCGGTACGTTTGAATGACGTCACATTTCTCTGTTTATTTACTGTTTCTCTATTTCATTGTTCTTCTGCCTCTGATGATGTAAACACGAAAGCGCTTGGGCTTATTCTGTGTATTATTTTCCTTTGGGATATTTCAAGCATATATATATATATATATATATATATATATATATATATATATATATATGATTCTTTACTTAGGAGACAAGTTTCGAATGTGACTTGTTTCCATCATATGTAGTTTATTATTTTTATTGGCGCGTTGGTAAATAATACAACAATGGGGGGTTATTGCTGCTGTGTACTCCATGCACCCGGGATAAGCTTTAGGTATTATTTCTTTGATTGATTGGAAAGGAGTTTAGGTGAGGGCAAATGATTTGATTCCTGTAATTTGCTCTGAGTCACTGTTCCTTTTATGGTTGGGGTAAGAGTTTGGGCAGATTTGGGGTTATCAATGTCCATTATTCTTTTCGTATGACTATTTTTTACCTATATTTTCGTGTTTTATGAATTTGGTTATTTTTAGTTGCCTTTTAGTGGACTGCAAAATCCTATTGAACACAGAGCGAATTTCTGTTCTTGTAATTAATTTGGTGTAATTTGTGTTGCCCATTTCAACAGGCCTTTTTCCTTCGTTTAGAAGTTGGATGGTAGTGTAATGGTTGTAGGAGCGGACGCAAAAAAGTTTTCTCATTTCCTTAATGCACTCGCAATGAGGCGGTTCGTCGAGTATGACGCATACGCTCAGACAGCTCCGAGCATTTACGTCATCACACACACACACACATCCAATCACATCAGTGCGATTTCTTCCTCCCCCCTATATTCGCACACTTAACACATCCCTCTTCCGTCTCTGAACCTGCCGTAAGTAGTTTTCATATCCACAATCTCTTGTTTGGATCACGCAAATGGTTCCCTTATGGCTGGGGATAAAGGGAAGAGGGGGTGTAACAAGGAAAAGTACTAGCGCTGTCTACACCTTCCCCTCTAACGTGAACTAGCCCCTATTATCGATTGGCTTTCTAGCGATTGACATCCTGATCTTTATGTGGATTTCATTAAGAATCACGTTAGCTTCAACCTTGTTGTATAGTTTATTGATTTTAAGTGTTTTGCTCGGTTAAAGGGGTACTAATAGTTGGGTAACTTTTTTTTATTCCTAAACACTTTAAATTATCATTATTTTCTTCCTAACTCAAGGGTTTCTGAGTCGACCCTCGCTTACTGGTAAATGATCCAGGGACTCAAGAAATCACATTACTAGGAAGGATCAACATGATTTTTTTTAGGGGGAGAAAAGGTACAGCTCGCGGTTACTCCTCCCCTCTATACCCCTCCCACGATCGGGGGGGGGGGAGGCACAGAAGAGGAGGAGGCCCGCCGCCGACTTGCTCCTGGAGAAACTCCGCACACTTGTGACTCTCAGTTCAAGGGAACCGATATGGAAGTGCCCAATGTGAAGTCCGGAACGAGCTTTAGAGGAGGGTTTGTCGCTGTGAGAGACGGACAATTTTGAGTTAGAAGAGGACAAATTGGTGAGGGGGCAGATTGAGCCACCTCGGTAGTCAAAGGTGGAAAGGGTGGAATACCCTTGCCCGAGGGACAAGAAGGACCTGCTGATTAACGTGGATTCCGAACCACCGTCATGCATTTACTCATCATTCTTACTTCCTTTCTCACAGTTTCAGCACCTATGTTCCTCATACAGAAGCGGGAGGACCGCCTAATCTCTGTTCCCTTATTTTCTTCATCTTTCATTCATGTGTTTATTGTATCATTCATGCCGTTTTGAGTTATCTTAGCTCTGAGCTTTGTTTATAGATTGTTATGTTACTTGTTTTTACTTTCCTTTCTTTGTTTCACTTTCTCTGGTTGTTATCCATTTTTCACTTTAGTTTCACTTTGTTCACTTGTTTTACTATTAACTTTCACTTCACTATCATTTTTGTTAAACTTTTTAATACTTCACTTATTACACTTTTAGTTTACTATGTTCGTTTTATTTCTCTTTTACTGTTAACTTTCACTTCACTATCATTTTTGTTAAACTTTTTAATATAGTTCACTTATTACACTTTTAGTTCATTTTGTTCGCATTATTTCTGTTTACACTTTTGATCTGTGTTGTCTTCTTAGTCGGTTGTTTCTTCCTATTTAGGTTGTTCAAATTCGGTTGTCTTAATAGGGTATCAATCTGTTGTCTTGGCTGGTTATTTCGTTGGTTGGGTTTGTAACTAGTCGGGTAAATATCTTTATCGTTATTCTTGTTCCTTCTCTCTTTTTGAATTTCTACTTAAGTAAACATGGAAACCTCCTCGATTCTCAGCTGTTGTCTGCCGCTGGAAAATCGAGTGTTAAAGGGGACTCCAGCTCTGGTGTTCGTGTGCTCTGCAAATATCGGAGATAGATCGTCTATCTTTCTCCATATTTTCTCCGCTCTGTTTCTGATGTTGATGTTGAGCGTTTCTAATCCTGCTTCTTGGTGTAGATCCTGTAGTCTTCTCCCCTCTCTCCTACGTGTGTTGGTGATTAGGTAGAGAGCTTTATTTTGTATTCTCTGGAGTTCCAATTTTTTGGTCCTTGTTTCACCGTTGATAGAGGTTGGCGGGTATAGTAGTACCTCTCTTCCTAGTGCAAGATAGATTTTTATTTTATTTTTCATAGCTAACCCTCTTAGATTGTACAGTAGGTTAAACATCGGAATCGCCTTGTTCTTCCTCTCCGTTATATGTTGTTTGTATCCTCTTTTTGTTATTCTGAGTCCTAGCACTTTGCCCTCACTATGATATCTGTAGTTCTGATCTTCAACTACAATTTCAGCTGTTTTGTTCCTGGAGATTGGGATTATTGTAAATTTCCTCCTGTTCGTCCTTATCTTCAAATCTCTTTCGTAGTTGTTGATGTTGCGGATTTCTAAAGCTGTTGGCTTCTGTCATCCGCGAACTGTATGTTTAGGCAACCAGGCATTATTAGTAGTGGCAGGTCTGTTGTGTATATTGAATACAGCGTGGGGCTGAGACAGCCTCCCTACGGGAGTCCAGCGTCCAATTCGAATTCTGGTCCTGAATAACCATTGATCTTCACATATGCTCTTCTGTCTGTGACATAATCGCAGAGAATTCTCTCCAGATTGCTATTCATCTGGAGATTTAAGATTTTATATTGCATTCCTCTGACCCAGACTTTATCGAATGCTTTTTCTACATCTCTCAGGACCAGATCGATGTAGTTATCCTCAGCTTTGGCCTTTGCTATTTTCTCTGTTATTATGCCGAATGCCATTGCGGTGTCTGCCTCTTCTGAATCAAAACTGATAATCATTATAAAGGTCATTTTCTTCAAGATATCCTTTTAATCTTCTGTTAAGGATTTTCTCGAAGACTTTGCCCATAAAGTTCAATAACGATATTGGCCGGTAACTGCTGAGATGGTTTGGTGGTTTTCCTGGCTTTAGGACGAATCTCATTTCTGCTAGTTTATAGCTATCAGGGAAGTAACCGGTGTTTAAGCACGCTTTAAAAATATTCTTTAATGTTCTGATGATTATGTTAGGTGCCTTGGTAAGATTAATCCTGGTTATTCCTGAGGAGCCTGGCGCTTTCTGTTTGAATGATTGTATTACGCCTTTGATCTCTTCCGTTGTTATGTAGGCCCCTGTACCCAGAATTTCCCCCATTTCTCGCTCTACACTTGGTGCTGGAGTGATCTTGTGTATGTTTTCTCGCAAAACTGTGTGGACCATTTCGTCTATCTCTAGATTGAAGTCTTCATCCTCCTCTGGTGTTATGGAGAACACTGATTTCCAGTGATTAAGAAAAGGTTTTTCTGTGCTCCTCTCTTCTTGGATCTTTTCTCCCCGTTCATTCTTAATTGTTATTTTTTCTCTCGGGGTTCTGTCTTTAAGTCTATTTATTAGTCTCCAGTTCCCTTTTGTGTCTTCTTTCTTCGTCTATTTTCTTTATTAGGCTATCTCATATGTGGCTTTGCTGTTTTTTTTATGAAATGCCTCAGTTCTTCTCTCCGTCTTCTGATTTCTTCGTATCACTCTCTATTTGGTCCATGGAAAATTATTTAAGCTAGTAATCCTCTTAGTTACCTATTCTTTCTCTTCATTTCCTCTGTCCATCGAGGATGTGGAAGAGTACGGTATCTTGTCTTTGGTATATATCTTTCGTCCGCATCAATGATCGTTCTTGTTAATCTTGAGTTCTCCTCATCAATATCTTCCGGGTTGCCGTCAGTGAGATCCTTTGAGATGAAGTTACTAAGATCTTGTGTGTAACCTGCCCAGTTTGCTCTCTTGTAATTCTTCCTCGCCGGTCCCGGTACCTGTATCGGGTATTGATTCATGAGCAAATGTGTTCCAACATGGTCGCTACATGTAAAGGTAACTGGTTGCATGTGGATGTTGTATGGCATATTGAAGCTACTTAGCACGATGTCTGGTTTTGTAGCTGCATTGCCTGTGACATATGTTGGAAAGTCTGGCCCAATTATCTTGAAAATGTTTCTTTCCAACATCATTTATAAGTTGGCTCCTCTGTTGTTTCTGGAGCGGTATCCATTTGCACTGCACCTGGCATTGAGGTCTCCCATAAAGATGGTTGGGAAACCTGTGCCAAAGATTTTAAATAAGTTGTGCAGGGAAAGGTAATTTTTTTCTTGGTGGTTGGTATCCCGTGGCTACAATTTTTGGCGTTAATTGCATCTAAATTTTTAAGGCTAAGTAGGCCTCATCCAAATTATTAACTTCTTTGAACTTCAGCCCTCTTCTTATTGCTATGGCCGCCCCGCCATCACGCTCGCCTGAAGGGTTTGCATTTATGACGGTGCAATCGAACAATTTCATTGTTTTTTCTTCTGAATTCACTCCGTGTTCTGATATTAATATTATGTCTGGATCGATCTCTCTGAAGTTATTTCCTAATGTCGATGTTTTACCAATCCATCCTTGAGTGTTGATTTGCAGAATGCTGAGCTTTATTCTCCTTTCTGGTTGTTCCATTGTTTATTAAGTTTGGTCATCTGGAGATCTCTGGACTTCTGGCGGGTCGATCTCTTGTTTGGTTCTGCCTCGTTGCCTTTAAACCTACCATTCTTCATACTTTGAAATGTGGAATGGCAGAGAGTAACGCAGTCGCCAGGGTACATTTTGAATTTTATCCTCCATTAAGAGTTTTTGTACTTCTTCCTCGTCTTCTTCTCCTGTCTTTCCTTTGAATGTCCATTTGCATTTTCCTTCTTTAATTGCCTTAATGATGTCCTGTTTCTTGCCTCTCGGGAGGGGGAAGCATTCATCGCTGTAGACTTTAAGTTTTAATTCCTGTGCTTCCATGCGTACTATTTTGTCTCCTTCATTACTTTGCACTGACATGTTTGAAATTGCATTCTCTTCAGTGTATATTTCTCATTGCTCGTTGGTGCCGACGTTGAGGCGACGTTGATTTTAAGGATTTCAGATGAGGTGGGGCTGTCAGGAAACCACATCTTCTTCATTCCATTTTTCTCTAGCATTGTATTGAGTGTCGTAGCGAAGGTGCCCGGTTTCCCAATATTCATCAAATGGGCATAGAGTATGCATGTGAGCACTTCTGTTGATGCCCCTTGTGGCACAGTTAGATGGGTATGTGCTTCTGCATTTGCTTCACAGTTGCTTTAGCCACTCCTGCGTATGTTACATTTTTTCAAGTTTCTTCTTCGTTTCTCGCTTCTCTTTCCTTTCGTTCTATTATCGCCTTTCTTTTGGGGCATGCCATTGCCATAGTCCTATGTGGCCCATGACAGTTCACGCATTTCTTAGTATTTTCCTTGCACTGTCTCCCTTCGTGGTTCTTCTGTCCGCACTCAGAACATATTGTATCTTCCCCAGTGCAATCACGCGTCAAGTGGTCCTCCATCTTATAGCAGCGGAAGCACATTTGAATATTAATATGTTTCTCGCGCTTCATGTTCTCTGGTGAAATTCTCATGTTAAACATGAGCAGTCCTCGTTTAAATATCTTTGCTGCCATATCTGTTGTTACACACACAATTTTAAAGACATGTGTGTAGTGGCCAAATTTAATTATTTCATTTATTTTTATGCGTTCATGATTTTTTTCTATTTCTTCTTTCATTTCCTATTTGTCATAGGAACCCACTCAAACGTCGACTTTCCTGCATATTATACTTCTGTTTGCAGTTATCTGGGGCGAGATTTTGGGCGTTAGTCCTATTCCCTTTAGTGTCTCTATTCTTCCTGGAACACTAATTTTTCTACTTCTCTTTTCTTACTAGCAATTACCTCGTAGCCATTTGGGATGTCGATAATTTTGACGAGGGCTACTTCTATCTGTCCAAATAATGTCTCGCAGAGTTTTCCTTTGTCCGGTTTGATCTCCTGGTCAATTGTCCCTAGAGGTACTCGTACGCATTCCAGGCTGCCTCCTTTCCCTAGAGGGGGATGATCCCCCATCCTTTTGCTAGTCGAGAGCATAGGCGCTCTTTTCTTCGTTCCTTCCTCCGAAGCCTATGTTTGTTTTCTTCCTTCCTCTCTAAATATGTAAAAAAAGGACAGTGAAAACGTTCCTTATCACCTATCAGCCTATGGTTCCCTATTTCCCTACTTATTTTAGCACTTCACGACCACCCTACCTAAATAGGCTTAAGCTAAGAAGCGCCTCCACAGAATTTCGGGCTCGTGGTCTTAAGGACCCCCCTTCTTCGCGCTCCCTATTGGGGCTTCCTTCCGGGGTTCACTATACCCTACTTTAAGTGGCTATGGGCGCAGCGGTGGTCATGTTATGTTGCTTTTAGTTGGTGAAGTAAGTGGAAGTCAAAGCGTAGAATAAGGAGGAATTAAGGGTGAATTACCCCTTTAAGGTAAGCACCCCACCCACTGGAAACAGGAAGAATCTCCAATCAGTCCAGAGGGCGCATATATTTTTTCTTTCTTGAAGTTAACGTTAACTTAAATGAAAAGTGAACTTTTCCTTAAGCGCGCTCACAGCTCTCCATTGTTAAAAAAAGAACCAAATTGAGTCTGTCCATCAATATGATTATACGCCGTAGTATATTGGAAGGTTTATTTCCATACTAGTTTCGGAAGTTCGGTTACTCCCATCTTCAGTCCGACAATGATTTCGAATTTGCAATGAGCGCACAAGATAAAGGAGGCAAGGCAAAACGGAAAACGGGAAGGAGACTCACAGACAAGCTAAAAGGGGGGGGGGGGAGGGGGTATGTTAAAATGTACAGGACTGAAATTAACTATCTAACGAATTCAAATTTGGTATTTATTTTGAGTATCGATGCTACAATTTTAAGATCTTGATTTTATTTCACATGAGTAGAAAACTTTGGCTTGGCTTTATTTAAGGAAATAGGATGGTTTTCATTCTACATGTGAGGCTGAAAATCTGCCCGTTTTACCAACATAGAACTTATGCAAACCGCCACACGAATATTGGTAAATTCCTATGTTTTGTTCTCTTATTCCATTTTTAGAGGAAATGGATCGTTTTATTGCACGAAGGTTTGAAAAAGTTAAATTTCCCCTGAAAAATTATTTCCAATCTTACTAGATGAGGTGAATATGGTAAGGAAGAGAACTTTACTTTTACTTGGTTTCTAGAAATATAGTGAGAGATATGTTTCTAGAAATATAATTCCAAGTATGTTTCTAGAAATAGACTTCCAGATGTATGTTTCTCGAAATATAGTTGCATATATATGTTTATATAAATATAGTGGCAGATATGTTTCTAGATTTTGTATATCTCATCTGGCGACTGATGTTTCTAGAAATATAGTCCCAGGTATAGTTCTAGAAATATAGTTCCAGATATGTTTCTTTAGATATAGTTCCAGATGTTTTTAGAAATATAGTGCCAAATATGTTTCTAGAAACATAGTGCCATATATATGATTCTATAAATATAGTGGCAGATATATGTTTCTAGAAAAATAGTGGCATATATGTTTCTAGAAATATAGTTGCAGGTATGTTTCTAGAAATATAGTGGTAGATATATGTTTCCATAAATATAGGACTATTTCGTAGCGAGATGAAGTGCCTTATGCAACTATAGATTCTATATTCAAAAGCATCGCGAGTATGGAATCACCTCTAGAGGCGGTGCTCCTCGTAAGATTAACGATCGGCCTCGACGTTTCAAAAGCTCAAGAATGATCCAATGATTACCTTGAAAGATCCACAAAGCGATCCGGAACTGCTGCTAGGGACTAGAGTGAGTAGAGAGCTCCATCGTAATAATCTGGATTCTTTCACTCCCCGCAAAACTCCGCTTTTTAATGAAAGGCAAGTAACGAACCGAGCCAGAGAGCGTCTTGAAAAGGAGGGGGGGGAATTTCGAATCTTGGTTGCTAAGCTCAAATGAGACTAAAATAGAACTTTTCAGCCCGACTGATGCTCGTCTCGTTTGAAGGGCACAAAGAACTGCACAAATATCCCAACCGTGAAACACGGACGAGGTAGTTGTATTGGTTGGGGCTGCTTTACTGCGCATGGAAAAGGGTCACTCCACATCATCGAGACTGGCGGATCCAGGATCGAAATTTGGGGGTGGGGGAGTTAACTTAAATTCATCCCTCTAACTAGTCTGATAAAAGGTCATTAATCATTAGTGATGTCTATCTTATACAGAATTTCTAATAAATAACAGCATCTCATAAAAGGAGTGAGCAACAACTCTCTCAGATCTGAATTTTTCCACACATCAGAAAATGATCAATTGTAAGTTTTAGACGTCAGCGAAGGTATAATTTACTCATTATTTTTGAGATTTACCTCTATCGTATAAGGTACATGCGATCGCAAAGGTTTAAAAAACTGTTTTTACATATCATTACATAACTCTTTCTGAATAGCAGTTTACAACTATGGCTTAAAGAGAAATATAGGGGAGTGGGGGATCTTCAGCCCCTTAGCCCTGCCCTGGATCCGCGCCTGCATCGAGAGGAAAATGGATGGTGCCACGTACCGAAAGATACTGGAGAAAAAGCTGCTCACAAGTTCGATAAATTCTACGGGGACATCAATGGATATTTCAGCAGGAGAACGAGCCATAGCACAAATTAACTCAAGAATGGTACAAGAGTAAAATAAACTTCCTTCCTTGGCCAAGCCAATCGCCAAACCTCAATCCTGTTCAAGGGAATTTGTGTAGACGAGTGGAGAAAAAATACAAAGAAGTGACTGCGAAAAGCTAATATCAACTTGGGAGAATCGTCTTTGTGCTGCTATCGTAACCATATGTAGCTTAGGCCAGGAAATATTATGTCTGAAATTATTATTGGTTGAATACTTTTGTCACCTGATCAATTTTGTTTATTAGTAATTGTTGTTATAATTTTATTTTATTTTTTTTTAAGAGCTCATCTGGCGACTGTTGTTGTTATAAACAAAGAAACTCTGTCATGTGTATTTCTTCTGTTAAATACATGTTTACTGAGTTCCTAGTTAGTTTTATGACCAGACGAAACCACAATTTATTTCAGAAATATTGAAAATTCATAACATATTTTAAAGGTGAAATATAAAATAAAATTAGAGCTAAAGCGTATTTTATTAAGAAATACAGTCAATTGATGCGCGCAGTCAATATTTATAATGATGTCCCTTGTTTTTCAGGATTGCTTCAATTCGTTTTGGCTGGAAACCAAATTTGTGATGATATCTTGACTGATAGCGCGCCATTTTGCTTCAGTAAACACCCGCGACTGTTCACAATTGGATGGCTTCTGTTTATCAACCGCTAGTTTGATTATCGCCCACAAATTCTCAATTAGGTTTATATCTGGCCAATTTCCGGGCCAAGGTCTCCAAAATTCGATGTTATTTTCAGGCATAGACTTTTTATTGCTTTTTCTTTGTGACAAGTTGCGCCATCGTGCGGGAAAATAGAGTTACCATCCTCCAATTGGTGCAAAACTAGTGGAAAAGGGTGCTGATAAAACCAGTTTGGGTACCATTTTGAGTTCATGGCCAAAAATGTCAGTGCTCCAGTTCCATAAGATTTGAAGCAACCTTAGAGAGGAAGGGTGTTCGGATGCTTCACCGTAAGCACGACATAGGAGTCGTGAAGCCCCCCCCTTCCCCTTCCTTTTTTTCGCTTCCTAACAAGGGATCTGCCAGAAGCTCCAAAAAGGCGGAAGGGAGCTTCATCAGAGAATATTAATTTACCCCACAGTCCCCAACAATCCATTCATTATAATTCCTACAAAAGTGGAGCCGATCCGTAATGTTGTTCACAGCCTCGTTGAGAGCGCTGAAACGGTCACAGCTGCCTCTCTCCCATCGTGAGCAAGCTGGAGGCAACTTCCTCCTTGAGTTGGGACCTTACCAGCAAACGATCTTGGCGTTCATTTTGAAGCTCTTGGTAGGCCAGAATACTTCTCCACAGGAGTGTAACAAGTCATTGATGATGCTCCTTGATGCAATACCCTTAGCAAATATCTCTTCACATTCCAAGCAATTTTAGTGCAGAACAACCATGGTTGAACGCCTTTCTTTGGAAAGAAACCTTTTCTTTGGAATTGAAAAGGTTTTCAACATTTATTTTTACAAAAAAAACAAACAGAACAAAACGAAATAGATTATAACTACATAACATCATTCATTTAACCCATATCTGTTATCATTTTACCCTTTTGATCGAATAACAAAGCTCCCAGGGACTGAAACTCACCTCCTACATGAACAAGACCAGAGCGCGATTTTAAATTCAGCGGGGTGAACTATTTTTTTCTCATTATTTTTGAAATGCGGATTTTAATAAACCTTAAATTATTTAAATATTAGAATAATTACTTCTATCACCTAAGTTCTAAAAACAATTGAAAAAAAATTATATTAGTCTCAAATTTTGGCCATGACTATATATATATATATGAAACAAAGCCTACAAAGTAAATGAAACGAAGATTCGAAGTACTTTCGAACCCTATTCCAAGTTCATTATCAAGGAATGGCTGAAAACAAAAGAAAAATGTAATAAATAAGCAATGAGGAAAATAGGATGAGGCAACATCTTTATTAATATCTGGCGACGTTTCGACCTATGTGGTCATTCATCTTCTTTGGCTTAAGATATAAACGATTGCAAATGGAATTGTTTTGTAATCAAGAGATAAATGCATAACAAAACATACAAAAAGAGTTATTTTGGTAATTTTTAAAGCTATAAAAATCGAAAACCAACGAAGGAAATTTTAAAAAGCAACACCCTCACAAACTAGCATTGTAAATTAAATTTTAACACTTTAAAAGTTAAAAAAAAGAGTTGGAAGTAAAGTCGTAAATAAGGATGAAATCAATAATGGACTCAGGAGATCATTAGACAAGAACGAGTATCCAAACTGTCGTAGATTAGAATTTTAACACGATCCTTTCTTTTCCTATACCGTGTAATATTTTTAAACTAAACACTTAAGTCCGTAGCAGCGAAACACCATGGCATCAGTTCGGTTTCAGAATCAATACAAAGCTTACTGATGTGGAAATAACCATTTTAGGCGAGAAGAAGGGGAGCCGATGATGAATCTATATTTAAACTGGGGAAGTATTAGTGTTTGGTATATAGTGATTTTTGGCATTCAAAGAGTGGTAGGGCCAGTTTGGGTATTTAATTTTTTTAAATTATTCAATGAGATATCTGTCTTGCATTTTAGGACGTGGTCTCTAATTGCAGAATTTTCCTTGGTTTGTAGTAGTTTGCGGTTCGTTACTAATGCCCATATGAGAGGAGAATCTTGCCTTTACTGTCTTAATAAAGTTTCCAAAATATGAGCCTTGGAAACACCCAGGACATTTATATAAATAAATCCTGGGCCTCTTAAAACCTTTTTTAGACTGGATCCTTTAAGTTGAAGAAAGATTCAATTTTAAATTTGTTTACAAATGCTATTTGAAATTTAATTTTGAGAAAATATTTTCATAGTAATAACAGTTGTTTACGGTTTTAAACTTTATTATATATGCCCAGCTTTGGCACTACTAAATAATATTTGTATTTTGCGACTGTATTGCGGGTAAGTTAGGGTGATAAAGCCCATTCAAAAATGACGGATGGACTTATCTACGGTGAACTTTGGAAAACTGTTGTTAAAAAAATAAGACTGAAGAAACTGAATAAGAGTTTTAAGTGAGGCAATTTTATATTTAAACGCTGTGCTACTAAAGATATTTACTCCCGACCCTGTAAAAGTGAGTTTCCTATAAATCGATGTTTCTAAATCGTTTTCATATTTTCGAATTAAAATATCTAAATGGGAGTTCATTTTCTTCTTTGGTTTCCATTCTGTAGAGTATGTTGGTGTAAATATTGTTTAAAAAGTCAAAGAATGGTTTAGCTTGATTACTATGTTGGGAAAATTGCCATGGAATCGTCAATAAAACGCCTATAGAAGAAGATTGGCCTACAGGATGATAGAACCTCAGAAACGATTTTCTCTTTAAGATGAGTCATCAAAAAATCAGCTGCTAAGGGACCTATTGATGGCACCATTCCCACTCCCTCGAATTGATGGTAAACTTGACGATCCAAAGTAAAAACCGATCCACTAAAAACTAGGTCAATTTGGGAGCTGAATTGAATTCTATCAAATCCATGGAAAAGAAGGAATCTTTAAAACTCTTAAATTATATTTTTGGTTTCAATAAATGGAATGTTTGTAAAAAGTGACTGAAAGTCATAAGTCACCAAGAAATAACTAGAATCTATTTTGCAATCACTAACTTGTTTTGGGAATTGGTAAGAGTTGATAATAGTGTATTCGTTTTTTACTAGAGGAGATAAAAGTTCCACAGCAAATTTGGCTAGTTAATAAGTAGTGAAATTATAAGAGGCAGGGAAATACTAGTTTTATGTATTTTAATTAAACAATACATTTTCGGCCCGAACCTGTGGCATGCAATTTGGAATAAAACTCTGAAATGATATATATATATATATATATATATATATATATATATATATATATATATATATATATATATATATATATATATATGTGTGTGTGTGTGTGTGTGTGTGTGTGTAAAACTCATAAAGTCTCCCCTCGAGTAAACAATAAATGCAACAAGGACTATAAGGAAACTATAAGGAAGATTCCAAGTTCGAAACTTCTTGGAATCATCATTTTATTTTCCTTGTGGACCTTGATGCATATATATATATATATATATATATATATATATATATATATATATATATATATATATATATATATATATATATATATATATGGGAACCGTATGGATGGAGTAGTGTCCCTATGGGGACACTCATATCCACATACCCCTGACGCGGAACGCCCCCCCCCCCCGAGGTGCTGAATAGTTCCACGAGCGCTGGTGGGTGTCTAAAATACAATCCCTACCAACGGGGACCAGCCTCTGGAGCCTTTGAGTTCACCAGCGATTGTCAGTCTGATCTTTGTGTGAATTTCTTTATCTGGTAGAGGATGTCGTCATCAGATGTCACCAGAACGAGGGGTCTCTCATCCCCTCACTGTATTTATCATTATTATTATTACTACCATTATTAATAGTTACCTTATTTAGTTAAAACTAATACACGTAGACAAACGAAGGCAGTTCCACCACTCAGTATGCGAGGGAAACGTTTATGGTGAAAGTGGTGAAGTTAGTAGGAGTTAAAGTGTGTGAAAAAAACTACACGATTAATTTAAAGAGGAGACGACTTGGCGCGCTCGCGCTTGGAAGCGCGCGTGCTCTCCGTAAACATCCTTAACTTCCTAGACGTCCACAATTGATAGCCAATGCGGACGTTGGGGCCAAGAAGGCACGCAACCCGGCCCGAAGTAAGCTGAAGTAGTGTTCCCCATCGCGCACCTGAAACCCTCTCGCGAGGGGCTCTGTATCTCCCCCATCTGGAGATAAAATCAAACCATTGTTTTTTTTGTCCATAATCGCCCGCAATAATGCAGCTCCGTTGATCAAATTGCCTCGTGTGTCATTTAGATTAACGAGGCCGTTGCTAATAACAGCAGGAACAATGAAAAGTTTTTCCGCGTCTGTTTTCAGCGGATGTCCCGAACGGCATTGGAAGAGCGGCCCGCCGCAAGCAGCCAGAGGCGAGGGACGAGGCAGTGCAATTGCGTCAACGAAATATGTGCGCTCTAATTCGGTCGGGGTTTGTTTGTTGTTTTTGCACGAAGCACGTAATGAGGAGAAGTTTGAAGTACTCTGAGTGTGTGTGTTTGAAGTACTCTGAGTGTGTGTGTGTGTGTGTGTGTGTGTGAGAGAGAGAGAGAGAGAGTAGATGTACAGAGTACTATGATAGAGTACACAATTTGGGACACTCCGATAGAGTTGCATTCTGGAGCACTCAGATAAAATGCACTTGTGAAGTACTCTGAGAGAGAGTAGATGTACAGAGTACTAAAATAGAGTACACGGCATAGAACATTCCGATATAGACTGCACTTCTGCAGCCCTCTGAGAGTACGGAAAACAAAGCAATAAATAAGAAAAAAAGAAGGGAAAAATCGATTCAAGATCCCCGAACTCGACATTCCTATCCCGTGGTATCCGTGGATGAATAACAAAATGGATAATGAATAATGGAAATATATAATAACGCTTCAATATCATGATGAATATTGCACGAGTATGAAGGATAAAACAGAAAGATAAATAAAAGACTGAAAGGGAACAAAACTTCCCAGAGGAGATCAGCAATATACCCCATCACCCGAGGGAATGCATTTGTAAGCAGAGGAAAACAAATAGAACTACTCAGCCAATGCATTCTAAATGCGCCACATATGGTACAAGGATAATTTCCACTCATTTATTATATTTTGAGTAGTAGGGAAGGAGCCGCGCTCTGCGAGTGGAGCTTGTGACACGACTGATGACGTCAGACCATGATGTCGTCACTAGTATGCGATGTATACTACTATCCTGTACTGAAATCTTTCATGTAAGTGTTAAAATATTAGGAGATACATGGGTAGCTTTCGGTTCACGAATAGTTGACCCTTGTACAACGAATATGGCCAACATTTGGTACAAGATTGTTCCCAATAGTTACTTCTATTGTGCAGTAACGTCACGGCCTTTGTCACACGAAGAGTTGATTATAACTGTTATCCTTTGGTTATTGGTGCAGGGAACGAGTCGGCATCTTGTTTATTCGTCGGATTTCTCTGAATTGCTTTGGTCCTTGAATTGGGTTGGACGAACGAGTTCCCAGAGAGTTTGGAACGGAACGTAGTTGCCATAGAACAAGACAATTCTGCCATCAGCGATCCCTGATTCTTGAAAATACTATGGCTGCCATTTACTTCTTTTAATTCTCCATCTCTCTTGCTCTCTTTGCTAGTTGGTTCATTTTCTTCCTTCTATATTGATTCCCTTGCAATTTTACTTATTTTTCTTTTCTTTCTTGCTTTTATTTTCTTCCCTCTGTTGCTTTCCTAGGTTTTTATACCATTTTCTTTTCTCTCTTGCCTTGTTTGCCATTTACATACTTTTCTCTCTCTAGCTTGGTTTGTCATTTCTTTACTATTCTTCTCCCTCTATGTTCCATTGCTTTCTTTTGCATTCATTTCCTTTTCTTCTATGTTTGTTATTTTTGCAATTCCTTTTTTTCCTCACTTTTGCTCTCTTGGCCAGTTACGCTCTTTTCTTTTAACTCTTGCTCTGTATGCAATGTACTGGATTTTTTTAATCTCTTGCTTTCTTTACCATTTAATGCATTTCTTCTCTTTGTTGCTTCTTTTGTCATTAAATTCCCTTCCTTCTATGAATGCTTTGTTATTCGAACATGAACCAATATCCTGAATTTATTTAAAAGGCGTGACCACCAAGTTCGAACCTGAGAACATCAACCGATATCCTCTATTTATTTAAAAGGCCTCACCACCAAGTTCGAACCTGAGAACATCAACCGATATCCTCTATTTATTTAAAAGGCCTCACCACCAAGTTCGAACCTGAGAACATCAACCGATATCCTCTATTTATTTAAAAGGCCTCACCACCAAGTTCGAAACTGTGAACATCAACCGATATCCTCTATTTAAAAAGCTTCACCACCAAGTTCGAACCTGAGAACATCAACCGATATCCTCTATTTATTTAAAAGGCCTCACCACCAAGTTCGAACCTGAGAACATCAACCGATATCCTCTATTTATTTAAAAGGCCTCACCACCAAGTTCGAACCTGTGAACATCAACCGATATCCTCTATTTATTTAAAAGGCGTCACCACCAAGATCGAAACTCTGAATATCAACCGATATCTTCTATTGATTCAAAGGGCGTCGCCACTGATTTCGGAACTGTGAACATTAACTAATATCCTCTATTTATTAAGAAGGCCTCAGCACCGAGTTCGAAACTCTGAACCTCAACCAATATTCTCTATCTAATTAAAAGGCGTCTCCATCTAGTTCGAACCTCTGAACATCAATCGATTCAACAACATCGCTACAGGCATAATTAAACGTCTTGTGTTGTGGCTTAGATAAAACAGTAACAGTATTTGTAGACAGCAGTAGGATTGGACAACTCAGGCAAAGATGCATGTAATGGGTGATCAAGAAAATTACACATGTTACACAGTATACCCAGAGAACTAATTTGCTGACGATGCCATTTTTAGTTACGTGCGAGTCTAATCGCGAGCGATTCTACATCTCACTATGTCGGTTGGTCGGTCCTCGTTTTGCTTTTTTTTTGTTTCTGTAATAACATCATAACTATTCGGCCGATTATAACGAAATTTGAAAACCTTATGTTATTTTGCACTCTCCTCCGAATGCTATAATTGTCAAAGTCCTCCCAAGGTTAGTCCATGAATTACTTTGTTTTGGTAATAACATCATAACTATTCGGCCGATTCTAACTAAATTTGAAACCTTTATGCTGTTTTACATTCTCTTTCGAATGATATAATTGCCAAAGTCTTCCAAACGTTAGCCCAAGAATTATTTTGTTTTGGCAATAACATCATAACTATTCGGGCGATAATCTGTTAGACTAGACTAGGCTATAATATGCTATACTCTGCTATGCAAGCCTAGAATAGGCTATACTCTGTTAGACTATTATAGGCTAGGCTATACTAGGCTATACTATGCTAAGATATAATGTACAACGGTAAGATATACTATGCTAATTTAGGCTATAAAATGCTATGCTAGGATATCATATAGTATGTTAGGCTAGACAATACTAAGCTATGCTTAACTAGGGTATAATATGATAGTATAGGCTATACTTGTCAAGGATAGTTAGTGCTAGGCTAGGTTATACTATGCTAGGCTAAGCTATACTAGGCTAGATAGGGCTATACTATGCTATGCTAGGGTAGGCTAAAGTATAATAGGCTAAGGAGAGCTATGCTAGGTAATACTATGTTAGGGTAAGATAGGCTAGATAACCAAGGCTGTAATAGCTTAAGCTATGTAGGGTTATTCTAGTCTAGGGTATGGTATGCTATACTAGTCTAGGATATACTAGGTTGCTATAATATGATACGCTTGGCTATATTATGTTAGGTGTGGTTATGCTAGGGCTGGGCTGTTCTCTACTATGCTATGCTAAGGTATGTGGCTATACCAAGGTCCTTCCATGGTTACTCCGGGAATTATTTTAAAGTTTTGAAGGTCGTAAGGTAATAAATCAGAATAAGCACACGACTTTTTTGGTCAGCAGACATTGTTAAAATTTGCAATAATAAATTTAACAGAAGACAAGTTTCTATTTAGGAGTTTTGGTGTTAATTGGCCGTATAAGACAAAAATGATGCACAATACTGTAAACTTGGAAAAAGAAAAGTGAAGCTGTGCCACTTAATAATTTTATCACGAAACACTTAAAAGATTCAAAATTAAATTAATTATCAAAAGTTACCCTAAGAATTTTGAAAGAGTTCATGTAGCCAACACTTACCAATGTGTAAATCTGGATAATGCCGACAAGGCGTTCTGGACCTACCAATGATCAAGCTTTGAGTTTGAGGGGGGGGGGGAGATTTAATTTCCTACCTCACATTTATACCACTCATCAATATGTATAAGATCTCCATTTCAGAAACAGCTACGGAATGCTTCAAATTTGGAGATGGTATACTGATAACCAATGTAGCATCATTAACATACCTAACAATCTTGTTCTCTCAACCTAGTCACATGCCACTTGTATAATAAAAAGAAACAATGGCTAAGGCCACTACCCTGAAAGACACCAGCCATGACATTTCTAATATCACCAAGCTGTCCAGCCACCATCACTCTTTGAGTTCTACCAGGTAAGAATTTTATTATACATATTAAGAAGAGAGCCTTACTATACTTAATAATTTCAAGTTAAATAAAAGAGCTGAATGATTTACCTCATCAAATGCTGCACTAAAGTCTAACCAACCCTACGAGCTTGACGAGTAAATTCAAGTGCTTCTTGGAGGTATGAAGAGATGGTCAAAAGTGTATCACAAGTACCAGGACCATTGTGGAATCCAAATTAAGACAGGAACCAGAGAGTTAGTCTCAATTATGTAATTTACTAAGATGGTTAAACATTATTCTCCCAAATATCTTTAACAAAACTGGAGTAATGGAGATTGGGCGATAATGAGACGCGGCTGATGATGTACTCATCCCTTTAAGTAGTGAAGTTATGTTAGCCAACTTCAAACATTATGGAAAAAAAAACAACCCTTAACTAATATAAGTAATACAGTAAGAACACTACTGGTATCCTTATTACTATCAAGGTCAAGGAGAGGTTGCTTGGCCTTATGAGACGCAAATGCCAAGGAACTTAATTTTACGCAGAGAATATATGCTGGTGATAAATTAATGCTTTCATTGCACTTCTTTTACTGGCAAATATGTCGGTTATAAAAGGTTATAAAAGGTTATAAAAGGTTATAAAAGGTTATAAAAGGTTATAAAAGGTTATAAAAGGTTATAAAAGGTTATAAAAGGTTATAAAAGGTTATAAAAGGTTTTGGGCGTTGTGACCGAACTATAGGCTTTGAGTAAATGTGGCCTACTCGAATGGACGCTCAAAAGAGCAGACTTCAAAGTTGCCAACCACACAGAGGCTGATTAATATAAACTAAAGGGACTTGGTCTAGTGGACCTGCGGCGGAAATGGCCGATTTAGCACCTTTAGCAACTAGGTGGCGACAGCTGGTAGTCAACTTATATCATATTTGAACTCAGTGACCTCAGTTATCTTTGGTAGCATTGGTTTTAGCTGGCTACATTGAGCCAGCGACTCGTTGGGGATAGAAGATGAACACAACACGAGATTTGCATGACCCATAGACGTGGTTGCGTCGGCGCAGTTAACAAGGTTTTTTTTTTCCTCTCTACCGTTATTATATCCCCTCTTCTCCTAATATAGTAAAATGTCTCTAACGAAAATCGAACTTATTATTTGACCAAAATCGATATACTGGCTACTTCTCAATATAAACATATTTACACCTATCGTTGAATCGTACTTTATCTTTAATCCTGAAATTTAGTATTCTTGCAGGCACTCTACTTTCAATTATAATACCAAAATGATCATTCAAACAAACGCCACACGATCATATCTATTTCTAGAACTCTAGTCTGAATTCAAAAGATCACTGTATAGAATCCCAGTGAACGCTAGATTTCAAATAAACTCTGCATAAATTTGTTTGTTTAATGTTGGCTGAAACAAATTATGATCAGGGTAACCAACTGGAGGAGACACACATCAGCTGTCAAGAGCAGGTCCAACAATTACCTGACGTGTGTGTGTGTCTTCAGTAACCAATTGCTCACAATCCGATTGTGTGGCAAAGTCAATACCATGACAATCAGTGGGGAACAAAGTTCAACTACTCTCTATAATGCGCGTCAAAATCTCCAACAATTATAAATAACGCCTTTTTATCAGATTTCTTGTATGGATGAAATCCTGAATAGAAGGCAGTCAAGAATACTACATTCTGGGTTACGGTATATCGAGAATAAATAAAAATTGTGTAGCCTACCACAGACCTGCATGACACGAACACCATGAAAATCACACTACGCCAAGCTGTTATGGGATGCAGAATATCCCTCTCTAACATAAACACTCATCTCCCTGAGCACTGGGAAACGCATTACGCTTCACAGGCCTCGGTTTCTAGAATCATGGAATTTGCAATTCAGAAATGTGCCTCACGCCAGAGATAAAGGCCTCAGGATAAAATAGAATATCTAATTATCTAGGAGCATTAGCCCCTAGGAAGCAGAAAGAAAACAACATTTTATGGAGCAACAACAACATTAGGTTAGGTTAGCCTTACTCATTCGACGACATTAGGTTAGGTTAGCCTTACTCATTCGACGACATTAGGTTAGGTTAGCCTTACTCATTCGACGACATTAGGTTAGGTTAGCCTTACTCATTCGACGACATTAGGTTAGGTTAGCCTTACTCATTCGACGACATTAGGTTAGGTTAGCCTTACTCATTCGACTACCAGCCTCTGCATGGTGCTGTTGTCTGTTGCTCTGCGCAGTTTATTTCTCTTTGTGTAAACCCCAACTGACAGAAATGAGTGTGAAGGAAAGTGGAATTAGAGTTGTGATTTGCTACTGTTGCGGGCGAAAATTTTCTACAAGAGTTGCTGTGAAGGAAATTTGCGATACTGAAGGAGAAGGCACAGTCAGTCAACGAAGGTCTCGAGGTGGTAGAGACGTTTCAACCACGTTCCGGCCGACCATTAACCTGGTATCTGGGCCAGATTCGGACGTTGACTGATCCCTGGAAGAAGAGTGTAGAAGAATAAATGTGGGTGTGGCTCCATATTTTTTTCCCCGCTTCTTAAGTGAGTCAAGACTTTCTGGCCCATAGCAACGGGCCTCGGGTAGTTTAGATGTTGTGAGTGCAGGAGTCAATTCATTCTCCTCACAGAATCAAAGTAATCGTGTTATCAACAAACAATACGGGTGGAAAATAAGAAATAGCAATATTTCTACAAAAGGAAGTACATAAATGCATTAGTTCAAATATGAGTGGTCAACATGGAGTAGGCGACCATGCAGGGCTACTACCATCCATCAATTGCCAAGTAACTGGAGCGAAGGACAGTAGTGGTGGGCTAAGGAAAGTAAAGATGAAGGCATCTTCTTTTCAATGGCACTTGACAAACACATCTTTAGAAAATCCAAAAGGATGTAACGCAAAAGAGGATGGAGTGTACCCTCAAGCGAGGGAGCAAAGGAAAAAAGAATAAAGGAAGCCCCCGATAATGGTAAGGGGCTATGGCACCAGCAAAGATCTATTCTCGGAATTTATTTTCGTTTTCCTCGACAAGGTTAAGGAGCCCAATCAACCCCGAGGTTGAATTCAGAACTTACCTACCACTAGGAGGACTACCTCCTACCACGCGAGGTTAATGAGTTCCATCCACCCTGCATTTACTTTCTTTTCTTCTAGCTCTCTCTCTCTTTTTCTCTTGCTTTCTTTGTCATTTACTTTCGTTTTCTTCTTCTTCTCCCCTCTCTCTATTGCCTTCTTTGTCATTTACTTTCTTTTTCTTCTTTTCTCTCCCTCTTGCTTTCTTTGTCATTTACTTCTTTTCTTTTCTCTCTTTTGCTCTCTTTGTCATTTATCTCCCGTCTTTTCTTTGTTTTTTTCTTTCGACTCTCTCTCTTACTTCTTTGTTATTTGCTTTCCTTTTCTTTTCGCTCTCTTTCTCATTTACTTCTTTTCTTCTTCTCTCTCTCTCTCTCTCTCTCTTGCTTTCTTTGTCATTTACCTACGTTCTTCTCACTTTCTCTTCCTTTCTTTGTCCTTCACTTCATTTCTTCTCTCTTGCTTTCTTTGTTATTTACTTTTTATTTTGTTTCTTTCTATTGCTTTCTTTGCCATTTAACTCCTTTTATTCTCTCTCGTCTTTTATTTGTCCTTTACATCCTTTTCTTCTCTCGCTTGCTTTCTTTGCCCCTTACTTCCTTTTCTTCTGTCTCTTGCTTCCTCTGCCATTTACTTCCTTTTCTTCTTTCTCTTGGTTTATTTGGCATTTACACACACACACACACACACACTCTCTCTCTCTCTCTCTTTGCTTTCTTACCCGATGATGTCGGTTTTGTGGCTGGAGGCGTTGATTCTCGCATGTGGTAACCCGCTTTTGGTGCACCAGGTGCAAACACACCTGTAATCCCACCCCCCACCTCTCTCTCTCTCTCTCTCTCTCTCTCTATATATATATATATATATATATATATATATATATATATATATATATATATATATTGTATAGCTTCCGACGAATTGCTATTGGTTAGATGTATCCGTCTCCCGCGAGGGAACCAGCCTTCATCACGGATCATAACAAGACTCGGGAGAGTTGCGTGTCCTCACGCTTTTTAAACTTCTCTACTCGGGCATGCATGTAACTTCCACGCATTCACACCTACCCTAACCTCACCATTTCTAATGCGTTTGATAATCGCCGATGTCAATAGTCTTGTCCCCCCCCTGCCCTCAGCAGCCACGCCCTCGTTGGTCAACCTTAGGTATTTGGGGGATATTTCCAAGTAACCCTTCCTAACACCCGTACCCCCCCAAAAGACCAATAAGGGCACGCGTGACGGATGAGGGAAAGGAAGAGAATGACAGACAGAAGAAGAGTTCGATGAAGTAGGGAACCTACTTTGTATCCCCCTTGTGGGGGGGGGGGCTATCGATCGGGTGTACTTCCCTCCAAGACAGGAAGATGAGGCAGAAACATCCATCACTACCTCCTTGGACATTTATTAATATCCTCTCATTCTTCACCGATCTGTCATTTTTCAACGATATCGTTAATGGGCGCCGAAGCTTAACACTTGTGTCTCTCTCTTTATCCATACCTCTCTATCTTCCTGTCTCTCCTTCACTCTTCTCTCTCTTTCTCGTGAGAGGGACGTGATTTATATAGAATATGCGAGGAATGGAACGAAGTGTCTTTGGAAGAAGTTAATAGCTAAAGCGTTGAACAATTCAAGGATAGAATTGACCGAATGTATTTGGTAGTAGCAATAAAATTCACACACACACACACGCATATATATATATATATATATATATATATATATATATATATATATATATATATATATATATATATATATATATATATATATATATATATATATATATATTGTAGGAATATCACGACGTATAGGTGAGAATGGGAGGGGGAAGTAAAAATCCGGAAAGTACACTGAATTTCTTTGGTGACGTTTCGCCTGTTGGTTTCTTCACTGAAGAAACCAACTGGCAAACGTCAATAAAGAAATTCAGTGTACTTTGCGGATTTTTACTTCCCCCTCCCATTCTCACCTATACGTCGTGATATTCCTACAATATATATATATATATATATATATATATATATATATATATATATATATATATATATATATATATATATATATATATATATATATATATATATATATATATATATATATATAGATATATATATGTTATTATTATATTTTACACATATATCTTTACTGTCAAAATTGCTAGCTGTGTTCCTTTCATCAACACAATGTATCCTTTTTTTTTGTTTTACTTTTCCTGCGGGGGAGAGCCTTTATCTGTACTCTCTTTCTCAGGCTGTTTGTTAGGTCTTTCGCTATGGATTCTCTTCTCAGAATGGATAACGATTTATCTCGAGGTACTCCTCTTCCTTGCCACTCTCGCCCGCGCCCCGCCCCCCGCACCCCATCCCTCTGTCCTGGATAGGTAGTCTTGGCTCGACGCCAACAATTCCACCATCGTTACCGAATTCGTGAGCGGCAAAGGGGAAATTAGAATTAGTGATTCCTCACTCTCTTCCTCTCATTCTCTTTACACCTCGGCACGATAGACAAGAGAGAGAGAGAGAGAGAGGAGGAGGGGGGGGGGCATTGAGAAACGCCCGCTTTAAGAGCTGAAAAAACGTGATTGGAGAAGGACATGGCGACCACCAGGATTAGTGGGCAAGAACCGACTCAGAAACCTCTCATCTCAAATAATCAACCCCGAGGGACAATTGGGGTGGGAACAATGATTCATAGATGCCCTGTGGGACCCTCCCCCCTCCCTCCCTCCCCCTCCAATTTAAATGAACTCGTATAGAGAAATCTGCGCAAAGTCATTTATAACAAAAGGTGGGAACTGTTGGTAAACAGCTCGTCCTTGCCACACACTATCTAGGACGAGCCAAGAATAAGCAGGTATATGACCCCCCAAATTCCAAGCAAACCAGAGTCCCAGCATCCACTCCCCCCTCCTGACTGCCATAGAAATGGGAGAAGAGGCGAGAATGAATGGGAGTGTTGTGAAGTAAGGGTGAGAATGAAAGGAAGTGGTGCGATGTGAAGGTGAGAATAAATCGGAGTGGTGTAAATTCAGGGTGAGAATTAATAGGAGTGGTGTAAGTTGAAGGTCAGAATGAATGGGAGTGGTGTGACTTGAAGGTGAGGATGAATGGGAGTGGTTTGAATTAATGGGACTGGTTTCATTTGAAGGTGAGGATGAATGGGAGTAGTGTGACTTGAATGTGAGGAAGAATGGAAGTGGTGTAACTTTAAAGTGAGAATGAATAGGAGTGGTGTGAATTAAGAGTGAGAATTAATGCGAGCGGAGTGAGTTGAAGGTGAGGATGAGTGAGAGTGGTGTAACTCGAAGGTGAGGATGAGTGAGAGTGGTGTAACTTGAAGGTGAGGATGAATAAGTGGTGTAACTTGACGGTGGGAATGGAAGGGAGTGGTATGAATTAAGGGTGACAATTAATGGAAGTGGTGTGAATTAAAGGTGAGAATTAATGGGAGTGGTGTGATTTGAAGGTGAGGATGAATAGGAGTGGTGTGAATTAAGGGTGAAAATGAATGAGAGTGAAGTGATTTAAAGGTGAGGATAAATGGGCGTGGTGAGACTTGAATGTGATAATGAATGGAAGTGGTTACTTGAATGTGAGAAAGGATACTGGTAGCCACCAACTAGAGAATGGTGTCACCATGGAAATGACAAAATTTCCCCCTCCCCCCGAGACTCGGGGTGCAAAGTTTTGACACCTTGTTGGGGGCAATTACTCAAGAATCCCCCTGCCCCAGCTGATGGTTGAGCACACGAACCTCTCCTGCCCCAGCTGATGGTTGGGCGTGGCTCCCGCGTAAGTGGGAGTGGAGAGCTTCGATAGGTTGCGCTTAAAGATGAGTTCCCGGTCCCGAGCGATGAGTCGTCTCGCTGTACTGCCCCCCCCCCCCCCCTCCTTCACATCGGTTTCCCCTTTTCGTCCCCGTCTTCTCCCATTCGCCCCTGTCCCTTACTGCGAGTTCCTCCTGTCTGTTACTGATTGATGCTGTCAGAGTCCGTTTGTTACTACCGTTACTACTTGTTCATGACGGTTCCTGCTCGTTTCTATCTGTTCCTACTTGTCCCTGTCGGTTTTCACTCCTCTCTGGTTTTAGTGCGGGGTCCCGCCTGCCAGTACATGTTTCTCATTGTTTCTACGTGTTTCGGTCTACTCTTACTCGTTGCTACCTGTTACTAAATTTACGCTGTTACTACTTTACCTGTTACTGCTGTTACGCCTGTTCCTCTTTCTTCCTGCTTCTTCCTAGACCTTTTATCCTTTCTCTTTGTGATAATACGAATTTGCCTAGATATCCCCCAAAGTGTGGAGAATTAGGGGGGTGGGTCATCCTATTCATATTTGTTATTAGATTTCTTCTTTCTCATCTTTATTCTCACCCTCTCTTTTCTTTTGTTCATCCACTTATCTATTTGTCCATTTTCTACTTCCATGCGCCAAAGCAAATACCATCGTTGCTTAAGTTTGCTTCTTTTCTCGGATATCTTTAACACCCTCACATCTTCAAGAGCAGGATGTTTAAGTGCGAAAAATTAGGGAGATAGAATGTTAAAAGGAAGAGTATCAATGATGAGGGGGGGGGGGTACAAAGCAAAATTCGACTTTTTTGCTTATTTAAAAATCAGTATACATTCCATGGTTGGCAACACTTTACAGACTGCGATTTTGCATCTGCTTGTGGCTGACCCACTTCAAGCATTCGGGGGCTATAACAGAATAAGCTTTTCAAAATGCTAAGTGTAATAGTTGTGCTAAAAATAATGAATTGGTCCCAAACCATAAAAAGCTCACGTAAGTTTGGTCGGAAATGCCGAAACAAAAATTACAAATGTTTAAATAACACAACTTCTACAAGAACTGGAGCATTAATAACACATCCTCTACCAGAACTGGAGCTTTAATAACACGTCATCTACAAGATCTCGACCTATACTAACACGTCATCTACAAGAACTGGAGCTTTAATAACACGTCATCTACAAGATCTCGACCTATACTAACACGTCATCTACAAGATCTCGACCTATACTAACACGTCATCTACAAGAACTGGAGCTTTAATAACACGAACTCTAAAAGAACTGGAGCTTTAATAGCACTACCCCCATCTGATATGGATCTTCTTGTGCTAAATGAAGCCCGCAAATAATGTATTGGATTCATCCAAATGCTTTAATTAAAGTTTCGATTGATGGAGTGAGATAAATAGAATCAGAACAGCAAGTTGGCAAATGAGACTTTTGCTTGATGAGATGTATTCAAATATTCCAAGAAATATAGCCGCTTCCTTACCTCGGATTCAAATTTAGGAGAAGCAATGAGCGCTTGACGACATTGGTTCAAATCTTTCAAGAAGTGAAGAGCGCTTGACAACTTGGGTTCAAATCTTCCAAGAAGCGGAAAGTGCTTGGCGACATATGTTCCGAACTTCTAAGAAGTGAGGAGCTTTTGACGACCTTGGGTTAAATTTTCAAAGAAATGAGGAGCGCTTGACGACCTGGGTTAAAATCTTCCAAGACGTGAGGAACACTTGACGAGCTAGGTTCAAATCTTCCAAGAAGTGAGGAACACTCGATGAGCTAGGTTCAAATCTTGCAAAAAGCGAAAGTACTTGGAGATATGAGTTCGAAACTCTAAGAATTCAGGAGCTCTTGAAGACATTGGTTCAAATCTTCTAAGAAGTGAGGAGCGCTTGATGACTTGGGTTCAAATCTTCCAAGAAGCTGGAGCACTTGAAGACCTATGTTCAAATCTTCCAAGAAGTGAGGAACACTCGATGAGCTAGGTTCAAATCTTGCAAAAAAGCGAAAGTAATTGGCGATATCAGTTCGGAAGTCTAAGAATTCAGGAGCTCTTGAAGACATTGGTTCAAATCTTCAAAGAAGTGAGGATCGCTTGACGACCTAGGTTTAAATCTTCCAAGAAGTGAGGAACACTCGACGAGCTAGGTTCAAATCTTGCAAAAAAGCGAAAGTACTTGGCGATATCAGTTCGGAAGTCTAAGAATTCAGGAGCTCTTGAAGAAATTGGTTCAAATCTTCTAAGAAGTGAGGAGCGCTTGATGACTTGGGTTCAAATCTTCCAAGAAGCTGGAGCGCTGAAGACCTATGTTCAAATCTTCCAAGAAACGAAAGTACTTGGCAACACATGAGTTTGGAAATTTTAAGAATTCAAGAGCTCTTGACGACATTCGTTCAAATCTTCCAACAAGAGAGAAGTGTTTGACGACATGGGTTAAATCGTCCAAAAAGCGAGTGGCTCTTGACAACACTAGTTCAGATTTTCCAAAACTATATGAGATCTAATCTTCTAAGAAGCTGGAAAGCTTGACGCCATGGGTTCAAATCTTCCAAGAGGTGAAGAATGCTTAACAACATGGGCTCGAATCTTGCAATAGACGAAGAGCGCTTGGTGCCATGAGTTCAAAACTTCTAAGAAGCGAGTAGCTCTTGGCAACATGGGTTCGAATCTTACAATAAGCAAGGATTACTTGAAGGGGTCGGTTCGAATCTTCTAAGAAGCAAAGACGCGGTTTAGGACAATGGTTCGAGTCTTCGCCTTTTCAAAAGAGGGAGGACAATTTTAATTAAAATGATTTCAGGATTATTGTGAAATGTTTGTACAATAAAATCCTAGTCTATAGCGTGACAGACGTATGTATTTTTAATGATATTCCTCTTTTTTATCGGAACGAGAGTAAACACAATGACATTCAGATGCTTTGTCTTGAAATCTAGATCATCGAAAAGGTCACTTTGGCACTGTGCCTGAAAGAATGGTGAAAAATCTGATTTTGCCACTCCAAAAAGGAAACTTCACGCCACTTTGGGGGAGATAGGGAAATCATGTTCGGATGAGGAACACTCTAAGAGGGTAAAAGAAAGAATTTTCGATCTTCCTTAAGTCTTTGATCTTCTGGACTCTTCTGCGAGCGCGCGCGTGTGTAATTTCGTATCTCTTCCTCCCTGTGAATGCAATTTTCCTTCTACACAAGTAAGTTGATATATGATATATATATATATATATATATATATATATATATATATATATATATATATATATATATATATATATATATATATATATATATATATATATATATATATATTTTTTTTTAACTATCAACCTCGACCAGCGACTGTGCTGTGTACATATTTCACCACAACTCAGATTTTGAGTTGCACCATTGCAACGCCCTCTGTGAAAATTTTGAGAATTTGGTTCTGTGCATTGGTTGGCTGCCTTGAATCTTCTATTGGCGGTCTATTTGGAATTCATTTGTTCATAAAAGCAGTTCAATCTTGATCGGTAATTGAAGCGCCCGCGGATAAAAAAGACAAAGAAAATGAATGGCACGGGAACAGAAGAGAAAAAAATGTAGATGAGAAAGACACAAAGAATGAAGATTATGTAGAGAAACAAAATAAAAAAGTGTAGTTAGAAAAGACACGAAGAGAATGAAGGATATGGCGAGAGAGTAGATCAAAAGGTGCGGATAGAAAAGACATAAATAGAATGAAGTGGATGGATAAAGAGAAGATAGAAAAGACAAAGAGAATAAAGAGTATGAAGAGAGAAAGAAATCAAAAGTGTCGAGAGAAAAGAACCGAGGGGAAAAGAGTACACTAGTTAACCACAAACATTTGAGTGTGGGGTGTTATAACACCCCCCCCCCCCCCCATCAAATGTTGATCGAGTATGGACAAGCACTTGAGTTGACGTCCTTCGTTGGATGAAGCAATGGAAAGTCTCTCGAGTTGCAGGTCAAGGTCACCCCTTGAACTTAGAGTATTGTTTCCCTTTACTTCTTTCTCTGGTAGTTGAAGTGATCCACCAGATTTGAGGTCTTTGCCCCTCCCCCCCCCCCCTCTGACATATAAAATTATATTACATGCCATATTTCTGGAACTTCTCATTTAGCTATTCCGCCCTCAATTTCTTCGGATGGCAACAGGTTCTCTTTGTGCGATCTTTTCTCACATAGATTTCCGTTTAATTCCTATATAATTCCCCTCAATTCTTCTCTATGATTGATTGGCCTGACTAAATCAAATCACATATTTCAAAAGCCATAATTATATTGCCCTGCTTTCTTCACCTCTGATATTTCAATAGCCATTTCCTTGCTTTCCTCACCTACCTCGGACATTTCAATAATGCTATTTCCTTTCTTTCCTCACCTCTGATATTTCCATAGACAATGATTGACACCATGATTGCCCTGCCCACTTTCCCTCTGATATTTCCATAGACAATGATTGACACCATGATTGCCCTGCCCACTTTCCCTCTGATATTTCAATAGTTCCTTGCCTAAGTGAAACACACTGGAACAACCTATCTTAGGGGAAACTTGTGCAACGAAGGGGAAAAGGAGAAAACAATTTTATTTCCATATGTTTCAATACTTCCAATAGCGTCAACTGACCCCCCCCTCCCCCGGTGGGTGGTGAAAGAATACCTCCAAAGGGATTGGAGGACCTTGGTGGAGAGAAGCGCAGTCAAACTTCTTGGTTGTAATGTGAAGAAGAAAGGTTGCATACATTTTTGATTAGATTTTACGGCATAAATGATTAAGATATTTTATAATAGTAACTACAATAATAAATATAATAATAATAATGATAACAAAAGTCAATTAAAGAGTAGCAAAATCAAAGTGCCATTGGTTTGGCACTCTGATCTCCACCGCTTAGTGCAACAACTCGCCATTGAGAAAACCAGTGCCTGTCAAGAGGGAGCAACATCAGTAATGGCACAGTGCCACGGAAAGCGAATCATACCTGCAGATCCAAGAGTGGCGACGTGGATGCCCCGGGACCTGAAGAAATGCCATGGGGTGAGTCCCGCTTCTGGAGGGGCGGTTATAGTCGCGGTCCTCTTCCCCGGAGGGTCGGCACGGGGGGCCAGGAGAAACCCCTAAATAAGGAGAGTGCCCTTCCTTCTGGGACACCGCCCCCTCTTGGCCTGAGCTTTCCTGGAGTGAGATTTGGACGGACGGAATTTCGGGTTCACTTTTGGGGGGTTCCCCTAGGGGGGGCGCTTGCTCCAAGGGCACAGAGGGGGAGAGCCACCCCTCTTTGGGAGGGCACGAGAGAGTGAACCTTGAGGACGGGAACATGATCGGGGTACACGTACCCCTATTATGGAGGCCCACGTAATGGAATTCAACAGCCTGTTAGTGTTTCATCATTCTGAAGGGTCGGATTCTGAATGTACATTCAGCAACCCACGCCAGCAGGAACACAGAGACACCTCGCAATGATTTCGTTCATTCAAGGCACACAAATTATGTCCCTAGTCGCCTACTAAATGGAGATAGAAAATAGATGAGTGAAAGCTAATATATATATATATATATATATATATATATATATATATATATATATATATATATATATATATATTACTGTTTTAGGAATTGGCGAGGATTCTAACCCTTGACGGTCACTAATTTATATAAATATTGTAATCATCATCATCATCATCACTAACTCTACAATTTAAGAAGGGGATTTTTTTGAGTATTTGAATTATAATTTCATCTTAGTTTGGTTATGACTTATGTTTTTTATCAAAGTTATTTCTAATAATTCTTTTATAATATCAAAAAACAAAATGGTGAAGTTCAGAAATAAATATAAGTATCGAAATTTTGTGAATTTTTTAAAACCCAAAGAATTACAAATGGTGAAGTTCAGAAAATTTATTTTTGTATATCTTCTTCTATAACTATATTTTAGCAACGTGATATTTTGAAAGGGGGGAAATTTAGTTTAAAGTTCCTTTTTAAAATTATTATAATTGGCAAAGTTCAGAAAATTTATAAAAATTTAACCATGGCTGCTTTTTTTTTAGATTTTAAATTTTAATCTTAGTAGCGAAGCGCAAGCTCCCCCGTATGGGGGAGTGGCGAAGCCATTGTAAGGTTGTTTTAAAAATATAAGTGTAAGAATTTATATATTTTTTTTTAAAGAATATAGCAAATATTTGGGTTGTATCCATTTTTTGAAATGTCAAGTAATCGAACCGATGGTTTCCTGTCCCCGCTTCTCTGGCAGTGCCTATAGCCGGGTGAGACACAGCCTCCATCAGTGAAAAGGGGATGTCTCAAGGCCTTTAATTAAACGCGCCGCCATTTCCTGAATTGTGTATTGGGTTCCAGATACGATTTTTAGCAATTCCCCCCCCCCCTCCATCACAGAAGGAATATAAAAGTATATGGCAGTTTTTTTTTCACAAACTGCCAAAACCTGAGCGAAAGAATGCCATAAATTCTCGCAACCATCAAGCACCTATGGCTTAAGTGGTTTCACGATACAAGCCAAAAGGACAGGTATTTCAAGTGCCCTTGTCTGGTATAATCAAGATTTTTCCAGTGACGGATAAAACAGACAGGGAGAGGAGTGTATAAAAGATACGTGATGCAAGAAAGGAAATAAGTGGAATTGTGGGCGAATATCAAAGTTCCAGTGTGTACAAAAGATCAACATTTGGGTTTCTTCCGATTTTCAGGCTTACGTACTTCATTTCGTATTTAAACTACTATAAACTACTTAATATTATTAAAATTATAACAATTTATCTATTTTTTATACTAGCAAATAAGAAAACTACATCTAAGAAAGCAAAACTTTGACACATAGTGGGTTTATGAAACTCCATTTAGTAGTTTGTGGGCGCAATCTGATTCCTTTTGGACTATAAATCAAAGAAATTCGTCAATTTGTTTTATTTACCAATTCGATGATTCATGTTAGGATTGTAAACAAAGGAGTGAGATTTGTTGCCATTAAGCTCTTAGGAGATTGATATTCAGCAAGTGCTATACCGATAAATCCTTCATTAATTAAGGACAACTGGACTCTTATCTCAAAAACCTGTGAAACAACTGACAGAATGCACAGAGCATTTGTAAAGGGCGTCCTAGGATGTCATCAGAGAAAGAAACTCGCTTATGGAGAATAAAGACTCTTTGCAAGAAGAGCTTACAAGTCCTGAACAGATAAAAGAATAGAGTGGCTCAAAATTACGTTATACGACAACAGTTAAATAAGACTCAGGAGGAAATATTTCAGCCTTCAAAAATAGGAAATGGCTGTTTAATAGAAAAAAATCGATGAGAAGGGTTGTTGCATAACCACTGTAGGGTAGACCAATATCCAAAGGTTTTATTTAACGATGAATGCACGTTTAAAACCACTAACCGCTTGGCGGCGGAAAGAAAAATGAGCCAAGTTGCGATACCAATAACATTGAAAAAAAACCGGAAACGATGATAACCTTTTCTAGGGGTATTTTTTGCGTAAATCACAAATATAACATCCGTCTCTTTCTGCGACCCTTCAGTTTCTCCTGAATTACTATCTTACTTACGTTAAATACTCTGATGGTTCCGTAGGGATTGAATGCAAACAGGATTGGGCAGAAACTGACAACTCTAAAAGTTATAAACGGATTTTGATCTAATTTTAATCGACTGTTCCTAAGGTATTTGTCAACCTAACCTATGGAATTTAGGAAAGTATCCTCAATATCTTTTTGGTTATATGGGTCCAAATCCGTGGTAACTCTTACGTAACGCTTGATAATTTTGTAACTTACTATAAATGCTTCCTATTTTTACTTTTTTATTTAATATTTGTTGTTTTTATTATTTATATTATTTTTCACATACTACAGTGTTTTTTCTTTACAGGAGACAGCTAAAATGCCTAGTGGATGCAAAAATTCCACAGATAGGTTCTGATATAAATATATGTGGATCAGTTACATTAAGACAATACAAGAGACACTTGACTAAACATGTGAAGAAACTTTATAAGCTTTAGTTTGCATGTAAAATGGGTGACCAAGACAAACGCTGGACACCTCACATATGTTGTGAGAGGTGTATAAGTTCCCTTTCTGCCTGGGTGAAAGGCAAAGGGCCTGGACTCATGTTTGGCGTACCAATGTTCTGGAGGGAGCCAAAGGACCATTCCACGTATTGCTACTGCTGCTTAACAGATATTAAAGGTGGGTATTCAATGTGTTTTCTTTCCTTGTCTTTAATATATTTTCAACAGATGTATCAATTAAAAAGATCAAAATACATTCTATGTTGTACTTCTACTATTTCTGCAAGTGATCACAGCCATTAATATCCATTTTTAGTCTGATTTAATTTTATTTCACTGCAGGTCGCAACAGAAAAGGCAATAAATCTATCATGTATCCAGATCTTCAGTCTGTTATCCGCCCAGTTCGACATTCAAGTGCTATTCCTGTACCAGTCTCCCTCTGCCCTACCAAGCGATGGCACGAGCAACTCAGACGATTCAGAATCTCAATATACACCATATGTGGCACAGCTTGAATTCGACAAGAAACCACACCTCATCACCCAACTAGAACTCAATGATCCAGTTCGTGATCTAACACTTAGTAAGCAACAAAGTGAACTCCTGGCTTCACGTCTGCAACAATGGAACCTGCTGGATGAACATGCTCGAATTACAGTATTTAGGAAGCGTTCTGCAGATCTACACCTATTCTTCACTTTTAAAAACAACTTGACTTATTGCAATGATATCAGAGACCTATTCAATGCCCTTGAGCTGACCGATAAACCAAATTGGTGGAGGTTATTCACAGATTTATCCCTTTACAGCAACATCATAAAGGCGGTTCTGTTGCACATTGGGAACACCATGCCTTCAGTTGCAGTTGATCACTCATTCATTTTAACAGAGACATATGAGAACTTTGCCTTTAATCTAGACCACACAAGTTAGAAGGAGCACGAGTGGGTAATTTGTGCGGACTTGAAAGTAGTAGCCCTACAAACTGGATACACCAAGTTTATGTGCTTCCTTTACAGGTGACTGTAGTGCCAGATCAAAACATTATGTACGCTCAGAATGGTAATCTCGGGAAACTCTGACACCTGGATAACATAATGTAATTCATAAGCCACTAGTTAAGAAGGAGAAAATCATTTTGCCACTTTTGAATGAAAACTAGGCCTAATGAAGCAATTGACTAAAGCACTGCAACATAACAAGCCATGTTTGCAGTACCTCAAATCGATCTTCTCTAAAATAAGTGATGCCAAGATTAAAGAAGGCATATTCGTAGGTCCTAAGATTCGTCAACTTATAGCTGATGAGGACTTCGGGGCGACAATGGATGAAACTGAGCTAGTAGCCTGGAATAAATTCAAAGATGGATGCAGAGGACTTCTGGAAAAGCACCAAGGAGCCCAGCGTGAGCGTATAGTGGAAAACCTGATCAAGTGCTACCAAGATCTCGGATGCAATATGTCACTGAAGATACCCTTCTTCATTCTCATCTGTCAATCTTCACAGAGAATACAGGAGATGTGAGTGATGAACATGGAGAGAAGTTCCATCAAAATATAGCGTCAATGGAAAACAGGTATAAGAGAAAATGGAGCCCTGCTATGCTGGCTGACTTCTGCTGGAACCTGAAGCGTGACACATCTGAGATGTCTTACAAACGAAGAAGTAAATACTAAAATGTCGGTCAATACATCATATAATGCTAACAAACATACTGATTCCTTATATATTCACGAATTAATTACAATTGACACATTTAATCTGACTTTGGGAGGGAAATACATTTATGGTATTGTGGAAATCGGTATCAATTGCATAATTATTAAATCGGCAATTTACCAGAAAATGTTACGTGATGGGGATTCTTTTCTATCAAATTCGAATTAAACACACTCAACCTCATAATAAAATGAACATGGAATCTATGTTTTCTTTTTCTTGACACTGAAATTTATTGTACAGTGTAATTAAGGCTTTAAAAGTTGGTTGTTTGCGGGTTGTGGAAAAAATGCTGATAACAGGTGAGGAGTAAGCTGCTCTCAAGTGAGAAAGGTATCTTGAGAGAATGGTAGTAGAGGTCTATCATTGATAGTTCAATGCAAATAAAAACTTCTAAAAGAGAACGATTGTTTTTTTGGGGGGCGGACTTAGCCCCCGAGTCCCCCTCCTTGGATCCGCCCCTGCCCATATGGTTTTGGCAGTTCATGTTCTAGATTTGAGCCTCAAAAAGGTGACCCAAAGGATGGCAGTTATCTTCTCGAAAAACAAACCATCTCCGAAAGCTGAACTAATTTCATTAATTTTAAGAATAGTTTCACGTTCTGATGAAAATAAATAAATAAAGTGTTCCTCGCATCTTATAAATGTACAAATTGGCTATAAAAAAAAACATTTTACGAGAGATTTCACAAGTCCCATTAAATGACAACAAATAAGCTTTCCATCTGGTTAATTTGTAATGGTCTCTCAAACTCTCGTCTACAGATGTAGTTTTTCTTTTCTACATTCATAAAATTAATAAAAATGCTATAATTTTAATTAGATCGAATAGGTTATAAAATATTTTTAAATGATATTAAATTCGTAATATCATTGTATCGCAAAATGGTAATTGTAAGAAACAAAAATCACCGAAATTCCTTAACGCAATGTTCTGTTAAACAAATGGCAATGGAAGGCTAAACTAAACCAGGCTTCAATTAAAGGCTCGAAGTAATTTAGAAGGATTTAAGTGTAATAGAATCCTTAACATATAACAATGATCATTTACCATCAACTCTGGGAGATCATAACTGAACATATAGATATAAATAACACTATTAAGAAACTTGTTGATGCTTTCTGCAACATCAAATCCTTCTTGGTCTGGCCTATATAGATTATGTTGCAAGAGCAATACATAAGTCATACATTTTGGCATTTTATTTAAATAACCAAAATTAACAAAGGACAAAAGACAAGGTGACCTGACAAAGGCAACGGTTATTGTGAAGTTTAAATATAAATTTGTCATCAACGATAGATTCCTGCCTTTCCACTTTAGGTTAATTTCGATAGATTCTAACCTTTCTACTTTAGGTTACTTTCTAGGACTTTTTTTAATATTATTTTCTACTTTTAGTATAACTTCGCCTTGTGAACAAAAAATAGGGAAATGCAAATATAGTTACAAAAATCGGAACGGAAAATCAGAAACCCACTCTTTTAACTCTGAAGTCCTAGGGGAAATACCCCATTAATCAATTCACATGTAGAATATTATTCTATTTTAATAATAGATTATTATTAGATTATTGTTCTATCTTAATAATTAATAGGGCATTTTCAGAGCCCTAATTCTTAGAGCTTTTATATAAATCGGGAATATTTTGACAGCGAAATCGAAAACATTCTTAATATTGATAAAACCTCTGCTTTTGGCACCTTTTTAGTCGCGTGTACGCCGCGATTTTATGTTACTATGTCGGAATCACCTGAAGAATGTGACACCTCAAAGCACCTGGGGGATGGGGGACTCTTCAAGAGAAGCAATGTGGAGATCAGATTCCTCAGAAGAGATATTCTGGGGGTCAGATTGATCAGAAGAGACATTCTGAGGTGAAGATTCTTCAGGAGGCCTAATCTCTGTTCCATCTTATTTTTTTTTATCTAAAAAGGTTGAGAGAGTAGCAAAATATAATCTGTAAGGTTGATCAGTTTAATGCTACTCTCTTCTGTTTAATCTGTACGGCTTAGAGATTAATCTGAGGTAGTTACTTATATGAATAATTTAAATAATTTATCAGAAGAGGCATTTTAGAGAGAAGATAATATTTCTAATCTAAAAGACAAAAATACATATTCTAATCTGCTCAAGAGATAAATCCATTCTAAATGAGAGCAGTGAAATTTTAAGGAATGCATCATTTGACCAAGTGGAGGAGGAGGAGGATCATCACTTTTCAGTATTGAACAAAACCTTGTTTTTTTAGTTCTCTGTCAAGTTTATGACTTTAGTTATATTTTAACTTTTGTAATATTAGCCATTATGGCTTCGATTTTTTTTTATTTTAAACCATTATCAGCAATTTACTTCAAGGAGGATAATAATATACAAGCAATACGGTATTTACAGCCGATAAAAACTTTTAAAGGAATTGGGAAGCGTGCAATGGGCCTATCTAGGAACTGGACAAAGCATTAAAAAAACAAAGATGGATTCTCTTGGAAATGTCAAGAAAAGGAGCGTAGATGATTTAAATAGACAACCTCCATTAGAGAAGATGCCTTTTTTGCAAAATCCAACCTTTCAATTCAAAAACGGATTCATATTATGTAGATTTGGTCGGAAAACCTTTGTATAATTAAAGCTATGCGACAAACAGGAATTTCAAAGAGTCTAATTGAGTGCTGCAATTTTTTTTTAGGGAAAGTTGTACCAATTATTTCGTCGATAACCCGATTAAACTTGGAGGGTGAGGACGCGTAGTAGAGAGTGATGAATCTTGCTTTGCACCCGCAATTGGCTACATGGAAATCGTACCTGAGAGGAACGCTGCCACTCTTTTACCCATCATTGAAAAAGTAGTACTTCATGGTTGAATTATTCATTACGATGAATGGAAAGCAAACGGAAACATACAGCGGTTGGGATTTACGCATCGTACAGTAAATCATTCTAAGATTCTACCGCAAACGGTAGAATCTTACGGGAACAAGCAGAAGAGCAAAATCAAGGCAATGAAGAGTTAGCAAAATCAAGGCAATGAAGAGTTAGCAAAATCAAGGCAATGAAGAGTTTATGTAGGCATATTAGTGACAATACATTTTAAATTAACTGTTTTTTTAACTTTATCTTTTAACCGTTTTATACAAAATTAATTCCATGTTACCGATCATTTTGAAACCTTGTATGCGTATATTAGTGAGATTGTTCAGGAGAGGACATCTGGGGGTCAGATTCTTCAGGTGATCCCTATGTCGGAAACTATTTTACTTTTCAATGAGTTTTGGAAAGTTTTTAAGGTCGTAAGGACATATGGTCATAGGTCAGAATAATTGAGAGCACTCGACTTGTCTCTGTTGACCTTGTTAGAAGTTTGCTACTGTAGGACCAGAAAAAGCTGTCAAAATATCTGACTAAACGAATTTAAATTTATAAAGTTTAAGTTTAATCCCGTCTCTAGGTTCTTGTTACATAGGGCGGGGGAATCCTTCAATTATAGTGTAACGCCAAAGAAAACTGCTAAGGAATCAATCAGCAGAAAAATATATTTAGCAAATTCTATACAATTTTTTCCGCAATAAATGATAAAGCGAGAAATGAATGACAGCTGCCGGTTAAACAAATCAACCCAATTTCCGTAGCCATCGAGCCATAGCCTAGGCATAGCGCTATTTAGATCTCGTAACACTATTTGCGTTATTCATCGGTCAAAACTTTTACAATTCTGTTTCATTAGTAAGAGGAAAATGATTTACGTTAATACATGGTTCGACATTAATTTGGCAAACTTAACGGAAAGCTCCCGTTCAAAAACTGGTCTGATCACGCTATTACGCGCATGTTCAACGGTTGATCAGGGGACTTATAGCGAATGATGCGTTAAAAAAGTCATAATTAAAATATTAAATTTAACTCGTTATTTTGAATATTATACGCATATTTCTTGGTGACTTAAATCTTTACAAAATATTGAATTTCATTTTTCGTTTCACATTGCATGTTTTCGATTACTTGCAACAAACAGTATGCACAATGTTGTATACAAATTTTTGTCCGATAATTGACATATATTCAAGAAAAACGGAAAAAATTAATCTTCATTCGTAGAGTCTATATATGCAGGGCATAACTTACTCCTAGCGTTAAATAAATCAACCGAATTTCCGTAACCATAGAGACGTCATAGCGTTAAATAAATCAACCGAATTTCCGTAGCCATAGAGACGTCATAGCGTTAAATAAATCAACCGAATTTCCGTAACCATAGAGACGTCATAGCGTTAAATAAATCAACCGAATTTCCGTAACCATAGAGACGTCATAGCGTTAAATAAATCAACCGAATTTCCGTAACCATAGAGACGTCATAGCGTTAAATAAATCAACCGAATTTCCGTAACCATAGAGACGTCATAGCGTTAAATAAATCAACCAAATTTCCGTAGCCATAGATACGTCATAGCGTTAAATAAATCAACCGAATTTCCGTAACCATAGAGAAAGTCTACTCATAGTCTCAAATAAAATAACCGAATTTCCCTTGTCATTGAGATTTTATTACGACAATACTATGTGTGTTTATTAGAAATCCTAACATGAGCTAAATTAACTCATAGTGTTAATGCATAGGGTTAGTATAAGATTAATTAGTTGAGTGGTAAAACCCGCGATCATTGCCATTTGTTAAGCGTCTGACTAAAAGCAGGAATTTAAAGGTACATGAGAAATAAATTCTTCTAAGTGCTAACTCGAGCGTGTGGTCTCCAACCTATTGATCTTGCGCCTCCCTGTGCTTTGTATGCAGTGCACATCCCTACAGTTTTGGAGCTATCAATTCTAATTGGATTTCAGTTTTTAGCTACAGTTTTGTAGCTCTGGATTCTAATTGGATTTCAGTTTTTAGCTACAGTTTTGTAGCTATGGATTCTAATTGGATTTCAGTTTTTAGCAACAGCAAAAAGCGTTGAAATTTAGGTATGATTTTTTGCATCATTCACTGTAGGATTTAGAATAATAGATACAATTGTTACCATAGAAAATTTAAATATAAATATTGAAAGAACAATCCTTAAGACATTACCCCCAGGGAAATGAAAAGCTACGTGGTCCTGTCGATCATGCAGTACTTTGCGACAGTAAAGTACTAGTATAAGAGGCCATAGTGTTTGTAGCAGCCCTTTGCCACATGCCCATCTGACTACTTAATAGACTGACTGTGCCTCAACAGGGCAGGAGTAAATCGTGCGAAAGCGCCTCGACTATCTTATTTCTGTTTTCCCGCGGGTGACTCGTCACATTTAACGAATTTTCTACGGTCTAACCATCAGAGAGAGATAGTGAGAGAAAGAGAGAAAAAGAGAAAGAGGAGAGAGATAGAGAGAGGAAAAAGAAAGAAAAAAGGAGGAGATAGATAAAAAAGTAGCTCTGTCGATTTGTGTAATCCAACGAGATCCTGGTCATCAAAGTGACAAGGAGTGCATCAATGGTATTCGCAACCCTCTTTACTGGGGCCTGGGAGGATTTGGATGTGCCTCCAGGAGACAAATGAATACATAAGAGTACGAAAGAAGTACTATCGAGTACAAAAATCAGCCAAGGGGTTGGCAATAAGGTGCTTGGATAGAGGGGAGAGAGGTTCGCTAATCCATTAATCCAGAGGAAGATCATATCTCAAAAATCCGTGAAAAATCTAACAATGATTCATGAATGATCCATGGAAAATCCGGAAATAAACAAAAAGGATCATTCTCAATAATCCATGAATAATATACAAGAAATCCACCAAAGAGATCTATAAATAATCCAGGAATAATCCCTAAGAAATTAAATTAAGATCCATAAATGACCCAAGAATAATCCCTAAAAAATCCAACAAGGATCTATAAAAATCCAGGAATAGGCCTAATCACTAAATAATCCCAAAGATTTATACTTAATAATCCATATGAAATCTAACAAAGATCCATTAATGATCCAGGGATAATCACTAAATAATCTAAAGAGTTCATACTCAATAATCGATATGAAATCCAACAAAGATCAATAGATAATCTGAGGCTAATTCATGGATAATCCGGAAATAAACTAAAAAGATCATTCTTAATAATCCGGGAATAATCCCTAAGAAACCCAACAAGGATCTATAAATAACCCAGGGATAATCCCCAAATAATCAAATGAAGATCCACAAATGATCCAAGAATATAAGGGTAATCACGAAATGATCAGCGTAATCCAAGAGAACATACAAAATAATTAAGAAATAATAAATAAGTAATCAGGAAAAGTAAACATATAAATGCAGGAGTAATCGAAGATTCTATTAATCCAAGATTATATAAAATAACCCATGACTAATCCTAAAGTAATCTGAAGTGATCATACTAAATAATGTAAGACTAATCCTGGATCAAAACCAAATAACATTAAATAATCCAGGACTAATACAAAAAGTTAATCCAAGACTAATTCTGAACCAATCTCAGAATATTCTATTAAATAATTCCGGAGTAATCCAAAAGATTAATAAAAGCTTATCCTCGACCAATACCAGAAGATCATATTAAAAATAATTCATGCCTAATACAAAAAGATAATCCAATAGTAATATGGACCAATCACAGAAGTTATATTAAAATATCCAAGAGTAATCCTAGACCAATCCCAGGATATATTAAATAATCCAGGATTAATAAAAAAAAGATAATGAAAGACTAATCCAGTACAAATCCAAAAAGATAATCCAAGACTAAGAAGCATGGACCAATCCCACAAGATCATATTAAATAATCCAAGACTAATCCTAAAAGATAATGAAAAAATAATGTAGCATCAATCCCATATCATATCAAATGATCAAGGACGAATCCCAAAGGATAATCCTGGACCAATCCCAGATTATAATAAATAATACAGGATAACTCCAAAAAATAAGCCTGTCATATTAAATAATCAAGGACGAATCCAAAGAAATAATCCTGGACAAATCCCAGAAGATCATATTAAAAAATACATGACTAATCCAAAAAGATGATCCTAGACTAATCCAAAATCATATTAAATAATCCAGGATTAATCCAAAGAATAATTCTGGACCAATACCACAAGATCATATTAGATAATAGAGGACTAATCCAAAAAGGTAATCATGAACCAATACCACAAGATCATATTAAATAATCCAGGATTAATCCAAAATGATAATCCTGCACCAATCCCAGAAGATCATATTAGATAATAGAGGACTAATCCAAAAGATAATCCTGGACCAATCACAGAAGATCATATTAGATTATCTAGGACTAATCCAACAGATAATCCTGGACCGATCCCATATCATAGTAAATACTCCAGGACTAATCCAAAAAGATAATCCTGCACCAATCCCACAAGATCACATTATATAATCCATTACTAATCCATAAAGATAATCCTGTCCCAATCCCAGATCATATTTGATAATCCTGGACCAATCCCAGATGATTTTAAAAAAATCCAGGACTCATCCAAAGAGATAATCTTGGACCAATCCCACAAGATCATATTAGATAATCCAACAAAATATTCTAGACGAATCTCAGATCATATTAAATAATCCAAGACTAATCCAACAGATAATCCTGGACCAATCATGGAGATCATATCAGATAATTACCTAGAACTAATCCAACAGATAATCCTGGACCAATCGCAGAAGATCATATTTAATAATCCAGGACTAATCCAAAAAAAATCATAGTAAAAGATCCGTGGGAATCTAAGAATGATTCCTTAATGGTCCATTAATAATCCTAGGTGAGCAAACTTAGAATAATTCGGAAAGAATCACCTTGGTATCGGCCCTCGGGGGTCGAAATATGAGGCTGAAGTCAAATTAAAGAGGAAACCAATGAGGATTTAATCCCACCCTCAAAGTCAGTGAAGAGAATTTCACCCACGAGAGAGGTGAAGTTAAGGGCGGATGAAATGTGCGCAAAGTCTGCATGCCGACTAGTCTAACGAAGAGGTGGCGCAACTCTTCAGCTAGCGAGAAAAAAAAAGGGTGGATGTGCAGCCCCCTCCCCTTTGTTTAATAGGAACATGAGAGGTGATATTTGGGGTTTGGCCTCAGCTATTTTCCCGGCGACACTTCGGCAAACAATTGAGTTCCGTTGGTCCTAAACAACACTTGGGCCTCGGTCGCCTCACGGAGCGTAAACAAGCGAACGAGCGAAGAGCTCCAAAGTCCTCATTCACTGGGGTCCAGAGTGCAACTGGAGACTGGGACGGCAATTCTCGCGGAACCGTTCGAGTCGGTGCGACCTCATACATATGTTGGTGGGGCTGTACGAGAAGAGAACAACCCCAGCCCCACCCACTGAGAGGTACAAGTGTGTGATATATATTTATATATATATATATATATATATATATATATATATATATATATATATATATATATATATATATATATATATATATATATATATGTGTGTGTGTGTGTGTGTGTTTTTTTAACAACCTACCATAGCGGCATCCAACAACAGCATCCATAGATACCGAAATATTAGGTTGTCCATCAATTGCTATTCGTTCTAGGAGACAAAAAATGGTTCATGGAGTTGTTTAAATTGTTCCAAATTTGCTGTTTTTTCTTCAAGAGCTGGTAATGAGGAGGCATTTTTTCTTCATGCGGTGGCAATGTGTAGGCCATTTTTTCTTCAATGGAAGGTAATGCCCCACCCACTGAGGTACGAGTGTGTGAGATTTATATATATATATATATATATATATATATATATATATATATATATATATATATATATATATATATGAAAAGCTTAAGCTTTTCATTCAAAGCGGTGGTAATGATTAGGTCTAGTTTTTTAATAAGAAGTTAATGCTTAGGTCTTTTTTTCATGCGATGGTAATGTTTAGGCTTTTTTTAAGCGGTCGTAATGCTTGTTTTTTTTTTAAGTTGTGGCAATACTTAGTTTTTCCCAAGCTATGGTAACTTTTAGGCCTTTTCAAGCGATGGTAATGCTTGGCCCTTTTCCAGCTGTGGTAATGTTTAAGCGTCATTTTAAGCTGTGGTAATCCGTAGGCCTTTTTAATAATAAGCAAACAGTTACTGAAGGCGTTCATATATGTTCAACAATTGCAACGTTTAAATGAATCTCTTGAACAAAAGTGTCCTTCCTTTGTCAGCCCAAAGGGTGTCCTCGAAACTATTGCGATCAAAGTGAGTGTGGATGCGGCTAAGATTACGGAAACAGCTAATGAGAAGATGCGGCCAAGATTACGGAGAAAGCAAAGTGAATACTTGAAAACTGTACCAAAATTCACTCTGATACATAATTTAATATCAAGGGTCACTGACACCCCCCTGATTGTTGACAGTAACGTAAAAGAGACCGGGAAGCCGCTAAAGCTATAAAAAAAACAACAACAACAAAACAGGAGCGATAGTTTTCTAACGAGCCACATCCGGTGAAGCACCCACCGGGAACATCTCAGGGGGGTAACAATTGAGTTTCCGGAAGTTGTGGGAGAGTCATCCAGTAATGACGTTGAATACGGATAGACGATTTCGAAGTCTCAGCAAACGAGGCTGGAAAAAAGAAGAGATAAATTTGCGTTTAATCAACGTAGAAATGGAATGCTGAACCGAGGCGACGCCTAAGAATACCAATTATCCCAACTCCGCTGTCATTCATTTTAACTGTCTTATCAGATATAACGAGTTTAAACACGTTTTCTATCCCACTTCGAAGCTGTCCAACTGCGAACTAACTTTAGGGGGAAGTTGGCTTCACGTCTTACGGAGTTTAGGAGTCTGAAAGTTAGCATTGCTCAGATTTCACATGAAAATAATCCGAACCAACTTTGTACCGTCATTTTGGTGTTCTGGATTTCGTTCAAAGTGGACAGAGTGAGGAGACTTATGATGGTGGTTCACATGGACGCAAAGAAAAGGTTTACATTTTATTTTTACCGATTACTTCTCAGCGCATGCACATATGTGCACATGCACGCATATGGGTTATTATTATGTATTTCAACCATCGCATTCTTATGAAATTACAATACTGCACCCTTTAATCCAAGGAATAATTTAGCCTGCCGCCTCACACTTCTATACATCATTCTCACTTCAGTTTCCACTCTTTTGATGAACGTCAAGGCAAAATCGAAAAAAAGAAAACTTCTGAGATTCCGAGACTTGCAAGATCCGAAGTGTTTCAGAAATACCGTTGGCATATATATATATATATATATATATATATATATATATATATATATATATATATATATATATATATATATATATATATATATATATATATATATATATATTATATTAAGTGTGCTAATATAGATTTGACTAGTTTTACTATCCTTTGTTTTCAAATTTCAAAACAAATAATTGAATTTTAACTAAGTAATAATTTATGCAGACGGAGGGAGTTTTTTTCTTTTTTAATATGGATAACAAGGGGAGGAGAAAAAATAAAATAATAATATATATATATATATATATATATATATATATATATATATATATATATATATATATATATATATATATATATATATATATATATATATATATATGGAGGTAAAGTTGGGCAATATATTTTCATCGTAACAAGTTTTGTTGAGAGCGACTGCTAATTTTGCGTTTGTGATTCTTTTTTCCCATCTTGCAATTTGTCTTATATTTGCCTTTTTGTCTGGATTGAGTCCATGTATAAGTTCTCCAAAGTTCATTATAGCAGGATTTCGAAATTATAGCGAGGGAATAGAAGCTTCCTTAGGTAAAAAACACTTTATTTATCTGACGCGTTTCGTTACAACTCGTAACATCTTCAGAGATACAAGAAAACACAAGAGAAAATTATAAGAATTGTTTTATATATCATGGATAGACGGTAAACGTAAAGACGAACATAGAAGTCACTCAGGTAGGGTGCACTGGCAAGAGCGCAGGTAAAAGATTAAATTTGCGGTCGTATCCAGATAGATAAATAACCTGGATACCTGAGATTAGCTCTCACGTGCGTTTCTATTCCGATTATTGTTGCTAAGTAGTAGTATTCCATTTGAATTGAATTGAATTGAATATTAATATTTGGTTCTTTTTCTTGTATGTGAATAGCTTCTAGAAAAAGTAATTGTCGCCGATCAGGTGCGGAGTCGATAATTTTAGGGTTCTCTTCTAACATTTTTCTGCTGAGAATTATTGCATGGTTTTGGCTGGTATGGTTTTGGGGGGCGCCATTCGTCAGTTGGTAGGTCATTCTTCGTGATAATTTTGTTTCAGTCATACCAATATATGGGTGGGGGAGGAGCTTGCACTCTCCTAGGTTCCATTTATACTCATATATTCCATGGGTTCTTTGCTTAGGTTCAGGTTTCGGCCTCAGATGTTGTCCATGATGAGGGTGGCGGTTCTTCTAGTTTGATAGTATATAGTAAGCGATATATTTTGTTCAGTATTCGTAGGTTGTTTAGATCGGTTGATAATTTCCTTGATTATCCTTTCGTCTGTTCGGTACGCCGTGTTCAAGGTATTTTTATAGAAGAGTTTTATGTTGTTTTCTCTGTTATTGTTTCCGTTGTTATTCTCTTCTGTGAGGTAGAATTGGTCCATTTTCTTTTTGATAGCTGCCTGTATTTCATGGTTGCTGAATCCATTGTTGACGAGTAGTTGTGTAGCTCTCTCTATCTCATTATGCGTATCTTTCAATGTATGGCAGTGAGTGAAGACGAGGTTGATATAAGCGTTAGAAAAGTGTAATTAACGCTTATATCAACCGCGCCTTCACTCACTGCCATACATCGTGAAACGCTAAGCTTAAATTTGAAATGAATTAAATAGTATGGAAGTTCTTGGAGAAATACCAACGGGTGAACGGATATGATAAACGCAAACAAATTAACAATGAAATTCTTTTACAAGAGAATGTCAAAGTAAATAAGATATCAACATAATGTGTGTCTCTCTTTAATGATACAGATAAGGGGCGCATTTTACTCTCGCTTTATGCAACATATGAGTAGATCGGGAGGAACTGGATTTCAACTTAGCAAACCTCCCCTCCCCCCAACCACAATTCGAAGCCATCTCGCGCAAAGTGGTTCTAGGGTCACACTCGAGAGCTTTAAGATACTTGACGCGGTAGGCAGTCATTCTGATCATTATGCGAATTTCATCTTCCCCTCGAGGATTCTTCTACCAGTGAAAAGAGCTCGCCAGCTATTGTGATTCTGATCTTTATGCTAATTTCATCCTATAGTGTGGAAAATCATCTCTACGATTGAAAAGAGCTGTCTAGCTATTGGAATTCTGATTTTTATACTAATTTCATCCTCCGGTGTGTGAGATCTCTAGTATTGAAAAAAGATTGCCATTCTGATCTTTATACTCATTTCATCCTCCAGTGTGGAAGATATCCACGATGAAAAAGAGCCGGATTGGCCCAATTAACTAGCGATCCAATTCTCTTGTCAGAGACGCAGGAAATAAATAATCACCACGGCACTTTTACTCCACCAACTTTAAATGTATACAATTGCAATTTTAGAACAATTGGTACTAAGCGATTGTTGGCGATTATTAACCAGTTTAAGAGCACTGGCATACACAGACCCCAATTTAATGAGTACTGAAATTGTAGTGGGTGGTAATTTTGACTATGCTTCACGAATTTAGCCATTTTGACCACTTGGCCGGAATTTGGGACTCTTGACTCAAATTCCTTTCTGATAATAACCACATTTGTTCTATGAAGTTCATATCGGCTTTGTCGTCTTACTGCCATTACGCCTCCGATAGCATTTTCCTGACTTCACAGACTTCCATATTGCAAGAACAGCCAGGATATTGGCTAAAGTCCTTTTTTTTCGATGGCATCGTTGCAAACCAGTCACGATGTCACAATTAATCAAGTTATTTCAATGATTGACTTTGTGCGCTCAGCGACGCGAGAGGGAAAGTCCAATTCCCGACGGGTTGGGGATCGTAGTCGCGAACGATGGCTCCCAAAACACGATCGATCAAATAAAAAACGGACCCCTGACATAACACAATCTATCCATGCTTAAATATTAATATGTTTAAATTAAAAGGGCTTGATAATCTTTACACCCATACATGTTCAATGAGTACGATCTAAGCAAAGGTCGAGGCCTTCTCCCCACATTATGGCGTCTTCGGAAGCCCACTCATTTATCTTATAAGGATTTCAGAAGCCAAGGCGTCGTGTCTGGGGAGAAGAAAAGAAGACACAATTAAGACTACTGATTCGATCGGATTTATTAAGTAAGATGGACAGAAGAGTTAGATGAGGCTTTGCATCTGAGGTATGTGTAAGATAGATAGTGTATTTACTGTAAATTAAAGTAATATGTAGAGCAAAGCCCATTCAAAGATAGATCACGTAAGGCCGAGAGATAGTTACGATAAACCATGATTGACTAAGACGATGATAAAGCGAGATCGACGAAATAACCCACCCCACCCCCATCCCCACCCATAATTGATCATAGATGGCAAAGACATGTCATGATAGACTGATATAAGCCATGATAGACTGAGATAGGCCATGATAGACCACGATAAACATAATATTCACTGAAGAATTATAGAGCCCATATCGTATTAATGTGAAATTTTATTTTACGTTTAAAAAAGGAAATTGTCCCAACCAACGATGGCATTATAGGCCGGGACAGAGATATACTGAAAAGGTAGATAAGTAACACGAATGTTAAAGTCACTTTAACACTTCATTCTTCTCTGGGTCATTTCAATTTTCATCTTAAGTGAGGGTAATCTTCTCTTTCCCCTCATGTACATACCTTGGAGTTTGTTTATACAAAGGACAATTATATTGAATGATAAGAAGATATAAAACAAGCGTATGAATGAAGACATTATTAAATGCTGTGTTGTCAAATCTGTGGGTGAATGTTTACTACGCACACATAACTCTGCTTGGAGACTAGCAAGCGCGTACATAAACCTTTACACGGCTCACGTACAGAGTCTGAAGCAGGGACCAGTTATAAATAAAGTTGTTTTCGAGTAATTAGACACTTCATTGTATCCACCCAGCGAACAAATTACTGCTCTAAAGATATTGATAGCATCGTTACAGGGTTGGAAATTAAATTAATGTATGTACAATACTTGCACACAAAAGATATTTGGTATATTCACAGCTTCAATACTTGCCACACAGGCAATCAATATTAATGTCAAAGGAATATGACAAGGGAACAATATCGAGATATAGCAGAAAGTGCTTACAACGAGAGCGATCTTAGAGTGAACCACCTGGATTGAATTCAAGCGAACGAATTCGAATGTTACCATTGAAAAGAGGAGAATTACAATCCGCAATTAACAAGATGGTAAAATAAACCACTAATTTATAGTGAGGCTTATTACTAAATGACTTGAATTTATATTATATTCTGTATGTCGAAAGATATATTTTCCGATGGTTTTCCCTTTCGAGCTACCTCCTGCCCCCCTTTCGACTGGGAGAGAGAGAGACAAGCCTATTACATCTCCGCCAGAAGAGCAAGGCCACGGTAAAAATCTGAAAGCAACCTGTTCCATCCTTTCTGTTTCTGCCGGAAATTTCCATTCTCAAGGAAATTTCTCTCCAATTAAGGGAAAGGTGCCCAATTCCCCAACTTGACGAAATACAAAACTAAACATGAAAGTTTAACAACCAGCACATGTCTCTGCATCTCCTAGAAAGAATATAGTAGTCGTTCTCCTAACAGTTTTTTTTTTCCGAGCGATCCTACACAGAGAGCGGTAATCCACCTCGCCTTTTCTCTTTGACTCCCGAGCCACTCCACACTCCTGCATCGCTCGGACACTCTCGAAGTAGCTTCCTCGATTCTTTTTCTCTCGACCAGACCGTCACGCTTTAAGGCACCCTAAGCTCTTCTGAAATATTAAAAGCTATATTATTCTAACTCGTGATATATTAAAAATTACTCTATTCAGTGAAATATTAAAAAAAATATCATTTTCAGTAAAATATTACAACGCAATATTCTTTTATCCAGTCAAATATTATTATTAATATAATCATTATTTCATAGAGCATTTTTCATTGAATTCCCGATTATTCCAAAGTGACAAATCGATCAATTCACATCTGCGCAACTCTCAAATAATTTATTTGTTTTTTTTTCATGTGTGGTGTAATAAAGCGCAAAAGTTAATCTCTTTTCCTACATCCACGATGCAGATAGTATTGAATATAACATTCAATTGTTTACGTACTTCAAGGTTACCTGCTTTGGCCCCTCAGAGTGCCTACAAATTGGGGACATAATTGGCTCTTTCAAATAGTGCCAGTAACCACCGCAAATTTTTCCTTTAAAGCAGGAATAGACGATGGACGGGAGTTTTCACTCAAGTTTTGGCCATATTTTGCAAAATATTATTTGATAAATACGATTTTATAAGTCATTTTAGGGGCAAATTTTGCCTTTTAGTCTCGTATCCAAATCCATCCGTTCTTGTCAATTATCGCCTTGTGCCTGGCTCAATGCAGTCATGTGCGTGCTCTATCCGATGGGCGTACACAACTCAAGAAATGGCCGAACACAACTCAAGAAATGGCCGAACATAACTCAAGAAATGGCCGAACATAACTCAAGAAATGGCCGAACACAATTCAAGCAATGCAAGTACATAACTCTTGAAATGGGATGAACAACTCAAGCCTTGATGGTTCAGATAAGTTCTTCATTTATTGGTTAGATTAGGTTTGGGTGAAGTTAGGTTAGGTTAGCTAAGTTTAGTGGTCATTTTACCCCCTTCCCAACCCACGTTTGTAGCACCCTAAAAATCCACCCTAAAAATCTTAGATTGGTTGGATGTTAAAATGATCTGAATGATAATAGTATAAGGGAATAATAACAGGCCTACGAAATTATGATAAAAGGATAATGGAAAGGATGTAGAAGGATGATAATCCCGTAAAGGGGTGGTAGAAAATGATATAAAAATGATTATTTGATGATAAAAGGAAGACAAGCGAGTGATGAAATCATAGTAAGAGGATCATAAAAGGATCACAAAGGATTTAAGTGCAAACTTAACTAAACCTGGAGCCTGGCGGATTGCTCAAAAAGTACCTTGAAAAACAGGTTTGAAAGAACAACAAGTGTCTTAGAAGAGTACAAACCTCGAAGAGAAATTTTAAAAGAACAGCACGTGTACTCAAAGAGTGCAAGTCTCGAAGAACAAGTTTGAAAGAACAACACGTGTCCTAAAAGAGTACAAGTTTCGAAAAGTAATTTTAAAAGAACAACACGTGTACTCAAAGAGTACAAGTCCCGAAGAACAATTTTGAAAGAACAACACGTGTCCTAAAAGAGTAAAAGCCCCGAAGAGCAATTTTAAAAGAAAAACAACGTGTAGTCAAAGAATACAAACTTCGAAGAGGTTCGTACAGAGAGCACAAATAGTTAATAGTACAGAGTACAAAAGAACCTTCGGTTTCCGTCTCTTCTCTCGACTCAGTCGTTGAAACCGACGCGAATTTGAATTTCAAAATGGGCGACGCAAACAATCGACGAGAATTTCCGACAAAGAGAAAAGCATTTGAAATCCACTCGATCAAGAAGAAACCCTTCGACGTGTGCGGATGTGTAGAAGTTTTTGAAGATGTATAGTGATGTCCCACCCATGTATAACACATTCTACGCGAAAAGGATAAGGAGAGGTTGAAAACATAGATCTGTTTTGTTTTGAGAGACGTGATTTCTCGATGGCCCTTTGAAGTGTTTGTTAAGTGAGAGGAGTGGAATGAAGGATACCACGAGGTGAAGTGGTGAGGAAAACAGGAGATTTAGGATACTGTATTTGCCTTAATATTAAATGAGGGAAAGTGCAAAATATCAATTGCTAAACCTACTCATCAGACTCTTTTCAAATGATTACAGCCGAGGTCAACTCCAAAAGCGATAGAGAATAACCCTAAATCGATGGAGGAGCAGAAATATGCTTATGTGACCCCCTAAGATCTTTTTATCTATTTAATCCGAGAATTCGACCATCTGTAGAAAGGTCTACGATTCCGTCCCCTACAAGTATGATTTTCTCTACAAGAATAGCATTTGACGTCCGCATTTTGAAAATTAGATGGTTTTCAACATTTTAAGGAGGGACTAAAATGCGTTGGTGGCAAGCTTCGTAATACAATACACCCAGTGAGATAGAGAAATACGAACCGGCAAAGAGATCCACTCGAGACTAGTTCAAGAAATAAATAGTGTAGAAGCCAGGTGTGAAGGACGAGCAACAGGAAGAGAGGACATGGATAAAGAATTAGTTTAACGATTCTTATATTTTAAATTAATATTTATTTATTCTGTTTTTAAACATTTATTGAAGTGCCTTCACTTTCCAGGTAAAGTTATTCCAAGTTTGTTTTATTTTATAAGAAAAGAAATTTCGTGCTATCTCTATGTCAAATCTTTTGTTAACTAGCTTGAAACCTTTATTTCTAGTGATCTCTCGGTTATCTAGCTCAAATATCGAGTCATAATTTATATTAGTGAATCCGATTAGTATTATATATTTGTCCACTGCTCCTGATTTGAATTATATCCCAGGTGTCTTCAAAGTTTAAGTTTTCACCCAAATTTTTAGAAGTTTTTAAACTGTTGGCTAATCATGTCAAGTTAAAATCTCAAATATTCTGAAATGAAAGAACTGACCACTTAGCAGTCATTGGGCGTCATTGAGAGAACTTCCAATCAGTCAATCACAGTGATAGAACCAAGAACCAAGCTGTCGACCACCGGCACTTGATTGCAGTGAAAGAACCGAATTCAAAGTAGCTGACGATCGGCAGCAGTTGGCCGCAGCGAAAGAACCGACCAGCAAACAGTCGATCATCGGCAGTTGACCAAATGAAACAGCCGAGCCCCAAGCATTCAGTTATCTGCTGCTGACCGCTGTGTAAAAACAGACTGCCGAATCGTTGACCATCGGCAGTTCACCGCAGTTAAGGAACCGACCACCAAGCCGTCGACCATCGGCAGTTTATGGTAGTGAAACAATCGACCACCAAGTCATCGGCCAATTGCACTTCACTGCAGTGAAAGAACCGACACCTAAGCATTTGACCATCTGTTGGCAATCACAATGAAGAAACTGGCCCCCGAATCGTTAACCGCAGTGATAGAACCGCCCGCTAAGCCGTCAACCATCGGCAGTTTACGGAGTGAGTAAGGTATAGACAAAAAAACAAACAAACCCCAAAATGGTTGTGTAGTAAACTTTCATCAATCATAGCGAGTGATTAATTCTCACACATGTGTGTAAGTTGCTCCATACGTCACTACAAACATAGCAAATTTACAACCCTGCTCTCCCACTCATTTCTGTCTTTCACATCGCTCTCCCGTCTCTCTCGGATTCCTCCTTAAAGTTTCTGTCCATTACTCCCATTTATACATAGAAGGATCCAAACTCTCCTAGGCTGGTTGTAACTACATAATAATACCGTTTACTTACCTTCCTCCTTAACTAGGAGCAGCTCCTGTAACCTTCCGACTTACCAGTTAGGGTCATTCTGGTCTTTATTTTGTTCGACTTATCGGGTCGGGATCCCAGGCCCAAATGAAAGCGACGGACGTTGATGAATATATAAATAAAACGAGCAGAGGTGCCCCGCGTTGCCCGGGATAAAAAGTCCCGTCGCAAATAAATACAGATTGTTTGAAACTCTTATGTTGTGGCACAAAAATATCTTTACTCGCTGATTATTATCATTATTTGTGGGGTGAAGGCGGATTCATGAGAGTTGCACACTCTCCATATCACATAATATCATATTTTATCATATAATACCTTATAATATCATGTAATATACTTACAATAAGTAAACATTTCACATCGTGCGCCCGGCAGTTTACGCGCACGCTTGAACGACCGTTAGTTATGAGGGAACAACGTTGGGGCCGCGCGATCAGATCGAGCGTCTTATAGATATAGAGAAATAAACCAACCCGTCAACAATAGAGCGATATTGCACATTGTCACAAATTAATAGGTTTCTATGTGAAATCTCGGCACAATAATTAAAGTGAATGTCCCCATTAGATTCTTTTACCTTTGGCGTTAGTTCGTATTGCCTAATTTTCTGACTGTCTTGTTTTGGGATCAGAATGGAATAATAGGATTTTATTAAGTATTTTTGTCGTATGATTATTTATCTGACTTCGTATCTCTAGACCTTTATTGGGTCACTTCTTCGGACACCCATACTTATTTGCCTCCCACGGGGTTCCCCCTAACTACCTATTAAACAACCGAGGCCACAAGCGAAGCAAAGAAGAACGAGGATCACCCTTTTCTATCTTTTGACTTTCATCTTAAATTTTATTAGTCGTTAATTATTCATTCTAATTAACCTGGTCTAACCTCTCATCTTTATTCATTCAATTAATTGGGGGGGGAGGGGGCGCTTTTTCCATTTTACCACGGTTCGCAACGACCCCCTGGGTACTTCTGAAAACGGCCAGCAAAGGAGGGTACTCGGAAAGAACATCCCTGATCAGTAAACTGGAGGGGGGAGGGGTCCTGAGAGTCAGTTAATTATTTGGAATCTGGGCAAAAATCCCGAAAGCCGAAATCTTTTAAAGCTAAAATGCCAAAGGCCGAAATCTCTTAACGATGAAATCTCTAAAGACGAAATCTCTTAAAACTGAATCCCGAAAGCCGAAATCCATTAAAGCTGAAATCCCCAGAGATGAAATCCTATAAAGCTAAAATCTCGAAAGCTGCAATCCTTTAAAACTTAACTCCCGAAAGCTGAAATCCCTTAAAGATAAAATACCGAAAGTTGAAATCCCTTAAAACTGAAATCACGAAAGTTGAAATCACTTGAAGCTAAAAAGCCGAAAGCCGAAATCTCTAAACGATGAAATCTCGAAACCCGAAATCTCTTAAAACTAAATTCCGAAAAATGAAATCCCTTGAAGCTGAAATCCCCAAAGATGAAATCCCTTAAAACTAAAATTCCGAAAGCTGAAATCCCTTAAAACTTAAATTCCGAAAGATGAAATCTCTTAAAGCTGAAACCTGGAAAGCGAAATCCCTGAAGGCTGAAATTTTTAAAACCGAAATCCCTTAAAGTTGAAATCCCGAAAGCTGAAATCCGTTAAAACTAAAATCACGAAAGCTGAAATCCCTTAATTTGAAATCTCGAATGCCGAAATCCCTTAAAGCTGAAATCCTTTAAAACTGAAATCCCCAAAGCTGAAATCCTTTAAAACTGAAATCCCCAGAGCTGAAATCACTTAAAGATAAAATACAGAAAGCTGAAATCCCTTAATTTGAAATCTCGGAAGCCAATATCCCCTAAAGCTGAAATCTCAAATGCTGAAATCACTTAAAGCTAAAATACCGAAAGCTGAAATCCTTTAAAACTGAAATCCCGAAAGCTGAAATCACTTAAAACTGAAATCCAGAAAGCTGAAATCCCTTAAAACCGAAATCCTATAAACTGAAATCCCTTAAAGCTGAAATCCACAAAGACGAAATCTTTTAAAACTGAAATCCCTTAAAGATGAAATCCCCAAAGCAAAATCCTTTAAAACCGAAATACCATAAAACTGAATTCCTGAAAGTTGAAATCCCTTAAAGCTGAAATCCCGAAAGACGAAATCCCTTAAAACTGAAATCCAAAAAGCTGCAATCCCTTAAAGCTGAAATCCCCAAAGCTGAAATCCCTTAAACCTGTAATCCCGAAAGTCGTGAGCATTTTAAATTGAAATCCTCAAAGCTGAAATCCCTTAAAGCTAAAATCCCGAAAGCTGAAATCCTTTAAAACTGAAATGCCGAAAGCCGAAATCCTTTAAAACTAAAATCCCGAAAGCTTAAATCCCTTAAAGATGAATTCCCAATAGCCAAAATCCCTTAAAACTAAAATTTGGAAATCCCTTAAAGCTAAAATCCCGAAAGCTGAAATCTCTTAAAATTGAAATTCCGAAAGAACAAGTGCCGAACAATGGTCGTAGAAGTAGCCCATTAAAATTAAGTATTTATAAGAGCTTCAATTAAAGCATTAAATTAATGGCTGAAATAGCCATAGCTCCTCCCTCCGCAAAACTAATTAGATAGAGATGGGTATTATCTCCTCTTTCAGAGGACAGAAAATCAATGACTACCTCTAAAATTTGTATAAAAGTTCCGACTAATAGTATATATATATATATATATATATATATATATATATATATATATATAGAGAGAGAGAGAGAGAAGAGACGGCTATAAGACAGAACAAGTACTGTAAGCCCTTAATATGTAAAGCTTTAACCCACCAGCCGTTGGCCCTTTACCATCGCTTCGTACAATCTTCATCAGAGAAGAGCAACCACACACTCCACGTGCTGTCGCCACTCAGGGCCACACGCGCTGCTACTACGAGATATCACTTTTCTGCAAGAAGCTGTCAAGATTCAGGTCAGATTGTATCGTGCATCATAGCGTCAGGCAGTCCTCAGGCTAACACGAAGAACTCCGTTGCAACGACTGCCTGCTTATCTACCTTCATTAAGTGTACAGTGCAACCACTACTGACCAGAGAGTGTGCACGTCAACACAGTTATAAAGGTTTAAATAAGCAAGCATCTCTGATCTAGGAACGAATTAAGCCTTTAATATTAATTTTTATGAAAAAAATTGTACGAATAATTTGGTTTACGAACGGCCTTAAGGAACCAATAAAGTTCCTAAACAGATGACCTACTGTATTCTGGTTTGACATATTACAAACCAGCCAAGCATTCGTTTAAACACCAGAGAAGGGAAATCACCCGGACATCTGTCGTAGTATTGCCTAAAAGGTTAATTACAAGGCTGAGGAACACGTGTCAATTATTATAATAGTCGCTTGAGGTCTGTTGAGACGGAGAGAGTGAGATAGAGAACAAGAGAAGTAATGAGAGGAGAGGATTAAGAGAGGGCACTTGACGGTTAAGGGTAATGGACTAGAATGTGTCTGGATCGGCCAACATGTTTTTTGAAACCTTGAGCTGCCGACGATCACTGTTTCCTTACGTTGGAGTATAACCTTGGTATAGATTATAGATTAGAGGCACCTAAATTTTGCCAACTGTTCAAAGACTTGTAATCGCCGCCTTTTCCATCAATAGTCTTAACCCAGATCGAACCCAGCAGGCAGGAATCTCGAGACATAAATTCTTTGAAAATAAGGATAACTTACCTTCAAAGAAGTGACCAAAAAAAGCATGGATTCTTTAATCCTGTTACGTACCTGAAAATATAATTAAAAATTAATTGTCTCAAATATATTTGGTTCCTAGGATAGAAATTTAATTAAAAGTTAATTATGTTAAATATATTTGGTTCCTAAGATGAAAATATAATTAAAAATGAATTATTTTAAATATATTTGATTCTTAGGCTTATCTTTAGTAGTGATTAAGTGAACTAGGATATTTATGCTTCATGACTTTGGATATCTCAGGCACTTTCAGTGATCTGATACTTACCTGGACAATGGAAAATAAGGTTAATAAAGATAAGATAACCCAATAAAGATAAGCCATCTATAAACTGATCAAGAAAAGATTTTCGAGTGAATTAGGAAAAAGAAAACCTAACCTAACCTAACACTCCTCTTCGTAGGTAATTTCTTTCCTCTTTTTCCTAAATCACCCTAAATGTTTACTTGGTTAGTTTAGGGCTAGTTTATCTTTTTTCTGTTATCTTAAAGAAGGTTTATCTTTATTAGCTCAATTTAGATTTGACATCTTTACTAGCTTAATTTACATAGAGCTTATCTTCACTAGCTGACATTTAAAGATAGCTTATCTTTAAAGCTCAATTTAGAGATGACTCATTTTTATTAGCTCAAATTCGAGATGGCTTATCTTTACCAGCTCAATTTAAAGATGGCTTATCATTAAAAGCCATCACTGAAATTACTCAATTTGATCCGGTTCCATTACCGAGCATGTTCCTACTTTTAAGCGTTTATGATCTCTGTACAAACTTCCTGTTCATACGCCCTACAGGCCCTAATAGTTAATGTTAATAGGGGGTTGAGTTGTATTCTACACTACCCTTAAAAACGAACGATAATCTACCAAATAACCTATTTTGATGTGTTAAAGAAAGAAAATTAAAAACAAGGTTTGCTGACCAAAGTCGCGTACTTTCACTTATTCCGATTTATGACATTATATGACCTTCAAAACTTCCACTAATTTCCAGACTTTCAATAATTAGGAGGACTTTGGCAATTATATCATTCGAAAGAGAATGTAAAACAACATAAGTGTATCGAATATCGTTAGAATCGGCTGAATAGGTATGATGTTATTGCCAAAACAAAATAATTTCCTGGCTAACCTTGGGAAAACTTTCCAATTATATCATTCGAAAGAGAATGTAAAAATACATGAGAATTTAAAATTTCGTTAGAATTGGCCAAATAGTTACAATGTTATTACCGCAAAAACAGAAGCAAAGCGAGGACTGACCGACCGACATAGTGTGATATAGAGTACACGCGACTAAAAATATGGTACTAAGGAGTATATTATATTTTATTGTCCAAAAGATACAATAAAGGGGGAAATTAATATTTAGACATAGAAAATATTTTATAATTTTACAGAATCTTTTGGTATTGAACATTTTACAAAGATCAAGAATGATCGAATAAGTTCTAATAATTGAGCACTACAGAAAAGTTAAAAGCTATAGAATAATTTCTACAGTATTACGTATTTCTCTCAGCACTGCGAGTTGTATTGCTAAAAATAGAAGACATCCAGGACCAGTGCAAACCTTCTTCGCAATGGAGCTGCGACGAAAATATCTCATCAAGGTCATTGATGGATGTTGAGATCGGTATCAAGGAACCCTATGATAACTAACGCAAAACTTTAGGACCATTTGCGTAAGGCTGACTCATCAGTTACGAAAAGAACAATTAGTAATTAGCTAAACAGAAAAGCTCGTAGATCGCGATCAGAACAAAAGTTCAATTTTTTGAAGAAGCCTCACTTGTCAACACGGTCAAAGTTCGCTCAGGGACGAACTTTCTGATGAACCCCAAATTGAACTGTGGCCGGAATGCAGCTCGCCATGTTTGGTGCCGTTATGGAATCACCTACGATCGGAAGAACACTACCACCATAGTCAAGTATGGAGAGGGCAGCATTATGGTGTGGAACCGTTGTTTTCATTTAATGGGACTGACGCTCTTTTATAATGGATGGAAAAATAAATGGAGCCAACTACCGGCGAATATAAGGCAATAGCCTAACCTCAACTGTGGATAGGTGAGGTGCAGGATGATTGTATGTTCCAGAAATATGATAATCTGAAGCAGACTGTGATAGCCACATGTGAGTGCTTCAAATAGAACATTATTCATATTCAACCCTTGTCTAGTCAATCTCCTGACTTGAATCCGATTGAGAATTTGAGATGAATATTTAGCCCGAATACTTTGCATATTATTAATTAAAATTCTTTATTGCATTTAAGAGAACAACACAGAAATTCTTGAATGTATATGATAACATAAAAAAATATGTTGGATATAAGTATTTGGACACTAGATAGAAAGAGCTTAATATTCCGTGGCGCCGCCATTGTTTGCTATAACTGCTCTCAGGCGTTTCTTATAATACTTGACCTAGTCCTTACAACAGTGTTGGAATATCTTATTTTGGAATACTCTTATATATATTAAATGCATACCTTCATGTACCATGGAAATTTCATTTACCTACTCATCATATTTTAAAAAAATATTTTAATATATGAAAATCTTTCTCTTATTTTGCTCGGGAGTGTAGATGTAAGGAGTGTAGATGTAAGGAGTGTAGATGTAAGGAGTGTACAGATATTCCAGCACAAGTATTATAAGAAACGCCTGAGAGCAGTTATAGCAAACAATGGCGGCGCAACGGAATATTAAGCTCTTTCTATCTAGCTGACACGACTCGAGCCCATCCTGAAAAGTATTGACACTCCAGGTAACAGTTTACAATGGGGAAGCGGTTTGCGCGTCCTAGGTAGTCATGGACTACCGCAAACCTTTTGTGGTCAGGGGCCACAGGGGGAAGAAGTTTATTTGATACCACGATACAGGTACACCCAGTATCTCGGACGAGGATGGAGACGCGGCCACAATTAACGGTTCCGTTCTCAAATTTCCAACTTCCTGGAGAACTCGTGTCGAAGAGGAAGTTAACTCGGTGCCCCGGGGCACTAGGAGACGAGATTGGAGCTGGGGTTTCTGGTCGCGATGAAGCGGGAAGCGGGAGCAGCATTCACTTGGTGGACTTGGTGAAGGGGATTACTCCGGAGTTTGGAATTTTGGGGACAGTAGGACGGGTGTGACCTTTGGCACCGCACGCGAAACGTACAATTGGCCTACGGGGAAAGGATGACGCCGGGGGATTAAAGATGAGGGGGTTTGACACCATGGGGCTCCTATGGATGGAAACTTCTGGGCTTAAAGGGGCCCATAACCTTGATGATTTTTGTGGAGTTCTTAGGAGGGAACCGCGAGTTATACATTTGATTCTTGGGGGATGAAGGGGGAGGCTTTTTATTTTTCTTCGGGTATTGGTTGTGACTCGTCGCATAGGTATCTGCCTCTTCTATGCACTCTTTGAAGGAATTGCACCGACTATCCTTCACGAAGGCGCGGATCTCCGGTGGTAGCGACGCCAGCAACTAATCCCTTAGAACGAAGTCTACCAGGGACTCATAATCGTGGGGGACTTTCGATACGTCTAACCAGAAATTGAAATGACGGGAAGAAGTATACCCAAAATGACGGAAGGTCATATTTGGTTGGATGCGGGCGTGACGAAATTTTGCGCGGTAGAAGTCAGGCGTCATATTATACGCTGCGAGGAGTTCGGATTTGAGGGTGTAGCAATCCACCGTGGCATCCGAGGGAAGGGAAACATAGAGCTCTCGGAGCTTAGAGCTAAGAAGGAGAAGAAGCTTGGCGACACCGTTTGTCTCGATGTCCCAATGATTAACTTCAAAAATGACCTCAAAGTGAGTGAGAAAAGATCCGAAGTCCTCTCCTTCTTTGAAAGTGGGAAGTTTAATGGAAGAGGATTCAGGGGCCTCTGCACGGGAATTCACTGAAAGGGATTCGAGTCGATCGCGATTTAACTCCAATTCATATTGGCAAATTCTCTCGCGCTCTTCTCTCTCTCTAATTTCTTTTTGTTCAGCGCTCTCTCTCTCTCTAATCTCTCTTTGTTCAGCTCTAGCTCTCTCTTGTTCTTCTTGTTCTCTTCTATAAGTTTTCTCCTTTCTCTCTTCTTCCTGTATATATGTGTCAAGGTCTTTGCCACTTAAACCAAGGGATTCTCCTTGGAGTTTGAATCTCTCGAACGACGATATTTTGTTCAGAAAATGGATGTAAGTTGCCCGAAATAAGGATTTAATGGACCGTGAGCACGAGCGGAGAAAGGGCTTGAATCACAAAGTACTCACACACGGAGGAATACGCTAGTTTAAATGCGGAAATTTGGTATCCAAATACCCACATTAATATAATACACAACTAACCCCAAGTTAAAAAAAAGTGGAGCCTTCGTAAGATACGAAGGGCTCGGACTCTGCTAATCCGTCGGGGATTAAAGTGACCGCGAGAGTAGCTTTGTCTCCTAACGAAATTTTTCTAATAAAGGTTTTTACTCGAAACAAACACAAACACTAAGCGATAAATAAATATGGCAGGGTTGATTCCTAGTCTTTTATGCAACTCAAACGGTACTCAGCTTTGGAAATTACAACAAAGTTAAAGGGTTGCCTTTAAAAGATCTCTATAAAAACCTTTTAAAGACCCCACACATGACACCAGATTTTATAATAATATATATATATATATATATATATATATATATATATATATATATATATATATATATATATATATATATATATGCCCTTTTGGAGCTTTGGGGTCGAAGTTGGCTTAAGGTTCGACCTGTCCGGTTCGTGACGGCAAATAGTTATGAATTCAGTGGGGTTGGTTTACTTTTAAATTTGCGGGGTCGTTTTAAAACAAATAATTCAGAGTGCAAATGTAACTTTGTGCGTGTGGCCAAAGACATGAGTTCTGGCTGGAACACGGTCCCTTTCTTGTTGCCCAGTTCTGGCCTTGTCCGGTGAATTTTTTTATTCGATTTCTCCAGCTGGTGGTAGTACACATCAGTATTGATGGTTTGATTGTATGGGAGTAGCTCATACACAATGCTTTTGAAATCCCATCAGACACAAAGCGTAATATTCCAATGAATATTCAGTTTCGTTAGCAGTTTGGGTGAATTCACGCGCAAACCCCAGAATCAATTCCGCGCTCAGTTATCGTAGATAATCATTTTTCAACTCCAGTCACAAATTGTTTTAAAAAAAAGATAAGTTTCATTGCTTCTTAAGAGCAAGCTCCTCAAAACCTTTCGGAGAAAGGTTGTGAGGGACACACACATCATAGCGGGAAATGTACGCTAGTTTAATTAGTGTTCATGGACAGTACTTTTTGAAACTTCAGCATCTAAGCAAAGCCCCTAGTTGTGATTTTTTGGTTGGCTTCAAGGTTTACTTTCAGAATATCGTCGTCTAATTCTTAATGTTTTCCAGAGTGACTTACATCTCCTAAGCTGAAATTTATGCGTTGGAATTTTGCAAACTATCTCCGAACCGTTCATTCACCTATAGCACCACCATGAACTTTACCATAAACATTTTTAAAGAAAAAAGCATTATGTGTCAAAAATGTAAATTTTGGTTATCCATGTTTGACGTTGCTAAGGGCTGGAAAAATAAGTGATATACTGAGTTTTTTATGTGAAATATAGCCAGTAAGTTGTCTTGATGCAATTGATGCTAACATATCCGTCGTACCAACATTAAAGATATCATATGAAGAGTTTAAAGACAAAATGGTCGAGCTCATTCAGAACTTTCCGGACGACCTTCATTCACATTTAGGAGATCATTATGTTCGAAGTAATGTAAAATGTTTGTAGCAACGTTTCCAATGCTGATCTTCGAACCTTAAGAAAATTACTGTTATAGTTTAAATAAAATAATATTACCTAAAAGAATACAAAATAAGGCACGTTTAAAAAATCGTCATGTAATACATTTATCAGAGAAACGGATTAAGTACCATTGGGTAAATATCCTTAAAAGCATTTACGAAAAAGGAAGTTAAAACAAAAATAAACAAATTTGGACAATGAAGAATATATGATTATCATGTAATTAGGTTTCAGAAGACTAAAAACAATGTGATAAGCCACCCAGACATAAAAGGTTGAAATGTGTGTCGCAATCTATGGCCCAAAAAATCGAAATCCATTGGGAGGTAAAAACATTGAAACCGATAATGGATTCGTCGGATAAGAGCATTACAAAGCTTGAAAACTAAATAAATAAGGTTTGGGGAAAAGCTAAAGTCTTCTGGTGTCATTGATTTATCGACTTACAATAACTTGTTTGCTACTTGCTCCGGTCAACCTACTTTGCCACATGGTATCATAAAATTGCTTAACTACACTAGCGCGGCTTTCAAATCTTTATTATAATAGATACCTACTTGGAATACGAGACGGTGATATATATATATATATATATATATATATAGAAAGAGAGAGAGAGAGAGAGAGAGAGAGAGAGAGAGGGAGAGGGGGAGAGAGAGAGAGAGAGAGAGAGAGAGAGAGGGGGAGAGAGAGAGAGAGTGTTGGGCATTTGCGCGCAACATTTTGCGGCCACAATTGCGATCGCGACTATTTTTGGTTGCGATTGCGATTGCGCCGCAATCATGTTGAATGAGTTGCGAATTGGCTTGTGACGCAATTATTTTAAGCAATATACACCGCAAGTCGCAACCGAAACTTTGAAAAACCTAGAAAAAAACTTATTCAATTCCATTCTCATTTGAACTTATTTCCAACTCGTTACAAGTTGATACATGTTGTTGCGGGTGAGACCCGTTCCCGTTGCATGCACAGCTTCCGTCTCACTGTAATTAATGCTGGAATAGGTTGTGTTTTTTTCTGTTCGTCCGGTTTGCTCATAAAGACTTTGTACTCTTGATAAGGAATTACTAAAATGCATAGTTCTGAGACGAAAACACCAAGTTGTAAAACTATCTCCAGTGCAACACCCACTACTTGTTGAAGTGCAGGTGATATTTCCGTTAATCCACTAGATAGCGCTATTGTTTTCCGCTCTGTGAGTGTTGGAAGTGACACGTTAGCAAGTCGCTTATCGCAAAACCCCTGGCCTTACCAACAACAATATTTTGAGTTTGTGAGTTCGAGCCAAGATGGTGACCGTATGGTATTCAAGTGTCTTAAGTGTTTGCCGGTCTAAATGTTACGAGGCTCGGAAAAAGTTCATCTACAGTATGCGTTCACATATTGCAAGCATACATAGAGAGGTAAGAAACTTAGTCTCAGATATCATATGTTACTGTTAGTAACAATTTAATTTACTATTTATCATTCACCATTTTGGCATGTATTTTATAGTATTTACTATTTATTAAATATAAAATAATAAATAGTAACTGTGTAACGGTGTAATTAATTTCAATCCCGTCGGAATTTCCAATGAGGGAAATCAAGATCAAATTCACAAGTTAGCGATGGGACGTGAGACAAAGTCTTTTTAGTTTTAAAGAACACGATGTGAGGCGAAACGATTAGAAAAGCGAAACGTCAATGACAGCTAAGGAAAGAATAACATCGTCATAGGAGACGAACAGCGACACATGGTAGGCTGTATATCAAGAACGAATTAGATGGACCATTCATAATCCCAGGAGCTGCAAGATGGAACTCTTTATATGATGATGTGTGCCGGCTCAACAAGATTCTTGGATCTAAGGAAAGTGCTCTGAAGAAAGTCTGCAATACCTTAGACATCCCAAGCATTGCACCTATCGAAGCTACCTATCTTAAAGTATATGAAATGGTGATGAATCCTGTCGCTAGGGTCCTGGATGTATTGCGAGAAGAGGATAAAGCGTACATGGGAATTTTGTTGCCAACAATAACAGTTTGCCTTAATCTACTTATTGATGTGAAGGCAAAAAACCTGTATGTGTGTGGCCCTCTTGCTACTGTTTTTCAAAATGCAATCAGCAATACATTTGGTAAAATGCTGAAAGATGATAAGTGCCTCTTGGCATCTGTTTCTTATTCCCATTTCAAGCTAAGTGGCTCAATAATACGGTAAAAGTAGATTACATTACTAAAAAGATGTCGATTGAAATAAAACACTTGTGTGATATTACAGCCTCGGAAAGCAGCAGTGCAAAAGGAGAAACAAATGAAGTAGAAAATGACTTATTCCGATCCCTGTTAAAGAGTGAAGGGCGTGCCGCCAGGAAGAAAGACGCGTCAAATGAAGTAAAAGAATGGCTACAACAACCAGTAGCGAACCGGTTTAAAAGTCCAGCTATTCACCCAGCCATGTTTCCATCGAGTGCGTTTGTTTCATGTTTCACGATCAAATTCGCCAATTCCATCAAGTGCGGCAGTGGAGAGACTCTTTTCGCTAGGAAAAGATATTCTACGACCAAAGAAGCTCTTCTCTCCGAAAAAATTTTGAAATGCTTACATTCATCAAAGGAAATAATTCCGAATAAAACGTATTCCAATATTAAAGCATCTTCCTAAATCTTCAATAAATATATTTGTCGCGTAAATATTAGTTCCTCTTTTGTTTCATATATTTAATGTACGATATTTGCGGTTGCGACTTGCTGTCTCGATTGCGCCGCACTTATTTTTGGGTTGCGTACCCAACAATGAATAATATGAAAATTAACCCACAGGAAAATGAAAAGATGAATCCAAGCACTTTCGAACTATATTTGCAAGTTTATTTTCAAGGAATAGCATGAAAATGGAGAAGACAACCTTATATAGGGTACAAAGATAAGAAGGGAACGCCCACCACATAGTACAAACCAATGGAAAAACACAAAAACAAGACAGAAAAATACCAATAAAAAGACCATAGGCAACTAATAACAGACATATACATCCCTAAAACGATATACACACAACAACACCGTGTATATATTATATATATATATATATATATATATATATATATATATATATATATATATATATATATATATATATATATATATGAATGCAATGTCCCGCAGGGAAAAATGAAAAGGTGTTTCCAAGTACTTTCGAACCTTATTAAGTTCCTTATCAAGGATAACTACAAGAAATAATATTATATTAGAGGTATATATATACAAAAGAAAAGTATGAAAGACCGCCTCAAAAACAAGAAATCACCAATGAGGAAGACGGAAGAGGGAAGGTAAAGAAACACATTAAGGATTACAAGAAGCAGGTAGTAAGGTCAAACTAATCCGACGGAAAGGGTAACAGATTTAAAGAAATGGAGATTATAAGACACGAGGAGCGAAAAGTGGGGTAAAAACAACGTACAAAACAGAGCAGTGACAATTAAAAAATAAAAAATAAAAATAAAATAGGGGCTACATAACTAAAGAAAGTATATAAAAAACTAAGAACGAAAGACAGAACTAATTTCTTTAAGTATTAATCTTTTAATTATAGCATGTATTTTATATAAACCAGGGGAAAGGTTGAAATTATCACATTGGCTTATAAAAGCACATTCAATGATATTCCTTTTTAGAGGGTCATTGGAACGATAAATAAATTTTGCCGAGTTCCAGTTAATTAAATGGTCCTTATCTGACATATGGACAAAGAAAGCACTGTTATCTTCCCTTCTTCGGACATTATATTTATGTTGATTTATGCGAACAGAAAGTTGTTTACCTGTTTGTCCATAATAGTTACTTAGACAACTAGAACACTCAACTGACCCTATAAAAAGGAATATCATTGAATGTGCTTTTATAAGCCAATGTGATAATTTTAACCTTTCCCCTGGCTTATATAGAATAGATGCTATAATGAAAAGATTAATACTTAAAGAAATTAGTTCTGTCTTTTGTTCTTAGTTTTTTATATACATTCTTTAGTTATGTGGCCCCTATTTTATTTTTATATTTTTTATTATTTTTTTATTTTTTAATTGACACTGCTCTATTTTGTACATTGTATTTTTCCCCCTTTTGTTTATCATGTCTTATAATCTCCCTCGTTAGGCTATCTCCATTTCTTTGAATCTGTTACCCTTTCCGTCGGCTTAGTTTGACCTTACTTCCTGCTTCTTGTAATCCTTAATGTGTTTCTTTACCTTCCCTCTTCCGTCTTCCTCATTGGTGATTTCTTGTTTTTGAGGCGGTCTTTCATACTTTTCTTTTGTATATATATACCTCTAATATAATATTATTTCTTGTAGTTATCCTTGATAAGGAACTTAATGAGGTTCGAATGTACTTGGAAACACCTTTCCATTTTCCCCTGTGTGACATCGCATTCATTTGCTACCCTCACGTGATACTTTGTGAGTTTTTCATATATATATATATATATATATATATATATATATATATATATATATATATATATATATAGAGAGAGAGAGAGAGAGAGAGAGAGAGAGAGAAAGAGAAAATGCAAGTTCTGCGGGTGATAACAACCCCCACGGGGCTTTCACCATATTTATTTTCTGCCTTTCAAGACAGAAAGAAAGGTGCCGAAACCTTGCATTGCAGACTATATAACAATACAGTACAAGAAGAGAAATTGGACGCGAATGAGCAATGAGACAAGAAACAGGAGTTTTTTAGAGGTAAGAGAAAGGGACATTAGAAGAACACCAGAATCAAAGGGAGCAGAGGGCGGCACAATGAAGGCAATCCATTACCGAGAAGACAGAAAATAAATATGGCGAAAGCCCCGTGGTGGTTGTTATCGCCCGCAGAACTTGCATTTGCTCTTTCCTTGCAGGTGACATGGGGGATGAGCCTTTAAATTGTGAGCGGGTAAGAAGATATGGTATAAAAATTCCTTGGAGGTTCCTAGCTTAGAGAGATACTAGGTTTAATGGGGTAACGCTTTTGGCAAAGTAGGGTCACTGTGCCTGGTAGCTCAGCGGTAGAGCATCTGACCGGCAATCAGCAGATCCGGGTTCGAGTCCCGGCCAGGAATTTCAAACTTTGTTCCCTTGGCGTTATCTCTGTCTTCTCGGTAAAGGATTGCCTTCATTGTGCCGCCCTCTGCTCTCTTTGATTCTAGTCTTTTTCTAATGTCCCTTTCTCTTACCTCTAAAAAATTCCTGTTTCTTGTCTCATTGCTCATTCGCGTCCAATTTATCTTCTTTTACTATATATATATATATATATATATATATATATATATATATATATATATATATATATATATATATATATATATATATATATATATATATATATATATATATATATATATAATAAAAACTCGGGACGAGTTCGTGCACACCGACTTGTGGACTATCTGACTTTTTGGCGGAGGCTGGCCTTTATATTTGTCTCTTTGGTGTTAGTCGTAGGATCCTGCGCCGGAGGAGGCAGGCCTCTCCCCATCGCCGGAGCGGTGCTTTCTTCTTCTTGCTTCTTTTTTTTTTGCCTCTGGTTTTTGGTGTCGTTTACATATTTCTTTTTTTTTTATCCACCATAAATAGGCTGTAAGATGATTGCGGCGACTTATGCCAAGGTAGACAGTCTCCAGATGGGCTCTATTTTAAATTATGGGTCATTGAGTATCTACCGTGTCACGAGTGATTTGTGATTTCCCCCCCCCCCCCATATACCCTTTAAGGGGTAACCCAAATCCACATTTTATGTACCCTATTTTGGACAATCCTATTGCCATATCTCTTTCCTCTATGGCGCCTGCCATATCTTTTGTCAAACTTTTAGTCGGACCAGCCTTTCAATATCACCGTTTTACCATATGGACAAGTTGGTGTGCGTCAATATCACTAAAAATACCCTCTCCTTCACACCACTTTGCGCTCTATCAAGCGATGTGACGCTATCTGCTGCGGTATCTCGTCCACTTAAGGTTCTTCTAAGGAACAAAAGAGCATCAAAACACCCCTCGCAGATGTTCTACCCACTTGTCCTTTCACTCCCATTTCTCTCAAACATTCATATAATCGATCATCTCTGTGGTTTGTCCAACCCTTCACGCACCAGGGCACAAATGCCCCATTACTAGTTCGTATGAATTTCACAAAGAATTAATGGAGCAAAGATTTACTATTACAGCCACCTTGTTAATTTTGACTTTACGTCGCGGTTTATCAATGTCACTATATTTACGAGGCTTCAGCTGTGTCTTCTCTCGCTTGGACTTTAAACAGACTTTAAATTAAGATTGTAAAGATACGGTTTCCGTCTGTGGTAATCTTATACATCGGCATAATGGCAGGGTGGCCATAGGGGCATTTTTTGACAACCATATTTATGACTCATTAGCATAGATACCCGGCGTTACCCGGGATAAAAAGTCCTGTAGCAAATAAATATAGATGCATATTGTTTGAAATTCTCAGGATGTGGCACAAAAATATCTTTACTTGCTGATTATTATTAATATTTGTGGGGTGAAGGTACATTCTGCAAAGTTGCGTACTCTCCCTATCATATAATATCATATGGTATCCTATTTTATCATATACCATAATAATATCATGTAATATACTTACAATGAGTAAACATTTAAAATCGTGCGCCCGGCAGTTTACGCGCACGCGTGAATGACTGTTATGAGCGAACAACGTACGTTGTGGCCGCAGGAACAGATCGAACGGCTTATCGACACAAATTTTGGAAAATTAATTAATTGTTAATACTTGTTCTAATGAATTCTCCCCAGGTTATTATACTGGGTGACAGCCAAAAATGCCCCCTTATTTAGAATGCTGTAATATGTTAGCTACTAAATCTTGAAGGTAGAAATTAATATCGTTACAAAGAACAATATTTGAAATTTTATTATCTCGCTTAGGGAACCTCGGCTTGCCGTGGATAGTCTGTCTCAGCCTAGGATCGCCTATCTATGCAGATATCAAACAGTTCTGTTTTATGTTCTCAAAAACGACACAATCACCTCTTGAACAGCGCAGGTTTGTCGTGGAATTAATGATTCGACATGGCCCCATAATCAAATCAATTCTTCATTTTCAAGCAAAATATGGTATCCGATTAGACCAAAATAAACAAACAATCCAGAGAAATTGCGCCAAGTGTAATGCAAACAGCACAATTCGTAATTTAAATTAAGGAAACTTCAGTGGTAAGAAAAGTATGAGGACAGAAACGAATATCGACTTTAATTGAGGCTGATGAAACAAAATCAGTGGGAAAATTGGCTGCTGAAACACAGTTGAATAGAGAAGCTGTGCGAACTATTCTCAAAAAACATCTTAATTTAAAGCCATACAAAAGTCAATGCCATCAAGAAATCTCGATGAAAGATAAGCAACTAAGGCTATCGTTTTGCCTCAGGGTTAAAGAAATGTGCGATAATAAACAATTAATATTGAATAAAATAATTTTCAGTGATGAATGCCACGTTTACCTGAAAAGCCAAATAAACAGAATTATCGGAAGGGGTCACTAACTAAGCCAAATAATCACTTTCAAAAACCTTTGCATTCCCCAAAGATAACAGTATGGTCTGGACTAAATGGAAATAAGATCTATGGGGCCTATTTCTTTGAGGACCATGAAACAGGACAACCTCAGTCAATTAACGCTGCCACATATCATGACATGCTCAATGGTATTTTCGCCAATAGCACTTAATATCATGACGAATGTTCTCAGTAAGATGGCGCTACAGCCCATGCTGTATGTGCCACCATGACATGGTTGAAGGCTCAATTCCCTCAATGTCTAATGTCGCATAGGACAAATTTCCCTTTGCCCGCCATGTCATTTGACCTGTCACCTTTAAACTACTTTCTATGGAGTTTTGTAAAAGAAAGACTATTATTTGAGCTGCATCATTTAGTATCGCAGAACTGAAGAATGAGTTTATGTCAATATTTTGCAGAATGACAAGAAATTTTGCTAATCGTATTGATAAGTGCAAAGAGTCCGGTAGTGGTCATTTCGAATGTTAAAAAGTTGCTAATAAAATTTCAAATATTCTTTGAAATGATACTTATTTATACCTTTAGGCTTTAATGGCTAACAAATTACAGTATTATAAAAAGGGGACATTTTGGCAGTCACCCGTTAGAAGTTTTAAGGGTGATTCAATTGTAATTTTTTAACATCCCACGTAGAACAGTTTGGGGGAATTTCTAAACTTCCCTTTCAAATTAACTAAACTTTGGGGACAAAATGAAATAAATCCCATTTTTAGATATTTTATTTACTAAAAAGAAACGGTGTAAAGTTGACACGTATTTATCTTTAACCCACTTTACCAAGCTTTGGCAGTATTTTTTTGGTTTTGGTACTCGGCGATGAAGTCCCATCTTCTAAAGCTCTTATTCACCTTGATCTTCATATAATTTAATGGACAGTGAATTCATACAATTGAATCCTTCTTCATAAACAATTTCTTCCTACTTTTTCGATACTGATAATGCCATTCTGGAATTTCTCAATAATATTTATATCTCCCAAAGACCCACACTTCACTGTTTCTAAAAACAAAAGATTTTTCGTTGTCTTAAATGAGATTTATGAATTGGGAATAAAAAACTTAATTTCCAGGGTGTTCGGACTAAATTTGATGGTTTGGATAAAAGAAAAACCTCCCGCAATATCTCAGACAAAAAATAAATGTATTTTAAAATTTAAAAAATCACCTAGATTATGGCTGGGAGATAAGAGTTTATTAAAAGTAGTCTCCCTCAGCTTCCACCACGGCTTCAAGACTGCTCCGAAACCTGGCGCATGCGTTCCTCACTGGGTCCTCGTGAAGGTTTTAAAACATCTCCTTGATCTTCGAAACCCCCTTGACTCTTGGGTTACAGGCAGAGCGGTTGATGTATGTCTCAACCGCACGCTATACATAGTAATCCATGGGGTTACAATCGGGGGATCCAGGAGGCTATAAAATTGGGCTGGTGAAGTCTTAGAAATTTTCTGTCGTAGAATTGCTCATAGTCTGGTCCAATAATTATTCTAGTCCTTGATCTGGACACACTGCTTTTGTTTAAGTCGATGGTATTGACCCTATGACTCAATCTACGATCATATATATATATATATATATATATATATATATATATATATAGGTAGGCTTTAATTCCTACTAAACGTGCGAAAGCTGGTTAGAGGCGTGTTGTGCCGTAGCCAGGATTCTCACTATAAAAGTCCCACTTGTTACTGGGGAGAGGTTTGTGATTGTTGAATTCTAAGAGTGCATAATACAGGTTGAATAAATTAGCCGAAGGGATTCTTAATTAAAGTCTTGCCAAAGGTACGTCAAAAAGGAGGAGCCACAAATAAACACACGTACAAAAAAATAAACTTTACTTTACACAAATATAATAATTAGCAATAGTTAAACGGGCAAAATTAAGGATTAAATATTAAACATGGACGTTAAGCGTCTAGATTTATAATGACTCAATGGGAGTATAAATCACTGTTAATTAAATAGGTAATTTAAGAATAGAGGGACACTGGGTTTACAGATTACCATTAACTGTGATGGATTGGAGAGACGACTACTCAGGTCCAGACGGGGAGGGTTGGGTGGCGTTAACAGGAGTTCTCGGGGAGAGGGGGGATAAGACGACGGGTTTGGGGCTGCTGGCTGCAGTTCCGGTTAGTTCACTCCTAACTGGATGTGACACTAACAAATAGTAACTTCCAGTAACTATTTGGATGTTCCTTTTCTTTCTCAAGTTACGTTGAGCAACAGAGCGTACTCTTCTAGTCACACACTCTGCGGGGCGGGATTTACTTCAGGAACACTTTGAGACAGCGACCAAGTTGTCTCGGCGGCGCGTTGACAGTCGATACGTTACGGCAACGACTCTCGTTCATCGTGAGTATTACGTGAGTAGGTTTGGGACACTGCTCTAGAGGGATGAACGGCGTTATTATTTATACCGAGGATTGTGGGAAATCGAGAGAGAGATCCCATTCACGACAATTCGCTTATCGCAGCGCCTTCTGGACAATCTCCATGGTATCATAAAGAAGGCAAATAGAATTTAGGCTTCTCTGTGAGAAAGGCCTTCTTTCGTCAGACTTCCTGTCGCCAGTTGGGGGAAGGGTATGGGGGGGGGGAGGAGACGAAGGTCAACTCAAACGACAAATTTCTTTCGTTCCCACGATTGTCTGGCGGTATGCGAGTATGTACGTTCCATACCCTCACATTCTCCGACAACCACTTCTGACTCTTTCCGTAGGTATGGCCTTCCAGCAGCAACTACGAGGAGCGGTCAATAAGTTTTGAAATTCGGATATAAGGAAACGAGATATGAGGAAAAGTGTTTTGTTATTTTTCAATATAACTACCCTCGACTTCAATGCCCTTGCGCCACTTGTCCCTGATGCTTCGAATTCCCGACAACCAGAAATCTCCCGGCTGCTCTTCAATCCACTCCTGGACGGCGAGCTGAACATCTTCATCGTTCCCAAACCGGCTTCCGCGCAGTGCAGCCTTGAGCTGGCGGAATAAAAAGTAGTCGCTAGGAGTCAGATCTGGACTGTAAGGGGCATGGTTGAGCTCCTCGAATCCGCACTCGCGCAAGACAGCTTGTGCAACTCTGGCCTTGTGGAATTTAACGAAGTTGAAGTCGATCATGGGGCGTGAGGTTTCGTGAGGTTTCTAGGGACCCAACGGGCAGAGATCTTGGTCATGGCCAAATTGTCGTGGATGATGTTGATAACACTTCCATGTGATATTCCAAGTTCTCGCTCGATTTCTTCGACCTTCACCCGTCGATTTTCGAGGATCATCCTCTCCACACGGTCCACATTGTCCTCGTTGGCCACGTCTGACGGGCGTCCTGGACGGGGGTCATCTTCAAGGGACTCACGACCATGGCGGAAACTCCCTATTCCAGAGAGCAATGGTCGTATAGGAAGGGGCGGTGTTGGTGTACACTGCAACCATGCGTTCATGGATCTCTTTTGCATTCGTGCCTTCCTTGATCAAAAATTTGATCACTGCGCGGTGATCAACCTTCTCCATTGTTGAAAAATTTGTGACTGACGATGTGCGATCAGCTACTGCTTCTTAAATAGACGAGGAAGGAGCGTGCGCTGCAGGTCCTGACTTGTCATAACTTGTCCTAACACCCCCACAAACAGCCATCCCCCTTCCTCTGTTTTGCCTTCCCGATTCGCAAAACTTATTCACCTTCCCTCATATCTCCAGCCAGGGTTTGATCACAATCTCCACATAGCCGTCTGAATTGAGTCTTATACCCTGTTCAATCATGTGGGGGCAACATGGCGTCACCCTCACTGAAGACACACCCACGGACTATCACATTTTGGGTGAACTTGGTCTTCATGATACATGGAACATCACATGAATTAATTATAGGCAAGCCACCTGTTCTTCTGGGTGTTATGCAACTGGTCCTGGCAAAAGTTCTTTTCATCTGAGAAGAACCAGATCGTCCCCGACTCAACAGGATGCTTCAGCTTGTTCAAGAGCTTCTTTGACTTCGTCAGGCGTTTCTCCTTGGCCTTGGCTGTCAGAATTTGCGCCTATTGTACGAGTGGTAGCCAAGAACCTCCTTCAGGGCCAGCTTCATGGTTGTGACTCTAACACCTACGAGTATCTCTCTCGCCAAAGCTCGGATTCCGTTGCTCGGGTCTTCCATCACATTTTCCTGTAGTTGTTGGAAGAATTCCAGCGTGCAGACGCAGTCAGAACGCCTGCTGTTTTCTTTTCTGTTGGCCACGACTTCGTAGTCTCCGTTGCAGATGCCCATATCACGTCTTCAGCCATTACAGTGACCACAGGGCATTGAGCACCAGTCATGATGTCGGCAGTTTGATAACCGGCGCGAATCAACATGATGCAGGTAACTTTTTTCCACTATTTAGATGACTTCCAGTTTTCCACTTTAGGATAATCTTCCTTAACTAAAACTTTACTCTGGATGGTATTCAAGGCCATTCACTGTTCACCGATACGTCAACCTGTTTCTGAAAAAGGAGACATTACTACACCACCTTTGAAATAGTTTTTGTTAACAAACAATTGGTTGTTAATTTCTCCTAAAGGACAGGACATTTATTGGGTTGCGTATCACCTCTTTTAGACATGTTCAAAGTGCCCTTCGTTAGATAACAGAAGCACTGTTCGAAATCTTAAGGCTCATTTTGTTCGTTCGTGTGAACAACCCCACGTACAAGACCTTATATCGGTATGTAAAAAGCTTGAGGTTAGACAAGTAAAACAAGTCAGGTGCAATCTCTGCATCCAATCACTACATGTCTCCGATTTTTTTTTTTTTAATTCTATCATTGAATTCGTATTCCTCATTTATTTCCTTACGGCAAATGTATGGAATCTCACAGATCTCATTGTGTTTCGCCTTCTCCTCATTCGCGTCCTAGATCATCTCATAGTATGCCCGTTGCTCATCTCAATCAGGTCCGATGATCATGTCAAAGCAGGTCCAATGATCATCTAAATTAGGTCATTTGATAATCTCAAAACAGGTCCGATGATTATCTCAAAGCAGACCCACTGATCATCCCAATCAGGTCTGTTGATAATTTCCAAGCAGGCCCGTTGATCATCTCAAAACAGGCCCTTTGATTATCTCAAAGCAGGTCCGATGATCATCTCAAAGTAGATCATTTGATCATCCCAAAGCAGTTCTGTTGATCATCTCAAAGTAGGACCGTTGATCATCTCAAAGCAGGACCGCTGATCATCTCAAAGCAAGTTAGTTGATCATCCCAAAGCTGGTCATTTAATCACCAAAGCAGATCTAATTATCACCTCAAAGCAGGCCAGTTAATCATCTCTAAGCAGGTCCGTTGATCTTCTCAAGGCAAGTCCGTTAGTCACCTGAAGGTGGGTCCGTTTTTAAAAAGTCCCAATGGCTGTTTTACTTTATTAATTTTCGCTTTGTATTATTTTTGTAAAATCATTTATAATTAAAAAAAATAGTCTAATTTTACCAACAGCTATAACCAGTTTTCCCAACCTTTTTATGCCTCACACGTCTAAAAGAAGTTGTACCAATGTTCGCACTTCCTAAAAACATGTAATATGACATTTGAAGATGAAGATGTCTATTTTTTTTACCATAAATTAAACCACAATCAAGGTGCCCTGGCAGATGGCTGAGTGATACTCAACACACAAGGATAAAGACATAAGCTACTCTTTATGTACCCCTGAGGGTGAGGGCCTCCAAGGTTGAAAACCCCTGGACAAACAAAAAACTGAACTCTTTCTATTTGAGAAGTAAGAGATGACAAATTAATGGGCTGGGCCACATTGGAGTGATCGAAAAGATCCACTTCGCAACAAAAACTATTCGAATCCACAAATGCTTTCGAAGAATTTTTTAGATTTACATCGTTTTCTAAAACACTTCCAAGGTAGGATTAAGGTCACTGTAAACCTCTTTTACGAGGTCTTCAAAATATCTTTCATACCAACCACAAATCATAACGCAAAGCTGTCCAAACCCAAACAGAGACAAACAGGAAAAAAGGTGACGAAGGAAGCTTGGTCGAAAATATGTAAACAATGTGACGTCACTACGAGTATATAAATTTTTGCAAAAACTTTTCTAATGTGACATTACAATTAAGGAAAAGAAAAAATATTAAAATTCAAACTGTTATTATAATAATAATAATAATAATATAAAATAATAATAATAATAAAATAATAATAATGAGATCGACCGCTCAATAAATTCTATATAAAAATATGCGTGGCACAATAGGTGTGATTGAATTTGTTTTTAAGCGATTACGGTTTTCGAAATATTAACTTTTGGGGGGGGTCGGTCGGTTCCCGTTTTGCTTATTTTTGTTTTGGTAATAACATTTTAAATATTCGGCTGATTCTAACGAAATTTGAAACCCTCATGTTGTTTTACATTCTCTTTCGAATGGTATAATTGCCATAGTCCTCCCAAGGTTAGCCCGGGAAAATATTATTTTAGCAATAATATCACAACTATTTGGCCGATTCTAACAAAATTTGAAACCCGTATGTTGTTTTAATTTCTCTTTAAAATAATACAATTACCAAGGTTCTCCCAAGATTAGCCTGGGAATTATTTTGTTTTGGCAATAACATCAAAACTATTCGGCCGATTCTAACGAAATTTTAAATCCTTATATTGTTTTACATTCTCCTTCGAATGGTATAATTGCCAAAGTCCCATCAAGGTTAGCAGGTTAATTATTTTGCAATAACATCATAACTTTTTGGCCGATTCTAACGAAATTTCAAACCCTTATGTTGTTTTACATTCTCTTTCGAATGGTATAATTTCCAAGTCCTCCCAAGGTTAGTCGGGAATTGTTGAAAGTTTTAAAAGTGGTAAGGTCATAAAGCAGAATAAGTGAGAGCGAGCGACTTTTGGTCAGCAGACCTTATTTCATTCATGGTCTCATTCCAGATGCTGCTTCGTTCTTGTCTCGTCTACAACTTTACGTTTTCCTGGTTACCATGCTCAATACGTTGGCCAAACACGTCTTCATCGTCGACTAAGGACCGTTAACCATTTGGGAGCTTCTTTAGGTACAATACTATCATTCTCAAGGCCGGAACACCATGATATCCCTATTCATTCAACTACCTTCAATCATATATTTGGTCAGCGGACTTTTATATTCATATAATTCATCGATTTTCTTAAAATCTCTTTACATCCTTCTGTTAATGACTAATTCTTCCATTCCTCATCTTAACTTGGTCAAATATAATAACCTGCACTTACCTTCTATGTCCCTTCAATCAGTCACGTCACAGTGATTCAATTAAAGATTTTTCTTTTGCTCTATCACATTTTGTCAACTTGTTTTTTTTATATATATTAGTTGTCATTTAGTTTTAGTTGTTTTAATATATTTAATTTCTTACATTTTCATTTATAGACTGTACACATGTTGAATATTGTAAAACGAAACGTCTACATTATTAAATGGCATCAGCGTGTGTATTTACTATTCTTCACCTTCCTGTTAAAGGTGGAATGTAGATAAGATCCTGTACATACGACGCCCCTACGAGAGAAGGACCACGGAGTACGAAATGAACCACATCTTCTTAGAGATAACCACACCTTTGGCAAGATGAATCGGTGGAGTTGAGGAATCTATTGTAGGGCCAGATAGTAACTCGATCTCAACAGCCTCAGTTACTCCCGTTGATCTTTGCAAAGCAACCTCCGTAGGGTTGGGTGCAGTAAAGAAACATCTGGCACATACAACAGTGGTTTTGGTTATGATTGCAGTACTGTTTTAATTGTTTCTATGTGAATGTATTTGATGGGTGGGTTAGAGTAGCTAAAATCCCTTCATATTAAATGGTAGTGGATGTTTTTAAAGGGGAGGGGTAAGATTAGGGCGTAAGAATGTATGATATGGATGGTCTAAAGGGGTTTCGAAGGATTGAGGTGCTACTCAATATATTTACGGGACATCTTAAAGGAATGATATTTTTTATAGGGAAGGCAAGAGAACGATGGATGCGGTTGTAACTTGATCATTGTTTTTGAGAAGTGGGCTACCAGGCAGGAGACGCAAATGAGTTTGTTTTTGAGATGTGGGCTACCAGGCAGGAGACGCAAATGAGTTTGTTTTTGAGATGTGGGCTACCAGGAAGGAGATGCAAATGAGTTTGTTTTTGAGATCTGGGCTACCAGGCAGGAGACGCAAATGAGTTTGTTTTTGAGATGTGGGCTACCAGGCAGGAGACGCAAATGAGTTTGTTTTTGAGATGTGGGCTACCAGGAAGGAGATGCAAATGAGTTTGTTTTTGAGATCTGGGCTACCAGGCAGGAGACGCAAATGAGTTTGTTTATGAGATGTGGGCTACCAGGCAGGAGACGCAAATATTAGTGTTGTTCAGATATAATGTATTTTCTGTACAAAGAGTTTTGGGCCTGGGCGATTGTCCAAAAGTAGTGGAATATTAAGTTTTGGGTGCAGTGGTTCTTTTTGAATACGACATGGTTTGAGAATGTCATGCGGGGGTCAAATGTAAGGCCGAAAATAGTGGGGGTTTATTGAGATGATTCGCACTGTTGTTTATTGTCAGTCGTGAATGAATGCTTGCTTGGTGTAGTAAGGGCGTGTGGATGATTCGAGAGGAAGTTTAAAAGATGCTATCATACAGTTGTGGGTAAATCATTTCTCCACTTTTTTTCCCTCGAATTTTTATCGCACTGCCCATGATGGCACATCACGCAAGAAGAGATATGCAAAAAAATGATGAAGTTTGAGAAGAGGAAAATGTTTGGAAGATATACATATAGTGGGAGATTCTTCTGCAGGCATTAGGGACGGGTGGTTAAACTGATGGTGTTGGGGCCGGAGACCATTACACCATTTATACGAGATATGTATAGAAGGATTGATGTATGATCTGATGTTTGAGTGGAGTGCAGGAATTTTTATATAATCTGTATAGACGAGTACAGTGTTGTGCGAGTTATCTGGAAGCGCGGAGTCAGTAGGTTAATGTGTGGGTTATTTGGAACTGATCCTGAGGCTGATGTGTGGGTTATCTGGAAGTAGGGAGTGAGGTGTAAAAAAGTTGAAGAGGAATGGTGAGAGGAATGCACCTTATGGGACGCTACTCTATAGCAAATAGATTTAGATAGTGTCTGTCATGATTGTTCTGGTAGCAAGAAGATTACCGATCCATTTTTTTACACAGGTGGACTTTGTGAGAATATAATGGGCGAGGGGGTGAAGGTTTTTATGTCTATGGCGACCATAGATGCTCTGTATGGTCAGACTTGATTGAATCCGACGATTATGTCCTGGGATCGGTTTGTGAAAGAAGTGAAATGATTCTTCCAAAGCCAAGTTGAACTGATCATCTCTTAGTCCAAACTATATCATCCTTCTTACTAAACTGCGCATTAAACACCCACTTCAATTCTACACACGCCGTAGTGTACATAAAAACACTACCATGTTTTAACAAACGATGAAACAGAGAATAAATAATTGCTGTAAAATTTGCATTCTTCTTTGGACATGATTTGATCCAGTGTCTTCAATCATTCCAGGTTAGAACAATGGCTTTTCGAGACGCTTTTCTAACCGTCGCCCAAATTGCTCATGTTATTTCTCAAAATGTTTCGGACAAAACTAAGTTAACGATATAATTATTTATATGTTTTAAAAATCCTCAAATAGGCTTACATGACTGCCACTAGGCTTGGCAGTACAGTGATGCCAAGTAATAATATTTTGCAATAAGCGTTTGATTAGAAACTGAATTATAACGATATATTTTTTTAAAATAGCTAATTTTTAATGCGAATTTTTTTTGTGATATCCATAACTAAAAAGCGAATAAATATATAAAACTAAATAAAATAGGAAAAGACGACATTTCAGAAATTTGGCAACCCTGCTTTAAACAAAACTGTTTCAAAATGTCTCGACAGTAACTCTTGAAATAGCGCAATAACGTAAAAAATTGAGTAAAGTTATTATCCTTAACTCTATAATTTAACTTGGTGAATTTTTTTTAATTTTTAATATTTTTTTTTGCTTAGTGGACAAGTAACCTTTCATATTTTTGAGTTTAGGTTTATTTGAAACTTTTATTCGCAGGGCTGTTTTTTGTATGTTTCGAGCTTTTATCAAAGTTCTTTCTAAGAGTTCAGAAAAAATAAAAATAATTATCGAATGATTTGGAATGAAAAAAACATACAAATTGTGAAGTTCAAAAAATGTATTAAAATTAGGGCTTTGGCGCTTTTTTACTATCATTTCGTATAGGAAACAAATTCAGATGAAAAAAAGAGATCTGACGAAGGTTTTTCTATATATCAAACCGGGTGAAATAACTTAAAGGTTTCAGGGTGTCTATGTTGAAAAAAGGGTTTGGAAAATTCTCAACTATATATAAATCTTCAAGGGATAAAGACAATATAATAAAAGGTGACATAACTTTAAAAAAATATTTCAGGGTATCTATGTTGAAAAAGGTGTTAAAATAAAGAGTCTATAAAAGGAGATTAAAAAAAGCGGTTTAGAAAAGGAAATAGGCCGCAGGCCACACGCCGAAGGAGTGCCTGTGGAACCAGGTTCTTCCTGTAAGGAAGAGTACGAAGTATGGCTTGTATTTTATAAATGTACTATCAAGTATATTCAATATAAAATTGTCACTGGACGAAAGTCAGCTTATAGCGTGACATGTCTAAATGGGGAAAATATATAGACTAATTCCCTAATCGATCTATCGATATAGCTTTTAAGCAGCAAGGTTTAGGTTAAGCTCGAGCCTTTGAAGAATAGCAGTTCTAATTTACTTATTGTGCTCGAAAGGAGAGACCTGAAGGTGATTGTGAAAAGAAGGAAAAAGTATGCAAAGTAAATAGAATGCGTGAATGAGTTTCAATATTATGGAACAGTAGTGAATTGTAGTGGAGCAGTGTAACTGAATTTTGAATCTTAAATGCCGAGATGTAAAATGATGATAGGAAGTACTTATGAATCGTATGGGATGTGGATCTGAATACGCTAGAGTATTTTAATAATGATCTAACCTAACCCCTAACCTATTTAAGATATGAAAGGAGAAAAAGAAGGAGATATGCAAGGTAAGGTGCTTAGAATTAGAAGGGGGGGTGGGTGGAGTAAGTACTGTGGCTCCATGGTTGAGCTCCTTAGATAATAGAACATGGGAGGGATGGGGGTAGTTTTTTGTTCACATAAGGCCATATGACGACCTCTATCAAGGGCAGAGGACTATAGAGGATATAGGCACTCCTAATTCTATGGAGATTTTTCAGCCTATGAAGTTTGATATGCAAATATTTATGATGACGTCACCTAAGTCAAATCGAAACAGCAAATGAACCAATGAGAGCCATCCAGCGCTCTAATGAGAAAACCAACCAATTTGCTAACAATTATTATAAGATTATCCAAAATCAAAGCCTAAATTTGCAATTAGGCCTAATTCTGGCTATTTCTATTTGATCTATGATAGAGTTCTCACATTTTAAAATGAGCCTACAAACTAGTCGTGTAATACTTATTTTGGAGCACCAGTTAACAAGTCCTTTTGAAGGTCAGTCAATTAATCCGTTTTAGACCTTTACCGGCGAAGTTTTTATTACTTCTTCCTATTCTTTTATTAGGGTCATAGTGAAATAAAGTGTGCGATTTAATATTATAGAATCTCATTTAGGATTTTTTTTTAAAATCGATGTTTCTCTTACCAAAACCATTCGTTTCCAACGAATGGAAATTAGTTGTTTTTTTTTTCAATGTCTTTATAGGATTTGGTTCTCAGGCTGCGGATTAATGTGTTGGTACCCAGCTAAAATCTTCTATGTACCATTGTTGCGTTTTTTTTGGTAAGTATGGAGGCCAGAAGATAATTACATAAGAGTGAATTTTATTTTTGAAGGATTTTCAGCTCGGAGAATAGATTAGAGTATTCCGAAGTGAAATAATGTTATTCATCTACATTCAATATCAAAGCTAAACCACAATCTGACTCATTACTCAAATTTCAATTAAAAATTGGTTAAATTTGAATAACTTTAGAGACGGCGAATTATTCTGGATAATTGGAAATTTTGTTATTATCGATGATATTGCCTTCATTTTATAACGATAGTACAAAATAATATCTCAGTACATATTTTTTTTAATCATATTGGAGAATTAAATAAAATAAAAAATACTTTAAAAGGGTGGTAATAGTTTAAAATAACAAAAGTAGTATAAGTGAGAGAGGGTTAAAATCATTATTTTCTTTCATTCTGAATATTTATGGGTAACTTTAAAGAAATCATTTTTTGCGCATTTTACTTGGCACATCCTGGCCAGATAAGCGGAAGTCCTTAACCTGCTCGTAAGATGGCAGCATCATAGCAAGGAAGGAAGAGGTTCTATTGATTGAAGTAAATTGAAAATATTCTCGAAATAAACGATCGTATATCCAAAACAACAAAAATCCGTTCTCAAATGTCTTAAGAACGCAAAATAGATGTTGTTGTTTTTAATTTAAGCAGTTTTCATAGGCGCTAACAAAAAGAAAATATAACACTAAATTAGCCCCTAGGAAAACATAAGCGGACATTGATCCCAGCCCCCTGGATGCTCCAACAGGACCGCACAGACTTAAAAAATGGCTCAAGGTTGGGGGAAAATAAATTAAAATTTTCCTTTGCTATTTAAAGCGACGCGGATAATTTGAATTAATAAATTAGCGAGGTTGTTTTGGAGGGTTTTGTTGGGTGGGTATTTGAATGTTTTAAAAAGTTGATTTAAAATAAAAATCTTGTTGAAACATTGGAGGGTAGGAGAAGGAAAGAGAGGAGAGAGGGGCTTAGTGATAAGAGTCAGAGAGGGAAAAAGTCTAGAGAAAATTTGAGAATGCTCTTGGGCCTACAAGAACCGGAGAGGGTTTGTAACAGTTTCTATTCGAGCTATCGGTTGAGTGTTTAGGAAAGAGCGAATGTGGAGATGAGCCTTCGAGCGAAACGTAACAGGAATTCTAACCAAAGAGGGACGAGGGTTACATATGTAAATCTTTGGATGACTTCGAGAGTGTAAAATGGAGGATGGAGATTAGGAGAGGAGGAATTTGGAGAAATTTGGGGTTAGGCTAGATTAATCCTAGCTAGGTTTGGTTAAGTTACTTGGCCTAGTTAGACTTGGAAATGTTAGGTTATTTGGCCTAGTTAGAGCTTGGAAAGGTTTAGGACTTGATCTAGTTAGACAATGGAATTTATGTTACTTGGCCTAGTTAGAGCTTAAAAAGGTTAGGTTACTTGACCTAGTTCGACCTAGGAAATGTTAGGTTACTTAGCGTAGTTAGACCATGGAAAGGTTGATACCTGGCCTAGACATACAACGGAATTTTATGTTACTTGGTCTAGTTAGAGCTTGGAAAGGTTTGGTACTTGAACTAGTTAGACAACAGAATTTTAGGTTACTTGGCCTAGTTAGAGCTTGGAAAGGTTGGGTTACTTAGCCAAGTTAGACCATGACAAGGTGGATACCTGGTATAGTTAGACAAATAAATTTTAGGCTACTTGGCCTAGTTACAGCTTGGAAAGGTTAAATTACTTGGCCTAGTTAGGCGTAGGAAAGATTAGGGTATTTGGACTAGTTAGGCGTAGGGAAGGTTAGGTTATGTGGCCTATTATGTGCTAGGAATAATTAAGTTACTTGACCTAGTTAGACTTTGTAAAGGTTGGGTTACTTGGCCTAGTTAGACCTTGGAAAACTTAGGTTATTTGACCTAGTTAGGCGTATGGAAGGTTAGGTTAGGTGGCCTAGTTATTGAGGCGTAGGAAAGGTTAGAATTAGGGGTGGTTAGTTTGGGTTAGGTTAACTAACCTAACTTAAGTACAAGTACCACTTTATTGACCCGGAAACCTGTGCACATACACAAACCATCCCCAATGTTATGTGGAAGCGTCGCGAACCCACGTGCTAGAGTAAACCCACACCTGGAATCCTACTTGACGGAGCTCCAATGGGGGCGTGTTACCGGCGACCTCTTTATAGAAGAGAGTTCACACGATATTAAAGACTTCTGGCTGCCCGAAATTTACCACTAACTTTCCAACAACCTGACGAAAGCAACCAGTTCCAAGAACATAACGAAGACAACCAGTAACAACAACCAAACAAAGGCAACCATTGTAAACAACATAACGAGGGAAACCAGTACCAACAACATAACGAGGGCAACTAGTGTCAACAGTATAACGAAATAAACCCATACCAACAAAAGGAGAAGGCGACCAGTGCCTACGACATAACGAAGGCAAACAGAAACAACTATCTGACGAAAACAACCAGTGTCAACCACATAGCGAAGGAAACCAGTACCAATAACTTAACAAAGGCAACCATTATTAACAACATAACTAAGGAAACCAGTATCAACAACCTGAAGAACGCAATGGGCAATAAAAATATAACGACAGCAACCAGTAACAACTACTTGAAGAAGGAGATCAGTTTTAACAACCTAACAAAGGCAACCATTGTCAACAACAGGAAGGGAGATACAATGTATTATCGAGAGCAGAAACTAAGGAAGGTGAACTTTCCTCTCAAGCTCAAATGGTAGTCCAGGGTTGAGCTAAAAATTATGTTCGCAGGTAGTAACTCGAATTCAGGTATATGAACTTACGTGAACCCTAAACAGTTCGTAGATAATAAATAGAATGAAAAAATACAAACTTAGAAGGGCACAGTAAGACATGTTCTTTGGTAGGAACTAGAGTTAAAAAGTAGTAACTTATGTGGATCGTAAGGTAGTTTTCTAGGAAAGCCGATGCGTAGGTAGGTATAAAATCGAATTCCTGTGAATGAATGTAGGTGAATGTAAGACAATTTTGTAGCCTGGAACACGATTTCAGAAGTGCGAACTTAGGCGGATCGTTAAAAGGTTCGTAGGTAGGAAACTGAGACAAATTATTTTGTAAGAACTCGAATTCATATCAACAAACTTGTAAGCCATAAGCCAATATCTTAAATATGATCCAGAATCCAGATATACGGACTTTGGCAGACCCTAAGATAAGTTCGTAGGTAGGAATTTGAATTTAGGTGTATAAACAATAAACTTAGGCGAACCTAAGACAGGTTCGTTTGTATGAACTCTACTTTGATTGTAAGAATTTAGGCAGATCATAAGATATGTTCATATGTATGAACTCATATTCAAATCTATGAGCTTAGGCGAGTAAGACAAGTTTCCAGGTGGGAAGAAGGATTTCAGGCGTACAAACTTAGTTTTGCTGAGAGACAAGTTCATAGGTATGGACTCGAATTGTTTTACGAACTTTGGCGTACCGAAAGGACATGTTAGTTGGTAGGAATTCGAATTCAGATGTACGAGCTTAGGCGGAACGTAAGACAAGTTCGTATTTAGGAAATAGAATTCATATGTACGGACTTAGGAGACTAAGATATGTTTGTAGGCTTGGACGTGAATTCAGATGTATGAACTTAAGCGGACCGTATTATAAGTTCGTATGTAGTGTTAGAATATTTGATCGAATCGCTAAATCTGTTTGCCCTCTCTTCCTATAATCCCACAACGAAGCAGCAGCCTTTCCTGGGATAGACCTTCGTTCCCTATTCAATCCTCTCTGTCGAGTTCGATCCAATAAATTCGTCATGTTGTCGGACATTAAGCTGGTGTTCCTTCAAATCAAATTAAAAGTGGTTCTGCTTCATCTGGGTTAAAAACAAAATGAGGGATTAGTCGCATATTGATATTCTCTCTTCGGCCTCACTGCTTTTCCCGTAATCTTAAATTACATCCTTATACACAAATATCGTTTTTTTTCAGAACTTTTGTCCCTAAATGATTAATAAATAATTAAGGGTTAACGAGAGATTAGCAAAGCGTGATTTTGAATTCAGATCGTAAAACTCGAACCGCAAACATTTAAAATCACTGGTTAAAGACGAGAACAAGTTCGATTTCAAAACGTGGACATCACTTCAGGCTGAAGTGGTGAAGTTGGCTGAAGAAAAAGTCACTTGGTACATATCTTCGAAGACGATGTTAAGGCTGATCTCAGAGACAGTTTGCGATGCGAGCAAATCTCGCAATGGTTTCTTATTCTTTTAGTGTATCAAAATAATTATATTTTACATTTTTCCAAGACTAAAGTCGTTTTCCCTTCAGGAAAGACTCTTCCTTCGTCGGAATTGATGTGTTGTTTTGGCTTTTGGACTCCTTTTTCTCTTCTTCGAGTTATTGTAACACACCTTTAAAACCATTGAAGTACTAAGTGATGACCAAATAGTTCTATCTTAACTCCTGAATGACGCCTGCGAACCAAGATTAATTTTAAGTAAAAGAAAAAAAAAATACACAAAAAATAGGAGGAGCAGCTTCGCCACTTTTACAAGAGGAATAGGCCATTTGCAGGCCAACCTTCGTTATCTGGCCTACGGCATGTCCAGCTCTAGCAACAGACTTTTGGTCAGGAAAAAAATAAAAGGGTTCCAGTACATAACTGGTAGACGAAATTGTTATTATGCAAACAATGCAGTTCTCTCCACAAGAAACGTAAGCGTTCTGATCACTTGGGTCATTGCTTCTCTACTGATAACTTTCGTTTTATTCATCTAAATTTGCATTACTTTTGCTCATTCGTACTTTAACTAATAATTGAAAAAAACACATAAACTTAAAAACATTGTATACTTTGTTAGAGCTAAAAGTTGTCATAAGTTGGTGATTGGTAAGACCTATTGGAAGAATGTTGCCCTCCAGCCATTCTATATGGATCCAATCTAATTAATATAAATGATTCAGATGTCAAGAAATTACAAACTATAGAGAATGATGTGTAGAGGAAGATCTTGGGAGCCCCCAAATATGCCCAAAACTGTACTTTGAGGGCAGAAATAGGATCATCATTAATGGAGACAAGGATAGTAAAAGACAAATTAGAGGTATTTTGGAAGGAGAAAATGATCTTTTCAAATGTATATTGAATGATATGATAGAAAAGAACCCTAAATTTATCATAGACATTACAAAACTATCAAGTGGCTCACAAATAAGTATCAAGGATCTTAAAATTCAAAATAAAGCAGAAATAGAACAAAAAAAAATATATGAGTGGAACGTAAAACTGTGGAAGAAGAAATCTCAACAAAATCAACTCTTGAGGTAGACAGAAATTGGAAAAGGGAAATAAAAGAAGCAAATATTTATGCCAAATCATATTCATCAGTTATACTCTATAAAGCAAGAACAAATACTCTGCCACTGTATGGCAGAAATATACATTCAAATGGAAATACAGTGTGCCCAGTTTGTGAAGGTGAGATAGAGAATCTTAAGCACTTTCTATTGCACTGCCCATTGTACAACTATTTGAGGAGTGAGTTGGGTATAGAACTTTCTGAATCTGAGGAATACAATTCTTGGAAAAATGCTCTTTCAAGAAGATAAAATCGAAAATACAAAATAAATAATGCACAAAATGTAGAAATATAGAACAACCAAAATAAGACAAAACGATTAAGAGAAGAAATTGGCAAGACTCCCGATACTGAACTGAGCTAAACTCTTGGGTTTTCAGATGAATGCTTATTTTCTAGGACTAAAGGCAGGAAAAAAAAGAGCGTTTATCGGAACTTTTTTGAAATACGGAAAAAACCCAATCCGCAGAACTCCTTTTTTTACACCTAATTTTGCCTGTAATAATTTCATTTTGTTTTTCTCGTTTTTAAGGGCCAGTAACTATTTCCTCCTGCTAGAGATTAAAATGGAAAATCTCCTTTAGAAAGAACTTTGATAAAACCTTCGAATATGCAAACATAGAAAAAGCCATGACTTAATTTTAATCCATTTTCTCATATTTTTTCTAAATTTCACCATTCGTATTTCTTTTTGTTTTAAAAAAATTCAAAACATTCGATGATCATATTTATTTTCCTGAACTTCACTATTTGTAATTCTTTTTGTTTTAAAAAAATCAAAAACAAGTGATAATTATATTTATTTTTTTAATGTCATCATTTATAATTATTTTTTTATTCCAAAACATTCGATAAGAATATATTTATTTTTTTCTGAACTTCATATTTGTGATTCCTTTTGTTTTAAAAATTTCCCAGACAACAACTCAAATTAAAAATTCAAACTGTTAAGAAAATTGGCTTCCTAAATCATAATGTAATGGAATAGCGTTCATTTAGTTCTTAAGCAGCAAAACCTTTCTTTGTTGTCAAATCTTTTTACTTTGAGAAGTTGGTAGCCTTATCTATCGAATCGTTAGAATTTTTGCCCGTTACGCTCTAACGTCTATCTACCCTCTTTTATCTATAATACTATATTTAGGAATTCATTTTTTTAACAGTTGGAATTTTAGTTTGTGAGTCACTTTGGTGTATTTGAATCTTTTATCCAGATTGATTCTAAGATTTTCTTTACAGGTCGAAAATCAGTCGAGACGGCTGGTTTTTCGTAAATATGAGATTTTATCAAAGTTCATATAAAATAAATATGATTATCGAATTTTGGAAATTTAAAAAAAAATACAAATCGTGAAGTTCAGAAAATGTATTAAAAGTAAGGAATGGCTGTTTTTTTAAACATTTGTTCGTATATAAAACCGAATTTAGATGGAAAAAAGAGCTCTGAGGATTGTTTTTAGTCGCGTGCGAGTCTAGTCGGGGGCGACTCTACATCTCATTATGTCGTCGGTCGGTTCCCGTTTTGCTTTTTTTTTGTAATAACATCATAACTATTCGGCTGATTCTAACGAAATTTTAAAATCTTATATTGTTTGACATTCTCTTTCGAATGATATAATTTACAAAATCCCCCTAAGCTTAGCCCGTTAATTATTTTGTTTTGACAATAACATCATAATTATTCAGTCGATTCAAGGGAAATTTGAAACCCTTATGTTATTTTACATTCTCTTTCGAATGCTATGATTGCCAAAGTCCTCCCAAGGCTAGTCGCGGAATTACGTTGTTTTGGCAATAAAATCATAATAAATTCACCCCATTCTAACGAAATTTGAAACCCTTATTTTGTTTTACATTCTCTTTCGAATGATATAATGGCGAGGTCCTCCCAAGGTTAGTCCAGGAATTATTAAAAGTCATAGGGTCTTAAATCAAAATAAGTGAGAGCACGTGAGTTTTGGTCAGCAGACCTTAGTTTTGTTCGCTTCACTTGCGATTGGATCTTCATGGAGTTCCTTTCATTAGCGTCACTAAACTCGGCCTTAAGGCTGTGGTGTGAGTGCATTTACAACTCTCATTCTCTTTTCGGGGTGTGGGGAAGACACTTCCCTCAATTTGGAGAAAGAACTGTATCTCTTTCAAAACAGAACGCTAGCAGAACCCCAGAGGATAAGTACGATTCCATAGTTGCAGCTGAGAACACACAAACTCCCATCCTTTCATCCTTCCTCAATATCTTGCCTTTCTAAAGCCTACTCTTACAAAAAGCTGACCTAGTCATCCCCCCTTCATTTTAACTTTCATCTGGCTATTCACTACTTAAGCCTCTAAGTTTAATTCGTATAGTGTTTACTAAGTAAGTTTTCAATCATTTTTCATCGATGAGGTAAGAAGGCCAATTATTCACTTATTTTTCTTTCCCTAAATCAAGGTCAAGCCACTTAAAATATGAAAGTTCGAACCGCTAATTCTGATTGGTAAGGAGCCGGAGAACAAAAGTTTTCGGGATTTTTTCCTCTGGGAGAGCAAAGGAATTTCTTACTTCAAGCCGCTAGAAGTAAAGATAGCAACTCAAATTCAGATGTATGAGCTCAGGCGCACCATAAGACGAGTTCGTAGTTATAAAAAGTCGACTTCAGATGTATGAACTTAAGTGGACTGCAAGACATTTTCGTAGGTTGGAACACAAATTATTCAAATATATATATATATATATATATATATGATAATGATGGTGAAAGTTGATGCACTATCACAAAGTTGATGAGGAATTAAACCACACTTCCTGAAGACATATTTATTCCAGAACAGTTTTCGGTGTCTCACACACCCTACACCCTTGTCAACTGGCAGCTGAGTAGAAAATTACAGAAAACTCTATATACACCTCTGACCCGATAGACAAAGATCATGTTACTTGACCCACTCCCCCGCTCAGGCTAAACCCAGGGAGGACATAATTTACTACCCGAATAGGGCTGGGCAGTTTTATAATTTGGTTTATCTGCTGACATATCAAAGTATTATAAGAAAAGTAGTGGAGTATTTTGTCATGTCAGAGATTTTAATCTTTGCATCGATTTCCAAAAAGTAAATTGGTCTTTAAATAAAAAATATGTCAAAAGAAGAATTGTTGAATCAAGTTTGATCCCATCCACCTAATTTCAATTTATTTGAAGGTCAATTTTCTTCTAATAGAGTCCTGGTGAGTAAGGCATCCTGGTGAGTAAAGGCTCCTGGTGAGTAAAGCCTCCTGGTGAGTAAGGCATCCTTGTGAGAAAAGCTTCCTGGAGAGTAAGGCCTCCTGATGAGTAAGGGAGGACTCCTACTAGGCAAACTCTCTTGTGAGTAAAGCCTCATAGTGAGTAATGCCTCCTGATGAGTAATAAAAGACTCCTGGTGGGTAAAGTCTCGCGTGAATAAAGTCTCCTGGTGAGTACAGATTTCTGGTGAGCAAGGCATTCTCGTGATTAAAGCCTCCTGGTGAGTAAAGCTTCTTGGAGAGTAAAACCTCGTGGTGAGTAAAGCTTCCTGGTGTGTAAGGCTCCTGATGAGTAAGGAAGGACCCCTGGAGGGTGAATCCTCGTGTGAGTAAAGTCTTCTGGTGAGTAATGCATCTTGGTGAGCAAGGCATCCTGTTGAGTAAAGCTTCCTGGAGAGTAAGGCCTCTTGATGAGTAAGAAAGGACTGCTGGTGGGTAAAGTCTCGTGTGAGTAAAGTCTCCTGGTAAGTAAAGAGTCCTGGTGAGTAAGGCATCCCGGTAGGTAAAGCCTACTGGTGAGTAAGGACTCCAAGTGGGTAAAGCCTCCTGGAGAGTAAGGCCTCTTGATGAGTAAGAAAGGACTGCTGGTGGGTAAAGTCTCGTGTGAGTAAAGTCTCCTGGTAAGTAAAGAGTCCTGGTGAGTAAGGCATCCCGGTAGGTAAAGCCTACTGGTGAGTAAGGACTCCAAGTGGGTAAAGCCTCCTGGAGAGTAAGGACTCCTGGTGAGTAAAGCTTCCTCGTGAGTAAAAGCTCTTAGTGAGTGAAGCCTCTTTTATATTATCTGTCAAAAAGAGCTTCGAAACTCCAAGGTTGAACACCATTAAGGGGGAGGGGGGGGGCATCCAGGCAGGGGGTCTCCATTTCCTCGTTCTGACCTAGCGAATGGAAACCGTGCTTCCGATTTTCTTCTTGAAGTTAAGCCACATCTGGTGGGATTAGATGCTGGATGGAGTCCCGATGCAGGTCGCCTTCCCGGTGGCTGCCTTGCACTCTAGATACCCGTGGTTTGGATCCCACGTTAATCAGTAGGTCCCTACTGAGAAAATAAAGACATTTTAATTGAGTGCAGATCTGTGGTAAAATCCGTGGCAAAGTTAGAGAGTGGTAGCATAAGTTCCTACCGATAGTGAACATCGCTTGCCCCCTCCCCCCTCCGACCACGGCCACACCGATTACTCCTTCTCTATGCATTCAATGTCTACCACACTTATTATTTCTTTATTTTCCATATGCATTAATTATGCTTATATCACACTTAAATATTTGATGTAAAAAAGCACGCAGGTCACACTTTTTCCATCCTATTCTACCACACCCATTAGTTCTTCCTAGTTCTTCCAAAGTGGTATAGTTCTTCCGATACCATTTTGTCCTCGTTGTATTGTTGATTCTTCGACCCCACGTCATACTTATTTATTCTTTCACCGGGTTATTACATCTTCCTCTTCCATACTTATTTCGTCTTCTTCTAGCGCTTTGCGGAGGATTCTGGCCTCAGCTTTCCCACGTGAATTGCAAACACGCGCACGGCAGGCCTTAGAGAGATGAGACAGCGGATCTATCTTCCTCTGTGTTTCGCCAGATAAGCGCGTTACTATCTCCTTTTCGATTTTGGCCGAGATCCCATTCATCTTCAAGTAGGGGACACACCAGCCTTTCCCAATTTGGGGAGAATAAAGCCAGACTGTTAAGTTGAGCATAAATGAGTTCATCTCATTCTCCAATCCACTTCCTTCAAGCGCCGAGAAGACTAGAGGTAACACCTGGACCAGGAAATGTTTCCATCTCTCTTGGAATCACAGGACACGGCCGTTGCTAACCGCTCAACTTTCCTTATCGACGAGCGACACTACTCGAAGCCTACTACTCCATTGTCCAGACCAATTCCACACGCGTTTCTCTTATAAGTCAATCGAACTAAAAAAGTATTTAATTCACTCCACGCGTTATCACGAACTTTAACATACCGTGAAAAGCATAATTATATCATTATAAATTCTTATAATGGCAGTGTTTTCACAGTGCCTAAAATGAAGCGATATATTCAGCGCGATAAAAGTAAATTAATTTTCATTAGTAATTTAAAATGAAGTAAATAATTAATATTTTTTAATATTTACTCCTCCAGAGTAAAGAGTATAAAGGAGCGGGTAAAAGTTTTTGGACACCTGGAATTTTTCTTATTCCTCGGATATGTATATAAGTATGTTGGTGAAGGTTGGCATTCATGTGTCCAATAGATCTGGAAAGCAAAATAAAAATCCAAGCTTCCTTATAACTTTTTTAAAATATCTAAAATGGATATTTAAAAATGTATGAAATCTATGAAATCTTGGTATCAGAATGCGGTATATTACAATCAAAATGTCTTCATATAACACATTATATTGGTTGATAAATATGATATTCTTTGTCGACAGGATCCGAAAACGTAATTATACAGTAGAAGAAAGAAGTCTGATACGAACGCTGCCCTAGGAGGCGCTCAGCTGTCGATAAATCACCCGCAGGATCAGCGGATCACATTCCGGTGTTGCAGACGTCTCGAAAAGGATCCGAGAGGGTGAGAACATCCAAGCACGGCCTCGTTCTGGATGACCCAGAATCAGTACGCAACCTGACTATAGGTCTTTGCGTCGCATGGGCTTTCGGGAGCATAATAAAACCACATCCGTCAGGCTAGTCAGTCAGAGACTGCTCGCACAAGGCCTCAATTAATGTAACGCCAACCAGAAACCACCGATCAACATTCAGAAGCGACGTCAACTGGCTTGGGCATGTGCTTACCACAACTGCACGATGCGTCAGTGGGATCGTGTCTTGTGGTCTGACGAGTTCACGTTACAGTTGTTCTCGACCCCAGGAAACGTTTAAAATCCGCAAGACTAACAGTATGGGGATGAATGCCAAGTTCCGAGGTGGGTCGCATCACCGTTTATGATGGCACCACGAATTCATGAAGTACCAAACTTTCCTGAGTGTTTGTATGCTGTCCTCAGCCCGAGACCTCTCCAGATAAGCCCAGATTGTGATTTTCCAGCAAGGCAAGTCTTCGTCCACCATACAGTGTTTCTGGGACAAAAATATCACTGTGGTGGACTGGCCACCTCAGTCTCCGCATATAAATCCACAGGAAAGCCTCTGTCAGGACCTGAAAGAGGCCGATAAGAGCATTCCTAGAAGATTAAAGACTCTCATCACTGCCAAGGGACTCTCGACACGCTACTGAGCTTCCGGTATGGTACCTACACTTTGTTCGACAGCCGTGCCCTAGTCGGTGGCTACCAGAATGGCTGTCTAGAATTAACAAAATCTAGCACATATTAATTTTCTGCTGTCATATTAATTAACTCTTTCTCCGCTATACCTATTTCACCTTCATCTACCACACGTATTTTTTTTAAGCACAATTATTAATTAGTCCTCATCTAGACTTATTACCCCTCTTCTTACTACATTGCATTAATTCTACTACTCACTCATGCATTACTGCATCCTCTACCACACTTCTTCCTTTAATACTTATTACGTCTTCTTCACCCACAATCATTATTTTTAGTCGCCAGCGACTCTACATCTCACTATGTCGGTCGGTCGGTCCCCGTTTTGCTTTTTTTTTTGTTTCTGTAATAACATTGTAACTATTCGGCCGATTCTAACGAAACTTGAATCACTTATGTTGTTTTTCATTCTCTTTCAAATGGCTTTGATTAAAAAGGTCCTCCAAAGTTTAGCCGGGGAATTATTTGGCAATAACATCATAACTATTTGGCCCATTCTAACGAAATTTGAAACCTTTATGTTGTTTTAGATTCTTTCTCGAATACTATAATTGCCAAGGTTCTTCCAAGGTTAGCTCGATAATTATTGAAGGTTTTGAGGTCGTAAGGTCATAAATCAGAATAAGGGAGAGCATGCGACTTTTGGTGAGCAGACCTTGTTTAATCTACATCTTAGTGCGCATCCGTCTGCAACCCTTATTACTTCACCCTACTTCTGTAATTACTTTTTCGTCTACCAAATTCATTAATTTTTCAACTGCCACATTCATTACTTTTTCATCTACCACACTAATTATTTCTCGGTCCGAATTTTATAACTACTTCTAATCACCACACATTACTTCTTCCATTACCACACTAATTCGTCCTCTACGACACTTGTTCTTCATCTACCATACTTATTTTTTCTTTCTCTACTACACAAAATTACTTCTTGTCCACACGTCTTAATTCTTCTGGCCACACGCGTATTACTTCTTCACCCACCACACTTATTTCTTCCTCTCCCACACATAGTATTTGTTCCTTTACCATACTTAATCTTCTTTTGCTATACTTACAACTTTTTTCTTCTACTAAACATTATTTTTTGTCTACTACCACACTTATTAGTACTAGCTCCGTTACCACACTTGTTACTTTTTATCCTCCTCCACACGAATTAGTGATTTCTCTTCCAAATGTCTTACTTCTTTCTTCACAACACACACTACTTCTTGCTCTACCACAGTATTTCTTCTTCTGCCGCAATTATTCTTCTGGTATCACGCTCATTAAGTCTTCCTCTACCACGCTTTTTACTTCTTTCCTCTGCCCCACTCTTGCCTACCAGCTCTGTGTGGCGGTGTAAATGATACGAATTCTATGGTTTACCCCCCCCCCCTCCTCCCGCAGTGCTCCACTTTCATCCAGCACAGCATGAATGGCCGTTTCCCGGGCAACGATTTGAAAGGCGAGCTCCCCCATCCGCGGTGCTCCACCTCAATCCAGCACAGGATGAATGGCCGTTTCCCGGGCAACGATTCGGGAGCCGAGCCCCCCCCGCGGTGCTCCACCTCCATCCAGCACAGCATGAATGGCCGTTTCCCGGGGCACGATTTGGAAGGCAAGGGCCCCCCCTTCCACGCGGTGCTCCACCTCCATCCAGCACAGCATGAATAGACGTTTCCCGGGCAACAATTCGGGAGCCGAGCCCCCCCGTGGTGCTCCACCTCCATCCAGCAAAGCATGAATGGCCCTTTCCCGGGCAATGATTCGGGAGCCGAGCCCCCCGCGGTGCTCCACCTCCATCCAGCAAAGATTGAATGGCCGTTTCCCGGGCAACGATTCGAAAGGCAAGCCCCCCCCCCATTCCTTTGCCGTTCTCCACCTCCATCCAGCACAGCATGAATGGCCGTTTCCCGGGCAACGATTTGGAAGGCGAGCCCTCCGCGGTGCTCACCTCCATCCAGCACAGCATGAATGGCCGTTTCCCGGGCAACGATTCGGGAGCCCAGCCCCCCCGCGGTGCTCCACCTCCATCCAGCACAGCATGAATGGCCGTTTCCCAGGCAACGATTCGGGAGCCGAGCCCCCCCGCGGTGCTCCACCTCCATCCAGCACACTATGCATGGCCGTTTCCCGGGCATCAATTCGGGAGCCGAGCTCTCGCGATGCTCTACCTCCATCCAGCACACCATAAATGGCCGTTTCTCGGGCATCGATTCAGGAGCCGAGCTCCCCGCGGTCTTCCCCTCTATCCATCACGCCATGAATGGCCGTTTCCCGGGCAACGATTCGGGGCCGAGCCCCCCGCGGTGCTCCGCCTCCATCCAGCACACTATAAATAGCCGTTTCTCGGACAACGATTCGGAAGCCGAGCCCCCCTGCGGTGCTCCACCTCCATCCAGCACAGCATGAATGGCCGTTTCCCGGGCAACGATTCGGGAGCCGAGCCCCCCCGCGGTGCTCCACCTCCATCCAGCACAGCATGAATGGCCGTTTCCCGGGCAACGATTTGGAAGGCGAGCCCCCCGCGGTGCTCACCTCCATCCGGCACAGCATGAATGGCCGTTTCTCGGGCAACGATTCGGGAGCCGAGCCCCCCCGCGGTGCTCCACCTCCATCCAGCACAGCATGAATGGCCGTTTCCCGGGCAACGATTCGGGAGCCGAGCCCCCCCCCCCCCGCGGTGCTCTATCTCCATCCAGCACACTATGCATGGCCGTTTCCCAGGCATCGATTCGGGAGCCGAGCTCTCCGCGATGCTCTACCTCCATCCAGCACACCATAAATGGCCGTTTTTCGGGCAACAATTTTGGAGGCGAGCCTCCCGCGGCCTTCCCCTCCATCTATCACGCCATGAATGGCCGTTTCCCGGGCAACGATTCAGGGCCGAGTCCCCCGCGGTGCTCCGCCTCCATCCAGCACAGCATGAATGGCCGTTTCCCGGGCAACGATTCAGGAGCCGAGCTCCCCGCGATGCTCTATCTCCATCCAGCACACCATAAATGGCCGTTTCTCGGGCAGCGATTTTGGAGGCGAGCCGCCCGCGTTCTTCCCCTCCATCCATCACGCCATGAATTGCCGTTTCCCGGGCAACGATTCGGGGGGAGGGGGCGAGGCCCACGCGGTGCTCCGCCTCCATCCAGCACACCATAAATAGCCGTTTCCCGGGCATCGATTTGGGAGTCGAGCTCCCCGCGATGCTCTACCTCCATCCAGCACACCATAAATGGCCGTTTCTCGGGCAACGATTTTGGAGGCGAGCCTCCCGCGGTCTTCCCCTCCATCCATCACGCCATGAATGGCCGTTTCCCGGGCAACGATTCGGGGCCGAGCCCCCCGCGGTGCTCCGCCTCCATCCAGCACACCATAAATGGCCGTTTCCCGGGCATCGATTCGGGAGCCGAGCTCCCCGCGATGCTCTACCTCCATCCAGCACACCATAAATGGCCGTTTCTCGGGCAACGATTTTGGGGACGAGCATCCCACGGTCTTCCCCTCCATCCATCACGCCATGAATGGCCGTTTCCAGGGCAACGATTCGGGGGGTGGGGCGAGCCCCCCGCGGTGCTCCGCCTCCATCCAGCACACCATAAATGGCCGTTTCTCGGACAACGATTCGGAAGCCGAGGGGAAAACAAACCACTGTTTAAAGACCCCGTAACGAGTATCCGTTTGCGCAAGCGAATGTTTGTTTATGCATGAATGAAGCTGTGTAGTTGTTTGTTTTTCGCAAGTGTTGATCTTTTATGTTGCAATCAAGCGCGCTCTTTTATTCCACTACAAGGTGACTTTTCTGAATCTTTATCAGTCCTATTTTTACTCTTCTTTTGTTTGTTCTTCTTTCACGGCCATTTTGCTTCTAACGGATCGCTCAATGCCATGCAACGCCCTTCAACTATTTTGGTATCATACAACCGTCCTTCAAGTGTTTGATGCTATATAACCTTTTTCCATGCGTTTCCTACCATACAAATGTTCTAAAACACTGAAATGCCATATAAACCACTTTAAAGTGCTATACACATATCCTACAAGTGTCATGCTGCCACACACCTGCCTCTAAAGTGTTATGCTGACATACACCTGTCTTTCAAATGTTCCATTGTTATATAGACGTATGTCAAGTGTTTTATTACCATACATCAATTTTTCAAATGTATTGCTGCCATGCTACGACCCTTCAAGTGTTTCGGTGCCACACAACCGTCCTTCAAGCGTTTTGTGCAATATAGCCGTCTTTCAAGCGATGATTGCCATGCAACTCTCTTTCAAGTGTTTCGCTGCCATATAAACTGTCCTTCAAGTGTTTTGCTAACTTGCAACAGTCCTTCATGTTTTGCCGCCATAGCCCCGCCATTCAAGTGTTTTGTTGGCATATAACCATTTTTACAAGTGTTTTGTTGTCATACGCAGGTCCTACATATACTTGTTACCACACAGCCGCCTTTCAAGTGGTATTCTGCCATATATCCTTTATTCAAGTGTTTTACTGCCATGCAACATTCGTTCAAGTATTATGCTGCCAAGCACCCAATCTTCAAAGGCTTCGCTGCCGTACAACCGTTTTTCAAGTGTTATGTTGTCATACGACCGTCTTTCAAATGTTTTACTGCCATATAAGAGACCTTCAAGTGTTTTCTTTGCATACAATCGTCAACATTTTGGAATCACTATTTATTCAAATGCTTAATCCAGAATTAAATTCGAGTCAGTTGTCCACACCACTTTACATCTATTAATTCAAATATCTTAATTTTCGTTTGTTTTATAATCAATTTTTACCTAAAATGTAATAACAACTCACTCAATGAACCGATAATTATAATGTTCTATTTGTTGGTTAACCATATTTCAGTTATTTTAAACAGCTACCATATTTAGCTCAGTTCAAATTTTACACATTAAATTATTCGATTCCTGTCCTCAAGTTGGTAAGTGTTCATTCATTTATTTCATTTTAATTTTTTCTTTGTTTTCTCAGTTTGTTTTATAATTTTTCAGTGTTTTTCTTTGTAATTTTGCATTGTCCTCTCGGTAATTTTTTTGGCATTGTTTTCTTGAAAGTTTAATAAACTCTAAATTTATTCATTATTACATTGCCGCATTATTTTCTCTCAAATTCAACAAACTTTAAACTTATTTTCAGTCATTAATACATATATCTCTATGTATTCTAAGCTTGCTTGCTTTCATATTGTTTTACTCCATTATAGGCTGAAGATGAACATAGCTAATGTTCGAAACGTTCCAAATTATATATGTTCCGAATACTGGTTCTGGCTTTAACCTACATACTAAAATCGAGGTTTCCGAAGGATGCATACTCCAGCATCGAGATTGATTGGGCGCAGTCTAGTCAAGGATTTTCGTATGGTACTAGAATATTTAAATGTAATATTTATGTTATTTCCGCTCGCATATGATTTTAGGGGGGTCAGGGCTGGAGCATATGGGAAACTAATACATTTTTTACATCGTCCTTTCGTGGTGTGGAGATGGCATAGAAGTTTTTCCGTGCTTTCGAATGGAATCTATTTATGAGGTGAATTGGGTATTTTAGTTCAACGAAATTGCAGATAAGGTGGTTAATTTCATCCTGAAGAAAGATTGGGTTGCACGTTCTATAGTATCGGAGAAAGAGGGAAGAAATAACAGATATCTTAATGGATTTGTCATGAAATGAGAAAAAAATGTATGTCAGCATTTGAATTTGTAGGCTTTCGATAGACTGAGCACTGAATATGATTATTTAAACGGTGGACATTTACGTCTAGAAACGGTAGAGAATTGTTCTGTTCCCATTCTACTTTGAATTTTATCGATGAGTGTAACGAATTCAGGTTGTTGAAAAATTCATTGAAATTGTTATTGTCTATGGGCCATGCCGACAGGATGTCGTCTACATATCGAAACCTTATAAGAGGTTGGGAATGGATTCTACGGAGGAGGGTCGTTTCGTAGTTTTCCATAAAAAGATTACATAGGATGGGGGAAAGGGGGTTTCTCATGCTTAGGCCATATTTTGGGCGAAAAAACTTATCTTCAGTTGAAAATAGATTATTAGTTACACATAAGAGCACTAATTTAATAATTTTAGGGATCGTTAAAGGTAGGTTAATATCTAAATTGGGAATAAATCTCGATAACACGTCAAGCGCTTCATCGACCGGGACTTTCGTAAACAAACTATTTACGTCAAAAAAACTTAACAGTATTTTTCATCGACGAAAATCCCGGTAACCAGGGAATTAACAGGAGTGTTTTCTTCTCAAGTTTAATTATTATTTGAACTGAATTTCTTTGAACAATTTTACAGCTTTCGAACTAGTAAGTGGTAAGCCTTTGCAGAATTCTGAGCTAAGGTACCATTTACAACAATGTCCTAGGTATATATATACATATACCTATGACAAAATAAATTTACCATTTTTATTACAAAAGTGACTTTTTTTCCAATCTTACTTTGCTTCGCATGCGCTAAGAGGGCTTTAAAATAGAAAAAAAAACAATCGAACATACTATGTAGCACATGAGTGCTTTTCTTTATATCTAAGCCAATCGCTCCTAGAGGGTAAAATGAGGTCAGACCGGATTCGTTGATATGATTATTAAGAACGGAGGGAAACCTCCGTTGGGGTCAATTTCTTAGTGAGCTGGAGGGAGCGAAAGAAGGGGTTGGTTGCACCATCAAATGGAACGTGACTTCAAGGAAGTGCTTTCCATCTAAGGGGCCTTCAAAGGAGGTGCTTCCCATCTACGGGGCCTTAAAGGAGGTGCTTTCCATCTACGGGGCCTTCAAGGTAGCGCTTTCCATCTAAGGTGGTTTTAAAGGAGCCACTTTCCGTCTAAAAGGCCTTCAAAGGAGGCGCTTTCCATCTAAGGGCCTTCAAAGGAGGCGCTTTCCATCTAAGGGGCCTTCTTATTTAGCAGGGCGATACAAGACATGACTTCGCGATTAATTATCAGAAAGACGAATTGTTGCAAGGGGGGTCAACTCGTAAGGCTTGCCCCTAAATTTGCCTCACTTTAAATTTAAACAATGGTTTTAGGGGGCTTGAATTCCTCTGGCTTCTTAATAAGAAGTAAGTGTATATATATATATATATATATATATATATATATATATATATATATATATATATATATATATATATATATATATATATATATATATTGTTGGATTTCATGACGTATAAGACGTATAAGTGAGAATGAGTGGTGAAGAAACTGAAAGGCGAAACGTCAATAAAGAATTCTAAGAGTGTTTCCGGATTTTTACTTCCTCCACCCATTCTCATATATATATATATATATATCTATAAGCTTATATATCCATACATCTATATACACATATTGTGATAGAACGGTCTTCGGCTGCTTTAATTCAGCCTCTATCACATTTTAACCATGCTTAGCCACGTGCATCCTGCCTGCGAGAGGAAGCAGAAGCGCGTTATCTCCCATCATAGCCAATGTTTAATCAAGGAGGTTCACTCCCCCGTTTTGCCTCCATACTTCGATCTCGCCAGATTGAATTAGGCTTATGGGCAGATAAGGTATTTTCCTAGGCACCACCGGGACATTCTCCCGAAGTCCCCCACTCAACTCTTCCCTACGCCATAGAGATAGCTTCGGCTATTTATACCATAGCTTTTCCCAATTGAAGCAGATCCAGATTATCTTTGCGAGGCATCAAGCTGATCCGGTCTCCCTTGTGCACCTAGGAACTCTGCCGAGAAACCCCTTATTGTCCAGAAGAGTACAATATCTCTTGAGTGCCAAGGATCGTGCCTTCGAGACGCCAAGTCAACAAGGCCCCTCTGTTGTTCATAAAAAGAACAATGTTAGAACAGCCATTGTTCTTCAAGCCCGTTCGTCAAGAAACGGTTATCGTTCCCAAGACATCACGTCAGGATAATTTAATTACCCCATTTTTAACGTTCTTCAAGAGAACGCTTGGTTTCAACAATAACCTCCATTGTTCATCTAGAACATCTCCGATTTGCTGTCACAAAGATCGCTCGTACTTCCGAGCCCCACTTCGCTCTTACTCTTCGAAGACAGTCCTTTTCCTTCGTTAAGGACAACCTCCCGAAGAACCCTTCTGCTGGAAATCGCCAGTGGACCGAAGATTCCTTCGCATCGTCTTTCTCTGCACAACAACTTTGTAATTACGTAAGCTGAGCATTACCTTTAATCATTTAACCTTTTGTCAACGCAACCCTGTGTTTTAAATGGTTTAGCGAATCATTCCCCCCTTTAATTTTTATTTGTCTACCTTTTTAAATCTCTCCAATCTTAATCTTCGGATTAGTCAGATTTTCCCACGACCCTTTTCATTCTCCGTTTATGTAAAAAAAATTTTTTGTGTGTTGTTGATAGTTTAATTAATAAAACTCTATTTTATTAATGGTAGCCATATTATTTATCCTTGTGCTCCGTTCCACTTCTTAAGCATATTGAAGATAAATAAGCCTCTCCAGCCCCTCCCCCCCTTTTGGACTAACCTCGGTCAATCAGATTACCACGCAATCGAAATATTAAAATAATTCCCTCAACGAATAGTTATATATGGTATATCGTCAAGAGCCTATTCTACGACATATATATATTTATGTATATTTTAGATTCATCTAAAGACGACCATTTTAAGTATACGGATATATTGTATAATTTAAAAGTCGTAATTTAATGCTGGAATCGGGTCTGTCATGAAATTAATTACATATTCTATTTAATTTACTTTTATTCTTCACTTGCTTTATTTAATTAATAATAAATCTTCCACTATTTATTAATGCTTCCTTTGTATATGGGGAACATTTCCACTACTCCCTTCCTAAAATGATGAGACTCCTTCCCAACAAGGCGCTAAAATCCTTACTAGCTAATATCGGATAAATAGTTTATCTAAACATTAATTTCTAGTTTCCATTGACGTAGAATATCGCGGATTGATCTTCTTTGCTGAAGGGGGACCCAATGATGGAGAGGGAGTGAAAAATTGCTTTACAATTTATCAAATGAGGTTAAGTAGGATTTTACAGGTGAGTGTCGAGGTCGAAAAATAGGCATCTTTTTAATGAATACAGAGTTGGTCTGGTTCTCAAAATAGCGTTTAAATGCTATGAAGTTTTGCAAACCAGGGTGCAGCAGAGGTGCAGATAATTTGGGTGAGTTGGGGAGGATTTGCATTCGTTTAACAGACAGGTTCCCCGCACCTGCCTAGCTAAGAGAGCGGACGGGGGGGATGGTGAATAATTTGATTAGAGTAACGAGGGCTTGTGATCACGCGGTGTCTAGTATCGATTTCGCATCCAAAAGGGAGGTTGGTTATTAATGGGGAGAGCGTGGCAGTTATGGTTTTAGGGGCAGTTTACTGACCTTGGGGTCGGTTTATCGAATGATATCCAGGCATCACGACCGATCTTTACAGTTACTGGGAGTGAGGATGAAAAGTCCGAGAATTTGCAGGCGGACTAATGGGTTTGGCTTATTAAGTCGTTGAAGCAACTCTCATTTATTCTTAGGGGAAACTATTTTCCGGGAGGACAAATAGCTAAAGGGGACCTACTTGGAAATTTGCATTGTTGTGTACTTGCGTGGCCAAAGGTTGTAGACGACCGTTGAATCTTGAGCTACGAAAAGAAAAACGGTAGGAGGAGGGGGGGGGGCTATGGGTAAGTGTAATTGGTGGAAATCCGTACATAGGCATAGGGGAGGATGACGTTACGAGGAAATATACCCCAAGGATAAAAGGAACACAAAGGATGCGTTCATTTCCGTTGTCGGGGGGAAGAGCCTTTGGGAGGTAACAACAAAGGGGGGTTCAAGATCAAGGGTTGGTACTAGTTTGTTTAGATTTGGGGAAACGCCGAAAGTAGTCATGTTTATATACAAAAAATAATCCAATGGAGAAGGGAAACTTCAAAATGAAAGAGTCAAACGCGAATACGACCAAACACCAAACTAAATTTTGATTGTCGTGCTAGGATCAAGTAAAGATAGTCCCTCCCATTTTACCAAGTAAAGATAATCCCTCCCAAAGTTACGCTAGTAAAGATAATCCCTCCCAAGGCTAGAATAAAAACAAAACTGTTAACAAAATTTATTTAGGGACATATTTGTTAGAAAGTTTATTTTAAAACAATTAAAAATTGTAAACTTTGTAGTAATTAAATTTTAATAACTTAATTAAACCGGTATTGGCTGGCAATCGTATCGCAAGAATCATTGAAAACATTTGTATTTATGTCTTTCAAGCTACATAAATTCCTGTAGATACGAGTTTAGCATCTCTCTCTTACACCCTAACATGCGTTTAATTCTTAGTTTATGCTTATTCCCTTTAGCTTTAAAATGACGATCTCAGAACCTTGTATAGTAAATAAATAAGAATGGATAAATAAGCAATGATATTCATACTTTCCATTGTACCAAGGAAAGGTCATCTCTCCCCCAATTGACCAGGTAAAGTTAAACAGTCCTTTTTGTTTTAGGAGGGACTATCTTTACTTGATCCTCGTGCTATACAGAATAATGAATTTATTTAAGAGAAAGATCAACAAATACATGTAGTAAATATTAATGTAGGATACAAGTTTTCGCTCAATGAAATGAATCAAACTTTACGAAGTCAGAAAATAAAGAGATGAAAAACAATGATCGGGGGTAATGTCGGAGACTTCGAAATACAAAAAATCATCCACAAACACGTAAATGTTTTCTAATGAAGGTGGAAAATATCCTAGTAAAAGAGCAAAAATGTTTCGAAGTAAATAAAATCATAAACAAAGAATGCTTGACTGAAATTTTTTAAAAAACGAGCGAACTTGGTGTGACGAGAACGCGTCAAGGTCGCGAAAATGCTGAATCACGGTCTTAGGATCCGATGGAGCAGACGAAATGAAATGGTATGAATGTAAATATCTTGAATGTGATTAAGAGTTTATATCTAAGCAATAAGGTAAAGATGATTTCGAAACGGGTGGAAAATAAATGATGCTAAATAATATGGGAGTGAGCTGAAAGTCAAATTTATTCGGAGCAAATGCAAATCCATCCTACGTTATGGTGGCCATTAAAGCAAAAAGGGGTCCAATTAAGTATTAAAATATTTAAAAATAAAGAGAGCTACGAAATATGAAGGATGGATGGGTCTTATGAAAGGAGGCACAAGCATTTACAACAGATTAAATATGTTTTACAAGCATAAAAGAAAGGAGTATGAGATGGTAAGAATGATTGGAATGTTAAGAGAGCGTATGACAAAGCAGGCAAATGGATATATAATTGTAAGTGAGCTGTGTAAGGGAGTGGGAATTAATGAAAGAGGGTTGGATAGGATGGGATAGTTCCAGAATAAGGGAGGTAGGATGTTTTGTATGCAAATAGGTCTGTAAGGATGGAAGTATTGGGTTGGAGAGGTCGGTGGAGCAAATAGCATGAGAGAATTGCAAAAAATGAAAATATGTTACTAAATGTACTTGGAACGAGGTCTACTGACCAAAGTTGCGTGCACTCACTTATTCTGATTTATACCTTACGACCTTCCAAACTTTCAATAATCACCGGAGTAACCTTAGGAGGACCTTGCAAATTATATCATTCGAAAGAGAATGTAAAACAACATAAGGGTTTCCAAATTCGTTAGAATCGGCCGAATAGTTACAATGTTATTACTAAAAACAAAAAAAGCAAACAGGGACCGTCCGACTTATCGACCGACCGACCTAGTGGGATATAGACTCGCACGCGACTAAAAACCTGAATGAGCAGGTTGAATGAGCATAAAAAAGGAATGGAAGAGTGAAATTGAAAACTTAAGAAATAAGTATGGAACTTGGCACATGGTCAGGAACCAGGTAATGGTAGATACAATAGAGAGAAGAATAAAGGAATTTACGGATAGAGAACGGGAGGAAGAGATTAGGGGAAACTGAATCATATGTATACAAGTACGTATTTTAAATAGAATAGACGATATTGTGGAAATTTCATAAGTATATATATATATATATATATACATATATATATATATATATATATATATATATATATATATATATATATATATATATATATATATATATATCGAAGTGGCGCGAGTGGATGATGAAAATTAATCCATTAAACCACATTGAAAGAGAAAACGGAATCATTTTTCTATGAATTCCCAATTTATTTTCTATTTCTTTCATAGTCCCCGTTCGAACTGGCGAAAAGTGTTCCTTAAAAGCTATTCTATTCAGAGCATTTTTTGGTTCTCTGCGTAGCGTAGTATCGTAACGGCATACTTTTAACTGTCATCAAAGTGGTGCTCGCTGCCTCAGTGTGCCTGGTTCGAATCGCTTTCCTGCATGGATTTTTTCGAAAAAAGGTAATAAAAATATTACTACAAGGAAAATCTATTCCGTTTTCTCTTTCAATGTGGTTTAATGGATTAATTTTCATCATTCTCTCGCGCTACTTTGAGATATATATATATATATATATATATATATATATATATATATATATATATATATATATATATATATATATATGCAAAAAATCACACAGGAAAATGAAAGGCGGATTCCAAGTACTTTCGAACTTGTTTAGTTCATTATCAAGGAATAACGAAAAATTTGACAAAGGTGGTATATATTAATTTAGTTATGTTTCTCTTGTTTATTTTTATGTATTCACAATCGGGTATGTATGTACTTAGTTTAGTCACATAAATGTCTACATTCTTTGCGCACAGGTTGGAATTTTCCGGAAGCAGACCTTATCTATTTGGCTTTATACTTCACATCCGTCTTTGATATTATTTTTTCTATTTTGAGTCCTTTCGGTGTACATTGGCGTGACATTGCTCTTCTCTTTAACATATATATATATACCACCTTTGTCAAATTTTTCGTTATTCCTTGATAATGAACTAAACAAGTTCGAAAGTACTTGGAATCCGCCTTTCATTTTCCTGTGGGATTTTTGTATTTATTACTCTACTCACGCGCTACTTTGCGAGTTTCTCTCTCTCTCTCTCTCTCTCACACACACACACACACACACACACACACACACATATATATATATATATATATATATATATATATATATTAGGGGAATCTATCCTTGGCACGTGAAAGGATTTTTCCTCTCCTTTAAGCAAGGACAAGATCACATTAAAAAGTATATATATTAAAATTACATATTTTTAATGATAAAATGTAATATATTTCTTTTAACGCAATATTTATCGTATCTTTTGTGAGACTTAGGTCTGTTCACATGTTAGATTATGTACATTGGTCATTACAGTTGCTTGGCACTCGAGACCAGAAATTCTTCTTTTTTTAAAAATGGAATTGGCACGCAAGACCAAAAGGTTTGCAGACTCCTGCCGTATAGGATTCTGAAGTTATTTAGGAAGGAGGGGGGGTTGTCTACTGGATGAATTCGCTTGCTTGGAGTGAATGACGAGCGTCCCCCAGCCGTGGTCGACGAAGTGTGAAGGCGATACTACTAATTGCTTTACTAACCGCATTTTATAATATTGATACATTTCATGTAAAAGAAATTAATTGTCATTCTACCTTCGATTAGATCGTCTTCCATCCCTTGAAACGAGTGGTATTGTTTATCGTGATTTGTAATGCTCTGGTTTTATTCCTCGTTCTGTTGTGTGACACAATTTGGGCGTTCAACAAAGGAAGGTCATTGACTACACTCCCTGAGATCAGAATGGAGAGGATTTATATCAATTTGTAAAAATGGCAGGCACTTTATGCACCCATCTCACTAATAGCAACGGCAGTCGTCAGCTCTGAGTGATTTTCATTGTCCTCATAATCTTCCATCGCAGAGCCATTTTTTCCTTCTCTTCAACTGTTTTAGGATCAAAAAACGCCAAGGTTACGAGTTTTCCACTCAGGTACCCCAAGTGAGGTGAAAATGAGGTAGGGAAAGCTTCCCCAACCACTCTGTCTATGTAGTTCACCAGACGCTGTACGAGTGCAGGGGCATTCGAAGGATGGGGGGGAGATTCCACAGGGGCTTTCATCCCTGCATAAATGTAGATGACCTTATTCATCGACATGGTTTACTCTGCCACTGGTGTGTAAAGAAATACAGAGAGCTTATCTTTACTAGTGGTTAGGTATGCTAGGTTGTTAGTATTTCATAACTCTTTGTGTTTCAATGAGCTTATAAAAGAAATTAGGTTAGTAAAGATATGCCATATCTAAGATGACACAGTCAATATAATCCATCTTTAAAGTGGCCTAGTGAAGATAAGTGATCATGTCAAGATTAGGGAAGCAGATTTCACCACCTTATCAATTGTGACCCCAAAAGTTCCCATGTCACGAAAGCCACCCAAATATAAACATGATGTTAACGAAAAAAACAAAAAAACATAAGTAATCTTTACTCTAACGAAAATGAAACGTAAACTTATTAAAAAAGAACTTGAGTGGCAATTGCGTTAGACGAATTAATTATCTTCTTGTTTACTTCATTTCTTTGATCCACATGAGCTTGTAAATAACCTAGAGAAAATTCGCGTTCGTATGCTGTTAATTTTTACCGTATGTGTTCCCGAATACGATTCACTATGCTGTTTATCACCGCCTGTTTGTGGATTGACGAAGAAAAAGGAGTGGTTGACAATTGTGTGCTGGTAATTTGGATTATAAGCCAGACTTTTATGGTTTCACCACTCATCACTATGGATAATTGATCCGTCTCTTACCAGGATTTCGATTATTGGCAAGCGCGTTTCTTGGCCGCTGCCTTCAACTACTTCTATATATACAAATACCTGTGAATAACAAGTATCTACTAGGCCAAACACCCAAACTTGACTTCTTGGGCCCGGACCTCCCGCCTCCACCCTCGATGGTGTTTTGGCTAGGTTAGATTAACATGCGCTAACCTAACCTCAACCTATTCTCTGAGGTTATAAAAACATTTTTAGCAACTTTCCATGTCAAAATTAACGAAAGCAAATTTACTCTGTCAAAAAATAGCGAACATAAATTTACCCTGTCAAAAATAGTGAACACTTTTCCCGTATTAAAAATACCGAACCAAATTTTACCCTGTCAAAAATAGTGAACCCAATTTTACCCTGACAAAAATTACGAACTCAATTTTACCCTGTCAAAATTAGCGAAACCAAATTTACCCTGTCAAAAATAGCGAACATAAATTTACCCTATCAAAAATAGTGAACCCTTTTCCCGTCTTAAAAATACCGAGCCAAATTTTACCCTGTCAAAAATAGTTAACCCAATTTTACCCTGACAAAAATAGCAAACTCAATTTTACCCTGTCAAAATTAGCGAAACCAAATTTACCCAGTCAAAAATAGCGAACATAAATTTACCCTATCAAAAATAGTGAACCCTTTTCCCGTCTTAAAAATACCGAGCCAAATATTACCCTGTCAAAAATAGTTAACCCAATTTTACCCTGACAAAAATAGCGAACTCAATTTTACCCCATCAAAATTAGCGAAACCAATTTTACCCTGTCAAAAATAGCGAACATAATTTTACCCAGACTAAATAATGACGCCTTTTATCCTGTCAAAAATAAGGAACCTAGTTTTACCCTGTCAAAAATAACGAACCTAGTTTTACCATGTCAAAAAAAGCGAACTCAATTTTACCCTGTCAAAAATAGGGTAAAATTAAAATAGTGAATCCAATTTTACTCTGTAAAAAATAGCAACCTAATTTTACCCGATCAAAAAATAGCATAGCGAACCTAATTTCACCCTGTCAAAAATACTAAATGTGGATACTAGTTTCGGTAGTATCCTGCTACCATAATCAGTCTTGAACTAATGAGCCAAGACTCCATGGGAAAGCTCAGTCCAAATTCGAATTTTGGGGAATATAAAATAGAATTTTTGAAAGAGTAAAAAGAAATAATACTTTATATACGTAAATGAAAAGGTGGATTTGATCCACGAATTTGCTTTCCAGTAAAATCAACGACAGAAAAAAACAGCGAAATAATACATTAAGAAGAAGAATGTCTAGGAGGAGAAATCGGGCTTCCATTAATCCATAGAAGTATGGAAAGGTTAGTGGGACGAGATTTCTTCCAAGTGTTCGGGTGCCATTTTAGAATCCTCGATAATTCCAATTTGGAGGAGGACGTTATATACTTGTTTGAAGGAGGAGGAAGTCTTATTCTTGTTTGAAGGAGGAGGTCTTATTCATGTTCGAAGGAGGTCTTATTCTTGTTTGAAGGAGGAGGTCTTATTCTTGCTTGATTGAGGGGGGTCTTATTCTTGTTTGAAGGAGAAGGTGTTATTCTTGTTTGAAGAAGGAGGTGTTATTCTAGTTTGAAGGAGGAGGTATTATTCTTGTTTGAAGGAGGAGGTGTTATTCTTGTTTGAAGGAGAAGGTGTTATTCTTGTTTGAAGAAGGAGGTGTTATTCTAGTTTGAAGGAGGAGGTGTTATTCTAGTTTGAAAGAGGTATTATTCTTATTTGAAGGATGAGGTCTTATTCATGTTCGAAGGAGGAAGTCTTATTCATGTTCGAAGGTCTTATTCTTGCTTGAAGAGGAGGTCTCATTCTCGTTTGAAGGAAAAGGACTTATTCTTGCTTGCTTGAAGAGGTCTTATTCTTCTTTGATGGAGGAGGACTTATTCTTGCTTGAAGGAAAGATGCCTTATTCATGTTCGAAGGTCCTATTCTTGTTTGATGAAGGAGGACTTATTTTTGCTTGAAGGAGGAGGTTTTATTCTTGTTTGAAGGAGGAGGTTTTACTTTTGAGAGGATTAATTCGAATATTCCAGTGGTTTGTGGCTTCATTTAGGAGGAGGGTGTTTAGTTTTCGCTGTTAGGACTCTGTAGATCTAGGACGTGCGAGATTCTAAGAAACCGAAACTCTTCTCACTTAATTTGAAGAGCACTTCACATTCTTCCCTTTAAAAGGAAACTGTGTCTCTAAGGCTCACATTATGAATCTCAAATGGAGATTCTGAAGAAAGGTTTCGTGTTTTAGGTAGGATGGATCGAGGGTAACCTCTTTCTTTAAAGGATTTGCGGGGAAATGAAAACCCCTACTTTTGCTTTGTGGGGATACAGAAGGATCTGACGATAATTGAGGTACAATTTTATTTAATAATGTCTAACGCCCTCTTTCTCTCTTTGTTGGGTCTAGCCAGACGTGGAAAACGTAGTGGGAGATTTAAAAGAGGTGTAAAATTCGCCCCGAGGCATCGTACCAGATTCTCTCGGGGCATTAGGGTAGGGAGGGCGCGCCGTTCCTTCAGGTTTCAGTTGTAGCAGGGGCATTAAACCCCTGATACACCATCCACCTCCTTGCGTATCCTTTAGCCAACGAAAAGAGCGAGAACCACTCCACTAAACTAACCTAACCTAAGCAAGAATGAGATGGGCTGGAGACTATACAGGTCCAACCAGACCGGGTAGGGACCACCAGAGCAAACGTTTTGACAAGTTAAACAGTCGTAACAGTTCAAATGATGCTAATTAGTCTCAACAGGTCTTTTAAAGAGACAAATACTACCTCGAAATATTTCATTACCAACAAAATTGATCTTTTCGTACCCAAAAAGTCTCATCAAATTCCAGGTAAAAGGAAAAAACCTAAAACTTTTTTTTAAAAGTTTCACCTAAAAACGAAAGCACCAATTAAGTCATTTTTACCTTATATAATTGTCTTTGAAAGGAAATTTAGTGTTTGGATGAAAAAGGCAAACACGCCCTCATTAATTGGTGCATAGATGCGACTGAAAGAGGACAAACAAAAGTGCAAACACCGCCTGATTCAGATTTGAGGACGGAGTCTGTTTAGCAAGTACCTTTTTATTTTCCTGAGTCCCTTTACATTTCTCTTTTTTAATCATTATTATCCTCCTAAGCTTCTATCTCCCCTTTATTCGCATTACTGTCTCCCGAGGGCCCATGATATTGCAAGGAACAATGCAGGTTTAAGTTGGCAAAAGAATTCGAAGACCAAGAGAACAATGGAGTGCATACATTGCATTCCTTGGTTTGTGATGCCAAACGAAATCATTTTATTCACCTAAGTGGGAGAGTGAGTACAAGGAATCGCTCATTTCTCTAACTGGGTGTATTAAAAGAGCATCTTAACCCTCAATAACTCCTCCAACATAAAGATATAATCTTTAGTCTTATGAGTAAATCAGGGCTACCAACCACCAATTCACACTTTATCAGATGACGTCATAAATGGGTCGGGTCATGGATGAGTAGAATAAACAAGAAAATGAGTCGAAAAAACAACAAAATGCGAATTAGTAATCATTTTTTTTAATCATTGCTTAAAAGTGGCTTTTGTAAAGATTAAATAACGATAAGGAGATAATAGTCAAGTATCCTGCTTCCTTAATCTGAGCAGGTAAACAGAATGGGTAGCCATCGAAAGAAATCCATTTGCTTGTAAAAATGAAGACATTTAGAATAACAATTCGCACGCAAAGCAAACTTTGTCAATATTATTCTACGAGACAAAAGCCCCCGGAAAATTATCATGAGACGAAAAATGAAGGTTGCCCGAAGGGAAAAGGAAGAGTATGATTCAAAGCACTTTCATTTTATTTAACAAGCCCTCATTCAAGGAAAGAACATCCTTAAACACTTAGAATCTAGTGATCTTCTCTGTTCATCAGTATTGGGTACATAAGGCAACATATCCACTTATAATTTGCTGTTTAACCGGTGGGGTAAACCACGTGATGGGATGGTGTTTATTTACACTGCACCACCAAGCTAGGCGGAGGAGCTACTTCTAGCAGCCAACGGCTAGCCGGGCGGAGGAGATTCTCGACTGATCCAACGGCAAAGTGTAGGGAAGTAAACTTACCAAATCAGGAGTGGAGCTCCAGAGGCGGACATGTGCGCTGTGCTCACTGACTCCGGCAGCTCCTGCAGCCAACCTGGTGCCCAAAGTACTGCTCTGCATTTCTTTGGATGACACCGGCGAGGCCAAGACCCCCTCTTGGCCTCGCCGGTGTCATCCAAAGATTGCCCAGTCTTGACGACTGGGCAATCCAGGATCTCCCTACACTTTGCTAAGGCCTGTGCCATGGCGCAATCTCCATTGTCTTCTGAGACAGATGGATGCCAACTAACAACGTAAGGTTTACTCAACTGGTGATCTCTTACATGAGTTTATGCCCCATCCACTCTCTCGTGCATTCAATACCCGCCAGGATTCTCACTCGCATGATTAGTGTGTAAATAGAGTGAACTACGGGATAAGCCAAGTTGAAAATTCTTCTCTTCCCTTCACAATTAGAATATCGGTAATCTTTTACATTAGCGACTCGGGCGTTGTTGTTGTTGTTGTGTTTCGTTCCAAATTGAACAAAAATGTGTTTCAGCTTTCCTTCATCCGCGCACTAAGGCGCCATTTTTGTTGGAGTGAACATCGGGAAAAATAAGAATAACTGAAAATCTTTGGTTAATGAAAGCCAGTTTAGAGCCGTACTTATGGGTTCCTATATGCGGTAAATATTTAGAAAACTGTAACTGCTTAAAAACAAATTTAATCGCTCCTATTGTGTCAAAAACATTTTTGCGAATCCATCTATAGAGAATTTATTGAGCAATCGATGTTACTCTTAATATAATAACAGTTTGAATTTGAATCTTCTTTCTCTTCCTTAAATGTGATGATGTCACAGTGGAGAAGTATTTTTGCGTTGGTACAGTGACGTCACATTGTCTACATAGTTTCGACTGAGCTTTCTTAGTCACCTTTTTGTTCGCATTTGCCTCTGTTCTGGATTGGGCAGCTTTGCGTTGAATTGTGTGGAGGTAAATTATAATTCAAAGACTTCGTAAAAGAGGTCTACAGTGACTCTAATCGTGCATTTGCGGGTTTACTCTTCCTCAATTATTTAGCGTGGATGAGGAGCGTGTCCCAGGCCTGCCCGAGGCAGAGCGAAGGTAGGTACTCATTGCTATAGCAACCGCATACCATCACTGCGTATATGGCGGGTTTCCTTACTAACCCGCTTCTCTTTAATTAAATGGCAGGTCTGTTATTACCTGAAAAGACCAGTCCATTAAAAATCTCTTTGTTTATTGTCCATATTTTCTTGGGTTTTTGGTTGTTTGTATTTTTCCGCCGTTTCATCGAGCCCGAGCTAGATTTGGAGATCTCTTGTCCGTCTCATTCCGGAACATCAGTGTTAAAAAAAGGAAACACCGAGATATGTGTGAGACAGAGTTCATTATAGAAAAATGTTCCCTCTCGGTAATTTTATTGAGTTCATAATAAAGGTCGAGGGATAAAAAGTCATAATAAAGCTGGGTACGGATGCAATAAGAAAAGAAAACCGTCAGGAATGTTTCTGGAATCATAATTAATAGCGGGAATATTTTAGCATTGATCCGAATCATCACATATTAGAGAGCGGCATCAGCATCAATAAAGTACTCTATTAACTATAAACTACAACGGCGAAAGTTATATTGGTGTTTGTTCCATTGACACTGGTCTTTTCCTGTCTGTCCTAGGTAGCTTCGAAGGGAGAGAAGTGTGGGGGGAAGGGCAGTCTCTAGATTGGTAAAATAAATAATACATGTCTGGGGGGGGGGGTATTCTTTTGCCTACCGGGAAAACTTGGTTCTCCTACGAATGTACTGTATGATTATAGCTGTGTGGTTCGATGATACTGTAAGATTATAGCTGTGTGGTTCGATGATACTGTATGATTATAGCTGTGTGGTTCGATGGTACTGTATGATTATAACTATGTGGTTTGAGGGTACTATATGATTATAGCTGTGTGGTTCGATGATACTGTAAGATTATAGCTGTGTGGTTCGATGATACTGTATGATTATAGCTGTGTGGTTCGATGGTACTGTATGATTATAACTATGTGGTTCGAGGGTACTATATGATTATAGCTGTGTGGTTCGATGGTACTGTATAATTATAACTATGTGGTTCGAGGGTACTATATGATTATAGCTGTGTGGTTCGATGGTACTGTATGATTATAACTATGTGGTTCGATGGTACTATATGACTATAGATGCGTGGTTCGATGGTACTATATGATTATAACTCTGTGGTTCGAAGGTACTATATGATTATAGCTGTGTGGTTCGATGGTACTGTATGATTATAACTATGTGGTTCGAGGGTACAATATGATTATACTGTATATTTATGACTATGTGGTTCTAGAGTACTCTATAATTATAGCTATTTGTTTCGAGGGTTCTGAAGGATTATTGTTGTGTGGTTCGAGGGTACTCTATAATTATAGCTAGGTATGTGGTTCTAGGGAACTGTATAATTATAGCTGTGTTGTTCGTGGGTACTATCTAATTATAGCTATGTGGTTCGAGGGTACTTTATAATTATAGCTATGTGATTCGAGGCTACTGTATGATTATAGCTGTGTTGTTCGAGGGTACTGTATATGTGGTAGAATTCAGGTAGCCCAAACCTGTACCCTTTTGGCTTCCCCTCCACAGATGCAGGGGAGGTTGAGACGACAGCCCCAAATTAGGAAAAGATTTCCTCTTCGAGTGCGATGCGATTTTAAATAACAAGAATGAATTAATCGTTGGCCAGTATTGCTACTATTTAATTAGGCTTTGGTGGTTGGAGGATTTAAACAGGAAAACAAAATTGATCTTTAATCTTATACAAACAATAATACAAACAATAATAATATACAGGCGATTTAGAACACCCTTACTAAATGAATGAAATTGAAATGACAAGTAGGACTCGTCTTAGCATTACTAGTCTCAATAAGTACACTAATTACCCGAGGGAAAGCGGGAGGCAACTACGAGTTGAGTCTTAGCCGTACGGTGCTCAATAATTATTACAATATTTAGCCGAGAGGGAACGGGAAGAGATCGCGAGGTGAGTAGACCCGTCTGAGAACGTCACGCCTCTTCGACGATGAAAGAAAATGTAAGTCTTACGATTTTCTGGAGAAGGCCACAAGGTTGGGTACTCGGAGAAAGGTATTTCTTCGAGGAACCGGAGTAGAGCGCGATATTCCAGACGTAGTCTTCGTCGTACCGAATATGGATTCCTGCTGCGAGACCGAATAGCACCGGGGGTTGTCGCTCGAGTATTTCGGGGCGTCAATGAATGATTCCAAAGACCTCTTATAATGCCGCGTAAATACCTTCTGTATTGCGTGGGCTTGCTTACTTCAAAGCAACGTGGGGACAGCTCGTGACTCTAAAAGTCAAAGAATACTTCCTCCATTATTCCCGGGGTGGAGAATATACATATATTAATACGCCAGAAGTTCCAATGTTTGCCGACGGAAGTGTTATCGGTTCGGTCCCATAGCCTCGATGGCGGGAATCAGCCGTGAGGGTCGTAACACCATAAACGGGACGGGGTTCTGACGCGTTATTGCTCGGGAGGTTTACCGCTGGTCTGGAAGAAGGGCTCCTTCGCTCGAAATCCCTTTCTTGTGACTCGATCAAACATGGTCTCTCTCTCTCTCTCATTTTCTGACTATAATTAATTATAGATAGCTATGTGGTTCCAAGGCACTGTATAATTATAGTTGTGATTCGAGGGTACTTTATGATTATAGCTGTGTTGTTCCAGGCTACTGTATAATTATAGCTATGTGGTTCAAGGGTACTGTATAATTATAGCGGTGTGGTTCTAGTGTACTGGTTCATTTTAGCACTGTGATTCGATGGTATTGTATAATTATAGTTATGTGGTTCGAGGGTAGTCTATAATTATAGCTGTGTGATTCGAGGGTACTCTATAATTATAGCTAGGTCGTTCGTTCGAGGGTACTGTATAATTATAGCTGTGCTGGTCGAGGGTACTGTATACTTATATCTAGGTAATTCATAGGTAGCGTATAATTATAGCTATGTGGTTTGAGGATAATGTATAATTATAGCTGTGTGGTTCGAGGATACTGTATAATTATAGATGTGTGGTTCGAGGGTACTGTATAATTATAGTTATGTGGTTGGAGGGTACTGTATAATTATAGCTATGTGATTCAAGGGGACTTTATGATTATAGCTGTGCTGTTCGAGGGTACTGTATAATTATAGCTATGTGATTCAAGATTACTGTATGATTATAGCTGTGTGGCTCTAGGGTACTGTTTTATTTTAGCGCTGTGATTCGAGGGTACTGTTTTATTATAGCGCTGTGGTTCGAGGGTTCTGTGTAATGATAGTTATGTAGTTCGAGGGTACTGTATAATTATAGCTGTATGGTTCGAGGGTACTGTATAATTATAGCTGTGCGGTTCGAAGGTACTGTATGCTTATACCTATGTGATTCGAGGGTACTGTATAATTATAGCTATGTGGTTTGCTCCAGGTTACTCTATAATTATATCTGTGTGGTTCGAAGGTATTGTATAATTATAGCTGAGGGGTTCGAGGGTACCGTATAATTATAGCTATTTCGTTTGTTCCAGGGTACTGTATAATTATAACTGTGCGGTTCGAGGGTACTGTATACTTATAGCTGTGCGGTTCGAGGGTACTGTATACTTGTACCTATATGATTCGAAGGTACTGTATAATTCTAACTATGTGGTTTGAGGGTACTGTATAATTATAGCTGTGTGGCTCGAGGGTACTGTATAATTATAGCTGTGTGGTTCGAGGGTACTGTATAATTATAGCCATGTGGTTAGAGGGTACTGTATAATTATAGCTGTGTGGTTCGAGGCTACTGTATAATTATAACTCTGTGGTTCTAGGGTATTCTATAAATATAGCTATGTGGTTTGCGGGTACTGTATAATTATAGCTATGCGGTTCGATAGTACTGTATGATTATAGCTGTGATTTTTGAAGGTACTGTATAATTATATCTGTGTAGTTCAAGGCTACTCTATAATTATAGCTATGTGGTTCGAGGGTACTTTATGATTATAGCTCTGTGGTTTGAGCTTAAGTTATAATTTTAGCTATGTAGTTTGAGGGTACTGTATGATTATAGCTGTGATGTTCAAACGTACTGTATAATTATAGCTATGTTTTTCGTCGCTAGGGTAAGCCGATAACACGTTATATACGAACGCTTAAAATGGATGCACTAGAAAATGAGAAAGACAAGCTGGATAAACGATCAAAGAATGAAAGAAACAGAGAGAGAGAAAAAAAAGAGAAAAAAGGCGTGCAAGAATGCGTGTATTTTTGAACGATGAAAAAAGGGAAATTAGCTGAATTAGATGGATTGTGTCCTGAAGCAGTGAGGAGGAGGTCTTGCGGAGTTGTAATTGCCCTACTTAATAGAATTGTGCGTGAGTGAAGAGGCGGTGTGCAATGATATGGGGTACGTTTAGTGTTTTCCTCTATACAAATAACCTGCAAGGAGCGTCGCACCCCCCGACATCTTTTTAATCTTCCACCCTCTTCTAGAGACTCACCCAACGGTTAATTAATTACCCAAGTGCCGCAAGAGAAACTGGTGCATTCTCTCTCAGGTCCTCTTTCCATCCTCTTTTAAATCTTCCATTATCTTTCCCACACACATCAAACAGTAAAAGAGGGATAAAAAATTCAAAATAATAATATAGAAATAAGCGCGTCAGGTGAAGTGGCAACAATTATATAGTACCGGCTTGAAATGTTATGGCTAAAGTGTGTGATCAATGAGTGTTGCGCAATGGGGGTGTAGTAGCTATCGGATAAGCAATGGCAGTGATGTTGGAGTGGGAGATGGGTGGAGTGTGATGAAGAGCGTGAAGAAGTGGAAACAAAACATATAAACAAATGCTTTGGTCTGATTGTGTGTGTATCAGAATGATCTTGTTCGTGTGTTGATTTGAAACAGAATGTGCGGGAAATATAGCTAAGAGAGAAAGAGAGATGTTAAATTGGGTGGGTGTATTTTCAGCGCATTAATGATACACTTGTGTCAAGGAGAGGCTTAAAAAGTGAACCAGAGATGGATGTTCTGCATTTATGTAGTCCCACGAAGTGTGGCAAAATGTTAGTTGGATGTAACGAGAAATACAAGAGATATATTACCACTAATATGCACATTATTTGAGACCTTTAACAGTAGGAACCTATGTACAGTTTACTGTTGCGCCCCGCCGCTCCGACCCTACCCCTGAAGAAGGATATGACCTGTACTGGGTTTTGCTCAACGGAGCCTCCCAGGAGTGTATGTTGTGTTGTTCGTGTGTGTGGTTGTGTGTAATGGAGTGGGTTGTGGAGTTGCATTCTGGACAGGTGAACTGCTGTACTCACGGGCAGCTCATAAGGGTGGCTGTCAGAGGGCCGATTATGCAGGAAGGTGTGTGTGAATGACTAGCTCGAACGTTGAGTGAAATGGAGGGGGGGTATATTTTGGAGAAGCTTATTCAGGGTGGGTAGAGGGCGTAGAGTTTGAACCTGTTACTTATATTCGCTTCTGTAGATTCAGAAACGCACCCTAATGCCAATTCAGAGATCTATTTTCTTACAGAAATCATTATCAGCCACTCTAATTCACTATTATGGTCCTATGTTTGCGTCCTCTGTCTTCTTTAAATACAACCCCTTTTGGGAAGAGCCAGCGTAGGATTATGAGTCCACTCTCGATGATAAAAGAAGCTGCCTATGTTATCCTTTCGTCGTTGTTTAGTCCAATTCATGTAAAATTGGGCTCGGCTTTTGATTTATTGGGACTAAAATCCCTCAGCTAACTCTATTATTAAAGTAAGCCTAGTATTTGTGTTCTAGAGCCCGAATTTTACATCAATAGAACAAGTAAAAGAATATTTTTCACTTTTCCATTAACAATTTTCTCTTGCAAATATATTTTCCTTCGATCCCAGGTTAGCCTGAGGGAAAAGGGGAATCTGGCCCTCTCATCGTATGCCAGACCTGGAGGAACGCTGAATGGGGGTGGCGAGCGCCCTATCTGAGTCCCTCAGATAAACTCGCGCGTACGCGAGAAAACAACCACAATTGGCCTTCTCTCCCGGCTGACCGCATCCTTATGCTCCGCGATCATTTAATCCCTCTCAAAATGTAAATGGGGTTTGTGTGCAGGCGGGTTGGGTGGGTAGGAGGGGTACTCATGGAGAGTCGCCAAATGAGCACTACATCGTCCGCTCAATTCGCAAGTTATCATGGTAAGTTAAAATGAGAGGCCGCGATCTACTGGGATGGAGGTGAACCAACACTTTTAAAGACGTCGAAATTGTAAAAAAGGTTTCAAAATAAGTACTAAACCAGATTAACTGAAGAAGGGCGCACCAAATGAAGAAGGCGCGCTTCACTTTTACCCAACTGATGAGTACGTTCATATTTCTTCATTCTTATTAGTTAAAATCTCTTTTTAAACTTATAATTCAATTAACCTGTTTCGGATCAGAAAAATGAATTTATCCGCAATGTGAGGTAGGCTTAAAAGTTTATAACAATACCACTTCACTTCCTAATTTTTTTTGCTGTAGAAAATTAATGACTTTTTATGGATTAAAGGTACAATAAAAACGTACTAAAAACACGTATCACTTTTTTAGGTAAAAACCAATTGCCATATTTTGGAGATATAAAACAATGTACCATGTTTGGGGGATTAAAACGACATGCCATGTTACGAGGAGAAAAAGCAAATGTTATGTTTTGGAGATAAAAACCACGTGTCATGTTTTGTAGGAAAAAACACATGCCATATTTTGGGAATAAAAAAACACGCGCCGAATTCTGGGGTTTAAAACTACATGAATTATTTTGGTGGTAAAAATCACGTGTCTTGTTTTGTGGGGAGAATACATGCCTTGTTTAGGGGATCAAAATCAAATGCTATATTTCATAGATAAAAACCTGGTTCCATGATTTGGGACAATCGGTGCAACTTTTGTTTAAATGAAACCAAAAACCAAACTGAAAAAGTGCCTTCATTTCGAATCTTTGATGGCCGCATTTTTCATTTGATCCGTGAAATTATTTAAAGAAAAAATTGTTCCCGTCCTTCGAAATGGCGAAGATTCGAACCTTTCAAGCGCTCCTCTCATCACTATTCTAACCTCTGAATTTCGGTGCACCGATTTAGTAAAGAAAAATGAACGCAGTTTGCAAAAAGGGTTTGATAATTTTGTACAGATATTTGAAATCCTTCTATAGCGGGGATGTGGAACCCTTTGCATAATATCCAAGTGGGAATATAGCATTTAAGACCAATTCTGACCCATTTTAATTGCACATAACCTAAAAATATTTATTACTAAAATATAATTCATAATTATGCATTTATATTTCGCAGTATTACATATCATTTAGTGTCATTAATCAACGTATCTTGTCGAAAAATGGGCTCGGTCTGAACGTGTGCCAAAACCTAAAAGAATAATTGGAAAAAATAGCTATTCATTTATTTGCTCTCACACAACCTTTTAAGGACACATAATTAGTCGACGGTTGTAAAGAAATTCCCAAACCTATCTCCTAAAGGTATTGTGGGATTAGTATTAGGTATTTTACCTGTATTTAAAAGGTATTCAACACCCTTTTAGAGCTATTTGACAAGACTGTAAAGGTGTTGGATAAACTTGTAAAGGAATTTGACAACCGTCTCAAGTTATATGACGCAAATGTAGATGTATTTTGCATTCTTGTAAAGGTTAATATTATAGAACAGCAATGGTATTTGATAAATTTGTAACGGTATTCGACAACCTTGTAAAGGTATTTGAGGCTTAGCAAAGGTATTGAATGTAAAGGTATTTGGACAACCTTTCAAAGGTATTTCAAAGTTTTTAAAAGGAATTTGGAAAACCTTACAATGGCATTTTAAAATCTTGCAAAGAATTTATACCACCTTGTAAAGGTATTTAAAAATCTTGTAGAAAATTTGGACAACCTTGTTAAGGTACTTAACAGCATTGTAAAGACATTCGACAACTTTGTAAAGGTATTCGAAAGAATAATAGAGGTATATGAAAGCCATATCAATGTATATGACACATTTATAGATGTATTTGACAGTTTTATAAAAGTATTTTACAACTTTTAAGAGCTATTTGAAAACATTTTCACTAAGGGGGCTTTGGGGGTTCGGACTGTCTCAAACGATGCGAGGAAAAATGCATCTTCGAATATGAGCTTAAAGGTTTTTTTTAAAGATGGACTTTCAAACTTGTTCAAAGATGGGATTTAAGGCTTGTTTAAATATGGGTTTTAAGGCTCGTTCACACTTGGGCTTTAAGACTTGTCCATAGATGGGATTTAAGGCTTGTTTAAATATGGGGTTTAAGGCTTGTTAACAGAAGGGCTTTAATGCTTGTTCAAAGATGGGTTTTATGTTTGTTCAAAGGTGGGATTTGAGGCTTGTTCAAAGAAGGGCTTAAAGATTGTTCAAATATGGGTTTTAATGCTTGTTCAAAGATGTGATTTAAAGCTTGTCGATTAATTGGATTTAGGGCTTGTTAAAATATGGGCTTTAAGGCTTGCTCAATTATGGTGATTTAAGGCTTATTCAAATAATTCGATTTTAGGGTTGTTCAAAGATGGGGATTTGAGGCTTGTTCAAAGATGAACCAACGAGCGTTGGGGCTAGGAGGGCACGCCACCCTAGAGATGTCAGCAGCAGCATGACTATCAATGTTTCGCCTGGCCGCCCAGAGGGCGGATACACTGAGGGGCAATTTGATCGACACGCACGTAGCCACTCATAACACCTCTATCATTTCCCTTCACATCGCAACATACCCACTCTCTCATCTGTTCCGGAGTCCTGCCGATGAGTACTAGTGTCCCCTATGAGGGCACTCATCCACATGCCCCTGACCTGGAACGCCCCACCTCTCCCGTGGGTCACGGATTTCACGATCGCTCTCGGTCTTAAATAAAAAATAATACCCTCTCTCCCTTCCTCAACTAGAACCACCCCCTGGTGCCTTCGGACTCACCAACGATTATCATTCTGATCTTTATGTGCATTTTATTATCCAGTCGGAGAGCATCAGCCACGATGCAAGGGACTATCCACCTCTCCCTTAAAATTTAAAGCGCAATAGCAACAAGGCCGCATCAGGCAGAACATTTCTTAGTAGAGAAGAAAGTAACACCCAGTGGTAGAGAGACGGGGCTCCACAGATCCTTATGGATACATTGGGGTTGGAAGGGCACGAAGGAATGGCGCAACTTACCTACGTGGAGGAAGTAGAGACGAGTGATGATGATAGGGTCTATTGAATTGAGGACAACTAATCCTCAATGGAGATCAATTTAATTAATTGCACCTAGGACCCTCCAACCCCCAACCCCAGGGAAAATATAAGATGGGAGGTCGGATCGTCCCTCCCTTGTATTGTGGCTGAGATCCCCCAAGCGGATAATGAATTACACATAAAGATCAGAATGACAAATCGTCGGTGAGTCTGATATAATCTAAACGCGGTCACTATGAAAACCCCCCAAAATATTTGAGTGTCGTAACCCATTAATGCGCAGTGTCTCTAAAACAGGACAGTCATAAATTTAGGGAATGAGAAATTTGTTTGTGAGTTAAACGTAAGAAGAGAAAACCAACGAGGGCATCTCAGCCAGGAGAATGGTAAGGAAAGTTATGAAGCTGGGGGAGTGAAAAAGTGTGGAAGACATAGAGCCGCAGATCAATCGACGCGGGAAATGCTCACAATCCTCTAGATGTCAGCTACAGCATGGTTGTGCATTCTATACTTCCCTCCCTTGTGAGGAAGAAGAGAAAATAGTTTTGGGGTAAAATTGTCGAAATTGATTTATTTAAACTTAAAGATATTTTCTATTGATCAAAATCAGGGAAAAATTTGAATGTTTTGGCTCCTTTGCGCAAAGTTTGATTAATAAATAATTTTTTTTTTTTTGGGGGGGGAGATAGTTTCGAGGGTCCTGGTTTCCTTTCTGGAATCCTGTATTTGTGCCCTAATTTTAAACAGGGTGCTGATTTGCTAGAAGCAGTACGGGGGAGAGCAACCATGATGCTAGAGGTAGTTCGGAGTAGAGCAATAATGAAGTAAGTCGGAGGAGAGCAAGCAGGATGCTAGAAGCAGTTCGGAGGAGCAAGCAGGATGCTAGAAGCAGGGCGGAGGAGAGCAAGCAGGATGCTAGAAGCAGTTCGGAGGAGAGAAACATTCGTGGAAGAGCAACCACGACGCTAGAAGTAGTTTGGAGGAGAGTACACAAGATGCTAGAAGTAGTTCGGAGGAGAAAAAGCAGGATGCTAGAAGTAGTTCTTAGGAGAAAAAGCAGGATACTAGAAGCAGGGCGGAGGAGAGCAAGTAGGATGCTAGAAGTAGTTCTGAGGAGAGCAATGAGGAAACAAGAAATAAATCGGAGGAGAGCAAGCAGGATGCCAGAAGCAGATCGAAGGAGAGCAAGTAGGATGGTAGAAGCAGGGCTGAGGAGAGCAAGCAGGATGCTAGAAGCAGGGCGGAGGAGAGCAAGCAGGATGCTAGAAGCAGATCGAAGGAGAGCAAGTAGGATGGTAGAAGCAGGGCTGAGGAGAGCAAGCAGGATGCTAGAAGCAGGGCGGAGGAGAGCAAGCAGGATGCTAGAAGCAGGGCGGAGGAGAGCAAGCAGGATGCTAGAAGCAGTTCGGAGGAGCAAGCAGGATGCTAGAAGCAGGGCGGAGGAGAGCAAGCAGGATGCTAGAAGCAGATCGAAGGAGAGCAAGTAGGATGGTAGAAGCAGGGCTGAGGAGAGCAAGCAGGATGCTAGAAGCAGGGCGGAGGAGAGCAAGCAGGATGCTAGAAGCAGGGCGGAGGAGAGCAAGCAGGATGCTAGAAGCAGGGCGGAGGAGAGCAAGCAGGATGCTAGAAGCAGGGCGGAGGAGAGCAAGCAGGATGCTAGAAGCAGATCGAAGGAGAGCAAGTAGGATGGTAGAAGCAGGGCTGAGGAGAGCAAGCAGGATGCTAGAAGCAGGGCGGAGGAGAGCAAGCAGGATGCTAGAAGCAGATCGAAGGAGAGCAAGCAGGATGCTAGAAGCAGATCGAAGGAGAGCAAGTAGGATGGTAGAAGCAGGGCTGAGGAGAGCAAGCAGGATGCTAGAAGCAGGGCGGAGGAGAGCAAGCAGGATGCTAGAAGCAGGGCGGAGGAGAGCAAGCAGGATGCTAGAAGCAGGGCGGAGGAGAGCAAGCAGGATGCTAGAGGTAGTTCGTAGGAGAGCAAAAAGGAAGCAAAAGTAAGCTGGAGGAGAGCAAGCAGGATGCTATAAACAGTTCGGAGGAGCAAGCAGGATGCTAGAAGCAGGTCGGATGAGAGTAAGCAGCATGCTGGAAGCAGGTCGGATGAGAGCAGCCAGGATGATAGTGTACTTCCTTCTTGCTTTAGTTTTTTCTTTTTATTGATTTGTTTTGTATTTTAATATAGCCGAGTTCTAAGCGGAATTTTTAATTACGGCAACTTGTGCCTTTGTTGGCACTCGCCAGAGGGGCGACATGTAGGAAAAAAAAATACTATCCTTGAGACACTTTGAGTGCCGAAGGCTTTCAGTATGCTCTCGTGTTAAAGGGGGTGCTCATTGTTCTATGGGAGACATGATGAGTTATTTAAAATATCTTCTTGTATGGATAAATTATACATAGGCTTCTATACTTTTTGAGTTGCTTTTTTTAATGGGAGGGGGTGACCCCGCCGACCTTTTGTACTGAGAGATAATGGTTTATTATGAAGATTAAGATGCAGAGGTGTAAGTTAGACGGGCAAGTTCTTCACTCGTAGAGTAGTGAACTTGTTTACAATCTGACTTGGGAGAGTTAATAATACCATTGAGGGAGTTTCGAGGGGAAGTTGGGTCATCTTATGAACCAAAGGGGATTTGTAAAAGGAATGGACTTGGAATGTATAATGTGTATAGGTGTATATTCTAGTGACACTATGTAGACTGTATATTTTATAAGAACCTTAGTGCTTGTAGGGTTGAGGTAGGGATTTGAATCGTTTAAGATTATTGTAGGCAGTAAGTATAACGTTGCAATGGGCAGAGGTTTGATTTATTATTTTGGGTCTGCGTCATTTTTGGTGTCAAGTATTTTGATGCTGATTCTTGTAGTATTTTTCCTCCTGATTTCGAAACTGTAATCCGGCTTCCTCAATTAGCTCAGGTTATCGGGTTATGGTCTTAAATAAATAGGTTTATTACAAATATCTGACACCTCTCACCTTAATTCGGAAATTGTTTCACTCTTATTATATTTTTCTTTACTTTTCAAGCATAAAGATAAATTAATTCATAAGGAATAGAGGAAAAATGTTCGTAATCGATTTTGTTATAGCGCGAAGGTTACCATGGCAAATAACCAGTCCCAAATCACAAAATTGATGAAGATAAAGCATACTTAGGAATTAAAAGAGGGGGCGGGGAACCCTCCCTGCCCCCTCATATCTTATTATAAGACGTGTATCGGAAACTTGAGAAGATGGAGCAAAGGCAGAAGGACATCGATGCCTTTTGGAATTCTGATGGAGAGAAGGAACGGATCTCCGGACCCATCGCCATCTTTCTTAACCTTTTTAAAAATCCGAATAAGAAACTGGCCATAATGATCCTCATAGCATCTTAAATCATTATTTCAGAGGATAGCATTGCCTTATTAAGCATTTATTATAATAAATGTTTAATATTATTTATTGATATGTTTCTCAATGAAGGATATAAATCATTTGAGGCAAAGCTGCAGTCTACTTTGCCAGTTCTTTTCATATATATATATATATATATATATATATATATATATATATATATATATATATATATATATATATATATATATATATATATATATATATATATATATATATATATATTATTAATGGGTTTCTTTATCAACAAATTGAGGGAGAGAATAAGAGAAACATGTTTGGTACAAGGTTCTTTATTACTGATGATTTCACTCCTCTGGAACTTCCCCAGCGTAACAAGAAACTAGGCCAAGAATTGGCAAGAAGTTCGGAGCAAAGTTTCGTAGATAGTTAATAGTAGAAGATGAAAAAATTAAAAATAAAAGAGTTAAACTTTAGTGAGGAGGCAGAATGAGCAACCTCGGTAGTCATAGATGACAAACGAATACCTATACCCAAAGGACAAAGGGGACATGCTGATTAATGCGGATTCCGAACCACCATACTGCATTTATTTATTATTCATTCTTCCTTTTTCACACTCAGTCCCTAAATTACTCTGGTTTATAGTTATCGGGAGACCCAAATATTCTCTACCGCTATCTCTGTTATTCCCTGTTATCCAAAATTCACTTCCCTTTTCGAGATGCTCTCTGTTAAACTTTAAAGGATTCGTTACATGCTTGTTATTAAGAAGTGGAGTTTTTTGCAATGGAGTTTTTGCAATGGAGTTTTACAATGAAGCTTTCTACTACTCTACTCACTTTAGGAGGTGACAATTTCAGATCGCTTTGTAGATCTTTCAAGGTAATAATTGGATTATTCTTTAGCTCTCGAAGTATTCAACATCGAGACATCGTTAATCGTCTGGAGAGCACCGGCTCTTGACAAGTTGGAGGTGATTTCATACCGGCGATGCTTTCGAATTATAGACCCTAGGGTTGAATAAGGCATTTCCACTCACTCAGAAGTTTAATTATTTACTGTCGAATAGTTTGATGAACTTCTTTGAGTTCCGTATTGCTCAAAACAAACGTCCTTCTTCTAGGGGTTTCTTATGAATGAATGACGGTGCTTAATATTCAGCAGTTTACATCAGTTTCGTTTCTATAGTTTTCTCGATCTTCACTCTTACCATTTACATCAAATTTATAAGAATTTTTTTGTTCAATAACAATATTCTCGCATGTTATTAGAGTGTTTGTATACCCTTATCTACTAAATTTTGTTTATTAGTAATCGTTGTTATATAAAAAGAAAATCTGTTTTACGTATGTCTTCTGTTAAATATATGATTACTGAGTTCCCAGTTAGTTTTGTAACGAGACGAAAGCACAAAATATTTAAGAAATATTTAAAATTTAAGTGTACAAATACTTGTTACCTCACTGCATATATATATATATATATATATATATATATATATATATATATATATATATATATATATATATTTATTACCTTTTTTCGAAAAAATCCGTGCAGGAAAGCGATTCGAACCATGCACACTGAGGCAGCGAGCACCGCTTTGATCACAGTTAAAAGGATGCTTTTAGCGCACTATGCTACGCAGAGAACCAAAAAATTCTCTGAATAGAATAGCTTTTAAGGAACACCAATACATTGAGGAAGAGATACAATGAAGACGTTGCCCGACGACTTCGCTGCTTAGAATCCACCTTCAAAAGACTTGAGAAGGCCAAACTGGATGTCCAATTTCTCTCAACATAATTCGCTGATGATAGTCCTCGTTAATGACCGAAACGTCCGGAAAATTAAATGTTCGTAACCATCACATATGTCTTCATATTGCTACTACGAATAAGGTTCCCAAGGAACGACTCCATCACCAATATATATATATATATATATATATATATATATATATATATATATATATATATATATATATATATATATATATGTGATAGAACGAGTTCAGAGCTGCATTCATTTCAACTTCTATCACATTTTATTTAAAACCATGAGGCTACCCACGTGCATCTTCGATTCGAGGCTTGGAGTCTTATCAACAGCTACCGGACGCCAATGTTTAAACAAGGAGGTTATCGTCCCCCCCGTTCGCCCCCATACGCCGACCTCGCCAGATCGAGTTAGGCTTATGGGCAGATAAGGCATTGTTCCCCGGCTCGGCTGTGCGTTCCCTCGAAGCTTTCACTCCATTTTTCCCCACGCCAAGGAGATGTCCTGGCTATTTATATGGAAACTTTACCACTAAGATCAGATTGGAGATCCAGATTTTCGTCGCGAAACATCACCACGACCCTCTCTCCCTTTGTGCGCCAAGGGACCTCGACCTCGAGATTCACCATCACTTGTCCAGAAGGAGGACAATATTCCTTGAGTGCCAAAGGTTCGAGCCTTTAGTGACGCCAAGTCCCCAAGGCATCCCCCCCCTGTTGTTCAAGGAGAACAGCATTAGAACAGCCATTGTTCGTTTTGAGCCCTTCGCCAAGAAACGGTTCTCATCCCCCCCCCTGTTGTTCAAGGAGAACAGCATTAGAACAGCCATTGTTCGTTTTGAGCCCTTCGCCAAGAAACGGTTCTCACCCCCCCTGTTGTTCAAAGGAGAACAACATTAGAACAGCCATTGTTCTTGAGCCCGTAGACAAGAGACGGTTCTCATCCCCCCCTTTGTTCAGAAGAGAACAACCTAGAACAGCCATTGTTCGTCAAGCCGTTCGTCGAGTAACGGTTCTCCTTTCCAAGACGCCACGTCAGGATCCTTTTATCCCCCCCCCCTTCGGCTGGAACTCGCCAGCGGACCGAATATTCCTTCAAGTACCTTCCACTGCACCCTAATGAAGTTACGTAAGCCAAGCGTCACCTTTTGAGTATTGATCCCTTATTTGTCAATTCTATCCTGTGCTTTAAATTGTTTATCGAACCATCCCATCTCTTTAACTCTATATTTGTTTTACCTTTTTTTAATCCTTTAAATCCTTGGATTAGCCCGAGTCTCCACGACCCTTTCCATTCTGTTTATGTCAATATTTTCCGTTTTTGTGTATTGTTTATAGTTATTATTAATAAAACTCTATTTTATTAATGATAGCAATATTATTATCCTTGAGCTCAGTTCCACTTCTTAAGCATTTTGAAGATACATAATATCGGCCGCCAGACAGTAAAAACGCACTCTAGAGATAATTAAGGAAGTTCCCTCAACGAATAGTGATATATGGTATATCGTCGGGAGTCATTCTACGACATATATATATATATACTATTTAAATTTGGTATCAGGTGTGTAAGGTTTAACGCTGTATCTTTGCAAACACTGGTCTCAGTCGAGTAAAGCATAGTGTTATTCGTTATAATAATAGAATATAGTAGTTCCCTTTTGTTTTAACGATTGCTATCCCCTTTTTTTTTTGAAACTTAATAAGCTGGAGTAGCTCAAGGAACGGTTATAATAATTTGTTTGTGTTTTTTCGTGATTTTAGTCAGTGGTTATTTAGAGTAAGAAACCAAGTACGAATAGGTCAGTGCCCATATTTAGGTAGGCTAATTCTATAGAGGCATAATTCTTGTTGCAAGGAATTTTAGTTGGTTGACTAGTGCGCCCCCAAGTGCAAAGATGACTCCGTTCGAAATCTTTAAAGCGCAAGGAGAGTCCTGTGGACTTTCCGGAAAAGAACTAATTAAGTACATTCAAGAGGAGCAAAGAAGAGAAATACAACGAGAAGAAAGAAAAAGAGAGGAACGGATAAGACAAGCTGACCATCAGATTGAATTAGCTCGGATTGAAGCAGAATTTCAAAGAAAAATGGAAGTAATAGAAAGGGAAAGAGTAATCCGACGAGAAGAACGAGAAAGAAAAATACAACGAGAAGAACGAGAAAAAAAAATCCAACGAGAAGAAAGAAGGACGGACTCGCGCTCCTTCCCAGGAAAGCTGACAAAGTTTCCGAGCCCCGTAAAACCTCAAAACTTCTTTCCCCAAAACCAACAACGGGACTCCAAACCTCCCGTTAAGACTTCTCCTCCATCTCTCTTCCCGAAGCGACCAACCATATGCTTCACCTGTGGTGTAGAAAACCACATGAGCTGGAATTGCCCCCCAAATTCTAGGCTTAAAAGCGGACCAGCCCACCAAGTTCACCAGATTAATGTGACCCCGGCTCCCCCGGTGGTGCAGACCCAAGCAAAAACTTCTCCCCCTCCGTCAGGCCACCAGGTAAATTTTGTTTTTGGTAAAAGTTCATCGGGAACTTTGAAATATGAGGAGGGCAGCGTGGACAGCTGTCGAATATTGACTCTCGTCAGGGACACAGGATGTACGGGCTTCATCGTGTCCGACGAACTCCTCCCAGTGGCCTCTAACCACGAAAAATTTGCGGTGGTACATGACCAACTTGGGCGGTCGAACAGATTCCCCGTCGCTAGATGTTACCTGCAGTGTCAATATTATAATGGCTGGGCTGAAGTCATTGTAGCACCCATAAAATTCTGTTCCGTACTTATAGGACAGAGCCCCCAAGTAAGTTTCGACCCTGTGTTTCAGGCCGCCCTTCCTCAAGGCCGAGATAAGAAAGAAGCCCAGGAGCCCGTCCCCATCAGAACCCCGATACCGTCCGATTTCTCGGAGACCCCTAACCAGGACTTTAGGACGGCAAAAGAGGAGTGTGAATCACTAAAACCCTTAGGTGATAAGGCCCCAGACAAGGACACGGAGACTGTCCCTGGACCCCAAGAAAAAAAGAACCCCCAACGCGCCCATGGAGATACCTTCGTAGAACTGGACGAAGCATCGGCGCTTGAAGAGGACTGCCCCGCGGAGTCCCTTAAGGTAATCCAGACAGTGTGCATCCAACCTGATGCCGAGTACCCTCCTCCTTTTCTACCAGGCGAGTCTTTGGAACCCTCTGACCTGGATAGTGACGCGCAGCTGACACCACGTCAGAAGAGTCAGCTCCAGGAACTAATTAAATGGAATCACCATTTATCCACCCTATTAGCTCTTTTCGAGCAACTGCGTGAAAATGGCCTCACCATTGGCCCCAGCAAATGCCAGTTTGCCCACGAAACCATCAAATATTTGGGTTTCAAAATAGGACAAAGCAAGTCAGGTCCCCACGAGAACAAGATTAAGGCAATCGCCGACATGCCCCTCCCGATTACAAAGAAGCCATTAAGATCGATCCTAGGATCAGCTTCTCCCTATCAGCGATTTGTTCCGAATTTCGCTGCAATTTCGGCCCCCCTATGCCCCCTTCAGGAAAAGAATTTCTCCGATCGTTTACGTTGGAATGATGTCGCTGTTTCCCATTTTAATCAGCTCAAAAGTAAGTTCATTTCTGCCCCCATTTTAAAGTTGCCCAGCCCGGAAAAATCCTTTGGGGTTAAGACCGACGTGATCAACGAGGGCATTGGAGGTGTACTCCTTCAATACGTGGATGACAGAACGAGTCATCCAGTTGCATATGCTAGTCGTCAATTATTACCACGCGGAAAGAGATATGCCACTAGAGAAAAGATAGCTCTATCAATTATCTGGGTCATAGACAAATTCAAGCTGTACTTGATATGTAAAGATTTTCAAATAGGAACCGACCACCGTCCGTTAGCCTATATTAGGAATTTGAGACACTCAAACGGCCGCATCATGCGCTGGAGTTTACTCTTGCAAGAGTATCAATTTAAAATAAATTATATCAAAGGTTCCGATAACCAGGTCGCTGACGCACTCAGTAGGAATGCGTTACCGAATAGCGTAGAACAATTGTATTCATAGGATTAGTATCTCCATGTAGGTATATACCGTCTTGTACGACTTAATTTAAGATTCTTTTGTAATATAATTAATTAATGTATATGTCTGAATTTTGTAACGCTCAATGTCTAATTTTTTTTGATGTATATATATTTGTTCTTATTAATTTACGTATAAATTATTTTGTCCCGTATGTACTAAGTTTATATCATTTCATTGTTCCATGCCTTTTTTTTTTATTAAGTTGTATTAAAGGTTATTTTCCCCTGTAATCTAAAGATCAAAATAATCATGTATTGAGGTAATAATAGTTAGGTGCAGGAAGATACGGTTGGTACAAGAAAACGAGTTCCCTACAACGGAGCTCTATCGTTGTCCCTTCTCTCTTTTTTTTCGAAGTGACAACTTCCCCTGGAATGGAGGGGTGTGATAGAACGAGTTCAGAGCTGCATTCATTTCAACTTCTATCACATTTTATTTAAAACCATGAGGCTACCCACGTGCATCTTCGATTCGAGGCTTGGAGTCTTATCAACAGCTACTGGACGCCAATGTTTAAACAAGGAGGTTATCGTCCCCCCCGTTCGCCCCCATACGCCGACCTCGCCAGATCGAGTTAGGCTTATGGGCAGATAAGGCATTGTTCCCCGGCTCGGCTGTGCGTTCCCTCGAAGCTTTCACTCCATTTTCCCCCACGCCAAGGAGATGTCCTGGCTATTTATATGGAAACTTTACCACTAAGATCAGATTGGAGATCCAGATTTTCGTCGCGAAACATCACCACGACCCTCTCTCCCTTTGTGCGCCAAGGGACCTCGACCTCGAGATTCACCATCACTTGTCCAGAAGGAGGACAATATTCCTTGAGTGCCAAAGGTTCGAGCCTTTAGTGACGCCAAGTCCCCAAGGCATCCCCCCCTGTTGATCAAGGAGAACAGCATTAGAACAGCCATTGTTCGTTTTGAGCCCTTCGCCAAGAAACGGTTCTCATCCCCCCCCCTGTTGTTCAAGGAGAACAGCATTAGAACAGCCATTGTTCGTTTTGAGCCCTTCGCCAAGAAACGGTTCTCACCCCCCCTGTTGTTCAAAGGAGAACAACATTAGAACAGCCATTGTTCTTGAGCCCGTAGACAAGAGACGGTTCTCATCCCCCCCTTTGTTCAGAAGAGAACAACCTAGAACAGCCATTGTTCGTCAAGCCGTTCGTCGAGTAACGGTTCTCCTTTCCAAGACGCCACGTCAGGATCCTTTTATCCCCCCCCTTCGGCTGGAACTCGCCAGCGGACCGAATATTCCTTCAAGTACCTTCCACTGCACCCTAATGAAGTTACGTAAGCCAAGCGTCACCTTTTGAGTATTGATCCCTTATTTGTCAATTCTATCCTGTGCTTTAAATTGTTTATCGAACCATCCCATCTCTTTAACTCTATATTTGTTTTACCTTTTTTTAATCCTTTAAATCCTTGGATTAGCCCGAGTCTCCACGACCCTTTCCATTCTGTTTATGTCAATATTTTCCGTTTTTGTGTATTGTTTATAGTTATTATTAATAAAACTCTATTTTATTAATGATAGCAATATTATTATCCTTGAGCTCAGTTCCACTTCTTAAGCATTTTGAAGATACATAATATCGGCCGCCAGACAGTAAAAACGCACTCTAGAGATAATTAAGGAAGTTCCCTCAACGAATAGTGATATATGGTATATCGTCGGGAGTCATTCTACGACAATATATATATATGGAAATAGATCCAAAACAAATTGACACGGTCAATGTAGTAGTGGCATTAATAGACAATTGGTCTACTTCAGGTCCAGCGTGACATCCTTTCGTCTTCGAACTGGGAGACCACGTTATAGGGTAACTCATCCACCAGTCCACAAAATCTGGTTTCAAAGTTACCCTTTTATGTTAGCCTTGTGTACCCTCATAAAAAACTGTTATTAATATTAATATATTAAGAACGTTAATATATGAACTGTTATTAATATATTGTTCTATGAAGAGGATTGGTTGAAATATCTGAATTCAAAGTTTGTGTTAGGGGTTTAATATAAATTGATTCTGCTATCTTGAATGTGGTCGGATATTTATTTCTAGCTATGATTTTAAGTTTACCATTGTCACTGACGTCTTGCAGTTTATTAGGTGATCCATTATAGGGGAATGTTCTCTTTTAGAAAGAACATAACCTATGGAATCCTTCATATAATGTAATTAAACATTTGTGGTAAATGAATTTAGGATATACGAAGGGCGGTCAATAAGTTTTGCGAATCGGTAGGGCAAAACAGAGGAAGGGGGATGGCTGTTTGTGGGGATGTTAGGACAAGTTATGACAAGTCAGGACCTGCAGCAGAACGCTCCTGCATCGTCTATTTAAGAAGCAGAAGCTGATCGCAGATCGTCAGTCACAAATCTTTCAACAATGGAGAAGGTTGAGCACCGCGCACTGATCAAATTTTTGACCAAGGAAGGCAAGAATGCAAAAGAGATCTATGAACGCATGGTTGCAGTGTACACCGACACCGCCCCTTCCTTTGCAACCATTGCTCGTTGGAATATGGAGTTCCGCCATGGTCATGAGTCCCTTGAAGACGACCCCCGTCCAGGACGTCCGTCAGACGTGACCAACGAGGACAATGTGGCCCCTGAGGAGAGGATGATCCTCGAAAATCGAAGGGTGAAGGTCGAAGAAATCGAGCGAGAACTTGGAATATCACATGGAAGTGTTATCAAGATCATCCACGACAATTTGTCCATGACCAAAGGTATGTGCCCGTTGGGTCCCTCGAAACCTCACGCCCCATGATCGACTTCAACGTCGTCAAAGTTCGGAGGAGCTGCTGCTCCTATACAACCAAGACCCGGCAGGATTCGAGTCACGCATAGTGACAGGTGATGAAACGTGGGTCCATCACTGAGATCCCGATACCAAGCTCGAAAGCATGGCCTGGAAGCACAGGGGCTCTCCGACCCCCATCAAGTTCCGGACCCAACTCTCAGCCGGGAAGATCATGGCCACCATCTTCTGGGATTCTGAGGGAGTGTTGATGGTGGACTATGCGCCTCGTGGAAGGACCATCACAGGCCGATATTACACCAAGGAACTGGCTGGGTTGAAGAAGTGCATCCGTCAGAAGCGGCGCGGCAAGTTGACACGCAGTGTTCTGCTCCTTCACCACAATGCCCCTGTCCACAAGGCCAGAGTTGCACAAGCTGCCCTGCGCGAGTGCGGATTCGAGGAGCTCAACCATCCACCCTACAGTCCAGATCTGGCCCCAAGCGACTACTTTTTATTCCGCCAGCTTAAGGCTGCACTGCGTGGACGCCGGTTTGGGGACGATGAAGATGTCCAGCTCGCCGTCGAGGAGTGGAGTGAACAGCAGTCGGGAGATTTCTGGTTGTCGGGAATTCGAAGCCTCAGGGACAAGTGGCGCAAGTGCATTGAAGTCGAGGGTAGTTATATTGAAAAATAATAAAACACTTTTCCTCATATCTCATTTCCTTATATCCAAATTGCAAAACTTATTGACCGCCCCTCGTATATTATATATTTATTTTTAATTATTGTAATAGTTTGTTGGTTCCCAGAATGTTTTAATTACAGCTAAAATTCTTCATGGCATGCATTTCGCCTTTAGGCACGAATTTCTCTTGCTATCTTCCTCCACCCCGCTTGTAATTTTTCATACAGTTCTGTTTTATTTGTACTTGTGGTGCTTTTTGTTTCGTTTCCAAGCATACCAGAAGGGTAAAACTGAAGATCTATACCCCGCTCGCTTTCCCGCTCACGTTCCCACAATATTTTGTCCATTTCCCAATATGTTTCACCTAACTGGCTCATTAACTGTCGTTTTAGTACTAGACTTTTACCAAATGTTTGGTTACTGGAAGCCGATTTCGAGCCGTACTATGGGTCGCTATATGGGGGCTACACCCCCCGTACCCCCCCAGCTCGCCCTCAGGAACAAGTAATAAAACGACAGTTAAATGAAACATTTTGGGAAATGGACAAAATATTGTGGGAACGCGAGTGGTGTATGGATCTTCAGAATTACCACCAATTTTGGTTGTGGTTGGTTGTTTGGCATGGGGCATTATCTTGCTGAAATATAACTTCATTTTTTTGTTGCAGGGTGTAATTTATGGATAGATGGCTCTAAAACATGTGACAGCATGGTGGTAAAAGATATGGAGTTCATTCTCCCCTGGCATAAAACCATTTAACCTGGCCCTGATAATGACATGTAGCCTCCCGACTAGTATAGTGGTTAGCGAGCTTTCCCGCTAATCGCTGGGTCGTCAGTTCGAATCTTCGTCGGGATTCTTTTTAAACTACACTATTTATTAAGGGAGGTTACCACTGTGACCGGGCATTACGGTGGGGAGTTGGGGCTTGCCTTGGCTGACGTCTGCCTAAGAAGCAACATAGTTTGATATGAGGACTGAAACCAGCAAACTTTAACTTTAACCCTATGCCACGATTCAACCACCTTCATGCTTCAAAGTTGGTACCACACAAGCAGGGTGAAATGCTTCACCAACTCTTCGTCCCACAAAGGTAGCCCCCAAAGTGCTAAATAATCTACAAAATTGTTCTCTAAAAAATATTTTTTAAAAGTAATTTTCTTCCAAGATAAATTTAGATAGAATTACATAAATTACCTTCAAAACAACAATACATGTAATTTCTTTCTTACATCTGACCAGATAACTTTAGACCATTTGTTCATGTGTTCAAGTTGTGATCTTTGTCCCACTAAAGACGTTTCTCTCGCCTTGCATCCTTTTAGCGCTTTTATCTTTAAGTCTCTTTCTAACTTTTCTGTGATAATATTGAACTTGAACTTGAAGCAAGTTCTGATCTTTTTTTCTGCGATTCTGTAGTGAAGCCCGATTCATACATGTCTTCTCTAGGTGTTACAAGGAGTTAAAAGAAAAGAAAGTACCCTAGGAGACCTTACGGTCCATTCAAAGAGGGTACCTTTGGACTATCAATCGAGCAGGCGCATGACTGCTCAATTGTTTTGCGTCCCTGAACGGCCACTTTTCAAGACTTTGTCTAGTCTTGACTTGAACTGGTCAACAGATTCACTGTTGACAACTTCCACTGGAAGTGCGTTCCACTTACCGCAAATACTGTAGGTGAAAAATTTTCCACACAGATTGCGGTTGTAACGCTTCAGTTCAAGTGTTGTAAGAAATTTTTTGCCACTTCTCTTCCTTGACACAAAGCTCTTGGTCTCTTGACATAGTTTCATAATGTTGTGGACAGACAGCATATCTCGAAGGTTTTATTTTAACAATTTATACTTGTGATAAAACCCTTGGCTACAGGGCAATTAGATTCGGGCTATCTTTGCTTCTATTAGTTTTCTAGTATTAGTCACATTACTTATTTAGAACGATATTAAATACACAATAGTTATAAATCTAATTTGAAAGAAGAAATATCGGTCAAATTCGGATTTTGGAAAACATACTCTTTTATTAATTACATACATTTGGTACAATACTATTAAGCAATTTGAATATTTTAGTAAAATAGACATTAATATCATACATACATATTAATAATATGATATATCTAAAAAGTTTGATTTAATATGATAGGTGATTTATACTTTTGGCCAATGCTATATATATATATATATATATATATATATATATATATATATATATATATATATATATATATATATATATATATATATATATATATATCAGAGGCGACTCTAGGTCATCAGTGCCACTCGGACTCATCACAGATTTCGCATACGACACATGTATAAAAGAAGGTAAGAGACTTATATATGCACTGATAATTTAACAATAAGACAAAAATATAGTTTTAATATCAAAATTACTCGCTTTATTTACACATGACCTCCAGTCATGAAGGAGTCGGCCTGGCTGCTCGAAGGATTTCACGTTTTTCTGCAATATTTCTAACTCCAAATGACTTATTTTTTATATCTAGCACTATGTCTTTCTCCATTTCTAAATTCAGGGTAAAAATAAAGCAACCCTGCAAAACACAACTGATCTTTACACACAGAATAACAGCAATCAAATAACGACAGCGGCGCGCACAACAAACATAGCCGGAGACCGATCTGACTGTCGCCTATACTGTACTTTTGACAAGAGATACCAGTTAGTTTTTTACACCTACCAGGCTCGTTCGTATTAGCCAGAGTTGCTGGCTAATTTTTCTTTCCTATAAGAATCTTGTAAAACGGAAACCTTTCATAGATTGGAATTTAAATTCTAATCTCTATAGAAATCTATTGTTTCAAGAAAACATTGAATGTTAATTCTTTTTACGATTATAGATAACAACTCGGGCTGTAACTTCGGAGCCCGAGTCAAGCAGATGTGAACGATGTCGAGAGAACGTCTGCTATGAATAATATTCTTTGACACAAGGCACCTCTAAGACCTGACCACCAGACGCTGAACAAAAATATATGAACAACAACTAGGTTCAATAAAAGGAGCCATAGTTGTTGGCTGCAATTACTTACAACTGAAGTCAGTGTTGGCAGAAATGAAATCGGTTTGCAAATACACATTCAGTTTACTAAATTTATACTTTGGCTAAGCTGCCGGGGTCGCCACTGCAGAGTGAATGCCCTGAAAGGTACAAAATAAGCGTAATCGGCTCATACATCTGCCGAGCTTATAAATGCTGCTATACGTGAGAATTTTTCCACCAAGAGATTGCAAGAGTAAAGCAAATACTCGTAAATAATGGTTTCTCAAAAAGCATGATTGATAAACAACTCCAAACATTTTTAAATAGCATTACAAACATGCGGATATAATTGAAAGTAATCAGGGAGAAGTCAACAACATCAAAGTGTATTACAGAAACCAGATGTCCACGGCCTATAAAATAGATGAAAAAAACATCAAGGAGATTATTAACCGTAACATCAAGGTTAAAAATCTAACCAATAAAATCCAACTCATCATCTATTATAAAACAACAAAAGCCAGCAACCTTCTGATGAAAAATAACATCTGCCAAAAGTCCTCGAATCTCAAGTCAACCAACATAGTTTACGAGTTTACCTGCCCCAATAAAGACGGTAAGCTTTATAATAACTCTAAATATATTAACATGACAACTACCACACTTTCGAGACGGTTAACTATGCATCTACAAAGCGAAGGGCCAAAAAACCATATGGAGAGTGTACATAATATTAACCTAACGAGAGATATGCTGGTTGATAACACTATTATTAGAATAAAAGAGGTTAATAAAGCGAGGTTTAACATCTTAGAAGCCATATTAATAAATGAAGATAAGCCGGCCATCAACAGTCAAGCGACAAGATGGAATCGTACATTAAAATTATTTTAAAAATTCCGCGCACAAGAGTGGCTTATTTCCTTTTAACGTTACGTTTAACCAAGGCGAATAAATACCCCTTAAAAGTCGTTATCGACTGTATTTGGCAATCGGTTCTACATCAAAGAATCGAACGTTAATGAACTCGATTCAGATTAAAACACTAATTAACCTTAACAAAAGAGGCGAAGTGCCCATATTAAAAATTAAAAATTTAAAATAAAAAGAGGCGAAGTGCCCAAATTTAACTCGAATCAAAATTAAATAAAATAATTCATATTAAAAAAAAGAGGCGAAGTGCCCAATTTAAATTTAAATTTAACAAGCACTGATCATCAAAACTAACCAACTAAAACCAGAAGTGGAAGACAGAATAAAATAAACGAAAAGAGGCGAAGTGCCCAAACTATTACTCAAATTGAAAATAGTAAATGAAAAACTGAATAAAATTTAACTAGAGATATTTAGCATAACAAAAAACATTGAAAGGCTTAAATGATACGACGGTGGAATATATTAAACTAAACAAATGAAAATTATATATATATATATATATATATATATATATATATATATATATATATATATATATTTATATATATATGACAATGGAGGAACCTGGCTGTCAACGACAGTCAGCACCATTACTGACGGAGTAAGAATACGTTATGAAATAAAAATAATAAGAAGCATGCTAGTGATTCCCTAACACCAGGGCAAACTAGAAAACATTTTCACACCTTTATAAACCTACCACACAATTTATCACTTTCAATAATTAAATTTCGTTCACACATATACAACTTGGAAGGATCTTCGCTCTCTACGCTCTACAAGAATTATCAGCCGATAAAGGAGGAAAAGCCGAGAGTTGGTCACCTCATAGACCGCTCCGATTTCCTACTGTACTCGACAGCCAACTAGCTACCTACGAGACCTACGAGATCTTCGAGCCAATCCCCCTCACCCTCACCCCCTGAATAAAAATTCCTTTATTTCCCTGGCACATCATAGTGGTATGACGTGCTAAACCCTCTCCATCCCTGCCCTGCCGTGATCTGGCTCCGTGAACGTGACTCTACACATAATAGCTTCGTTGCGACTATGCTGTTCTACTTAGAAATGGCATAATTGCAAACTTTGGGGAAAGGATGTCTGAGGCTAGGCCCGCTGCGGAATCCAAAGGAAGGAGCAACTTGGATTGGGATTCAGTTACCAACGCGGGGAGGCATAACACCCTACCCTGCGGTAACGTTCAAGACCACAGAGGGAGACTCTACCGTTTCTGTGAGATGTCGGAACTAACTGTAAATACCCAAAACCCAATAGAGGGGGCGGGATCCCGACTAAAGTCAGTTGATTCTGCCCTCAGTCATCATTAAGTCCGCCATGTTTTTACACCCTCTGAGAAGCCCAACCAGGTCCATATTCACTTATCATTCATCACCACATCAAAGTCACTTCATAGGGTCGTTATCGGTGGGGCGGGGGGCCTCCCAACAGAAAAGAGAAAGAAGTTAAAAAAAAAGAAGGCAAGTAACACGTCATTTCTCACACTACTACACACATCTAACACAAAACCCACAACAAACAATGAACACGCACTCCTAAACCTAGCTGCTACAGATGACACCCCCATCACGAACATCATTAAGACTAACACAGCACCAAAACTCATCTTCCGATCACAGGAGGACGCAATAAAATTCCACGAAAACGCATCCGAAACACTCACCGCTCTAGACCTACACACAAAACTAGCCGACGGTGTAACCAAAAGACACCAAATACGAATCACGAGGACCAACCTCCTATGGTTAGCCTTCTCCACACATGACTTCCGTATACACCTCAGACAGAAGTATGGGGAGGTCATCACCGAAATATACTTCAACCGTAACAAACAATGGGCAGTTATCACACTGTCTGACGCACACCACAAAACACTGCTGCTAGACCAAGGCATCAAGGTCTGCGGCACCCTAACACACTCACATAACAACTCAACATTAGACCCACGCAATGCCACCGGTGTTACAAAACCGGCCACACCACACGTAACTGTCAAGCAGACCTAGTCTGAGAAAAGTGCAGCAAAGTGGGCCACAACTTTACTACCTGCACAGCCACCACACCCCTCTGCTCCAACTGTGGCGGCGACCATGTCGCTGTCAACCCTAAATGTCCTTACCTAAGTAAGGCCCGCTCTGACGCCATAGCGGCTATACGGCGTCCTCAACCCACATACTCAACCACACACTCCGCCCCCATCCCCCAGCCCCTCACAAGAACATTCACCGCCGCTGCCGGCGCAACGGTGTCAGCACAACTCCCTGTCCTACCCCAGACTCACCCTACCTCACCCACATTTCCCGACACCCGCCCCCATCCCAGCACCTCACACCCAAAGACCCCCACTACTTCCGACACCCACCCCTACTCCACACAGCACACCTAACGAGAGCACACACCCTAGACTACACCTGGCCGCCTTGCTCTCAACGGTGGCAAAGGACATGTCGAGGGGTGACCCTCGACTATACGCAAACATAATAAATACTCTTGTCGCCTCGCATGGTCTAGAGCAGATCACCTTCCCCGAGAAGGTGTTCGCTCTAATCGACGAACACACAAACAGGAGACCCGCACTCCTCCCCACCCCGGTGGGCACGTACACTTCTCACCCCAGACCCATCCCCCACCCTCACCTCGCTCCCGTCTCTTCCCGCCCTTCTGTCCCTGCACCTCCCTCACCTACCCCTATGCCCACCGCTCCCATCTCTCCCTCCTCCCCCATCCCCGAACACACTCTTCCCTCCACCATGTCTTCCCCACCCAACAACACCAATGACAACTTCTACAAATCGCAGTAGACGAAACGAGTAAAGGTACTGACTCCTCACACCTCCTAGGCAATAACCAAGAAGAGACGAACGGTACCGGAAAAATCAGCCTCCCGAACACACTCTTCCCTCCACCATGGCTTCCCCACCCAACAACACCAATGACAACTTCTACAAATCGCAGTAGACGAAACGAGTAAAGGTACTGACTCCTCACACCTCCTAGGCAATAACCAAGAAGAGACGAACGGTACCGGAAAAATCAGCCTCCCGCGCTCTCTGCCCACGACAAGGTCGCCTCAACGTGAAACAGCTAAACGTACGCAGTTGGCACGGTATTCGCCATACGGTTGTCAACTGGGTCCTAAACACCCAAAGACTGGACATAGTATTCTTGAACTCAACCAGCCTACATCCTCCCAACAACAGACTCCGCATCGCAAGCTACCACACATACCTATCTCCCCAGGCGCGGCACCTAGGATCCGCGATCCTAGTAAAGCGCTCCATACATCACTCCTTCATCCAAACACAAGACGACTCCTTTCTAGCCTTCAAGATACAGACAAGCTCCAGCCCCATTCTAGTGGCCACACACTACAGACCACCACGCCTACAGTCAAATATAGAAGCCCCACTCCGGGCTCTATCTAACCACAACCTCCCTATCTTCTTCGCGGGGGACCTTAACACCTTTCACCCGAAAATCCTTTCAAACAGTACGAATGAGGCAGGAAGGTACCTGGCCGATGCCTTGCGGCGTTATTGCTGTGACCACATCGGCCCTGCCTTCCCCACAGTCTTCGGTCCTCACAGAGGTACCACGTCCCCGGACGTGGTCTTCCGCAACGACCACGCTACACGCTTCTACACGCACATATCACCGGGCCCCCACGTACTCTCTGACCACATACCGATATGCCTTATCATATCCACATCTCCCATACTCATACCTACACCACGTCTCTTCGACTACAATAACAAAAACTGGGAAGAGTTCAAGAGTCACATAACAGACAACACGCCACAAAATCTCGACCTGGAGCACACCAATCTATACCTTTTAGACGACCACTGGTGCTCAATCATAAACACCATAACCACAGCACGCAATCTACACACACCACAAAAAACCTATACTTGCATAAAACATTTCGCATTTTTCATACACACTCAGAGACTGATCACACAGTATAACAATCACTACTCTAGAGGCCCACGACAACATAACATTAATCACTTACGTGCCCGCATCCTACAGTGCGTGCGGCTAGACAGGAACCGGCAGTGGCGTGAGGTCGTCCGCATCGCGGATGACACTCGTTGCACTAACCCCTCCTTTTTCTGGCGGCAAGTAAAAAGGATGATGGGCACCGACCCACCAAAACCTATCACCCTCTAAGTAAAAAACCTAACACTAACAGACACTAACAGCAACCTCGACGCATTTAGGTCCCATTGGGACGCAATACATACACACAACCCACCAAAACCAAACGCGCGGGAGCACTTCCAGGAAGTCCAGGAGTGGTGTCGGGCCCACGCTCACGAGCTAAGGCCCGCCCCCCTGATACGAATGGAGCTGCTCGACTATAAATCCACATTGACCACTCCAATCACCGTCGAGGAAACAAAACATTACATTAAAACAACACCAAAACGCACCTCCGGTCCCTCCGGGCTACCAGATACACTAATGCACAACCTCCCTACAAACATATACCCCACACTTACACACCTATTTAACGCCTTACTAGCCTCAGGCCACTTCATCAAAATATTTAAAGTCTCTCACAACATACTCCTACACAAACCGAACAAAGACCACAAACACCCAAACAATTACAGGCCTATTGCACTATTAGAGCACCTAGGCAAAATACTCGAACGCATGATCAACTGCCGCCTACGGGAATACCTGGAATAGAGGGACTGGTTCTTCCCCCACCAATATGGGTTCAGGAGGGGCGGGTCCACTCAAGCGGCCGTGACCATCGTTCATGACAGAATACAAAACAAATGCCAGATACATCAAAAGACACTCCATCAGCAAGGACGTGGAGAAGGCCTTTGATAAAGTGTGGCACGAGGGACTCCGTTGGAAACTCGCCAACAATACGGAGTTACCTCTCTGCACCAGAAGGTTCCTCTCGCACTACCTCACTGAACGGAGATGCCACATAAAATACAACACCCTCTCACAACCCTTCACACCACGCTCAAGCGTTCCCCAAGGGAGCGTACTGGCACCCACACTATACATCATGTACACAAACTACACTCCACGCCCACCCGAAAACTGCTGTCACACATACACAGTGTTCTACGCCGATGACGAGACTATTATCGTCAGTGGCCGCGGACCAGAAGAAATCGCGCTCCACGCACAAAGAATACTAGACGTGAAAACAGATTACGAGGATAAATGGCTGATTGCAACGAACCCTCAGAAGACACAGATGACACTATACGGCGCAAGAGACCACTTCATGCACAACCTACAAATCTTCTCACACACACAAGACAAAGACCATCTAAACTCAACAAGGCTCGAATATACACAACATACAAAAATCCTCGGGGTATCTTTAGACAATACCCTCAGGTTCAATATACATCAGAACATAACACAAGCAAGAGCCTCACGTACAAATGCATCGCTGCGCAGGTTCTAACTGCGGGCAAAAAACTACAGTTACACCTATATAAAACACTCGTGCGACCTATTCTCAGGTACGCCCCACTGTCACTCGTAGCCGCGAGTGTCACGTGGCAGCAGAAGGCTCAGCGCATTCAAAACTACGCTCTGAAGCGCGCTTGCCGCTCTCCCTTGTACACGAGAATGGCCACACTACACGACAACAACAAATTAGCCCCCCTCAACTCATACGCTCACACCAGACTCACAAAACAACTCGGGAAACTCGCCAGAGTCCCATTATACACCACACTACTTGTAAGAAGGTATACAATGGCACCGCGATACCCAGCGGCCCATGACCACCCGTAACCCATACCGTTCTTCGCATAAACTAAAGGCATCATGAATAACGCGTTTCCGACCAAGCTGACACGCCCCCCTTCCTGACCAACCTCCAACCGTCGTCCAGTCACGATCACACCGAGTCCAACCTAACTACACCACGCATCGGTGTCTAGCCACCGACCTATCAACTCCTCCTATCGCTTCTTAAGTTATCTCCGCAACCTTTCCTCTTCGACTGCCTGTTCGCCTGTGTTACGCAGTGATCCCTTCTTGTTCTTTCTATACACAGGATGAAAAATGATGTTTTCGTTCACTTTACTTTCTTCCAGATCCTCACTCCACTCAGTACATCGGTAAAGGAGGCAAGAACATTTCAAAACGCTCCGAAGATGATCGACTAAGATCGAAAGCTTAGCAATTTAGTTTGTTTTTTACCAGACACATTCATTTAAAAAAGAGATGAATACTGGACAAGTAATTCACCATAGACAAGATGGAATAAAAAAGATAGTTAGAAGAAAAGAAAGTTGCCAAAGGAAATTAATTAAGGCAAAATGCACAAAGGGTCTTCAACAAAATTTGCATTCAAGAAAGACTGCTACCTAACTACTCTAATATATATATATATATATATATATATATATATATATATATATATATATATATATATATATATATATATATATATACGTATTTTTAGGATAAACCAGCAGGCTAAATTTAGGAAGTTCATTACTATTTTATAACTTCTTGGTACCGACGTTTCGGGTAGGAACCCATTCTCAAGGATATGAGATTATAAATATATACAAACATAAGAATTTTTTAGCAAAATTATCAGATATTTATAAATTAATTATATGGGAAATGGGAAGCAGCAGAGGTGGTAATATTCAAATTATAAAAATGCAGGACTTTTAAATATTAGGGAATGGGAAATATGTTTTTGTTTTTAAAATAAAAACTGAGATTAGTTAGTTTTGGTGTCTTCGTTGTAAAAAAAAAGGGAGATAATAGAAGTTTTTGAAAAATATACGTTGTTTTTTTGGAGGGGAGTGGATTTGGCGTGTGTAATTTGTGGGTGATTATAGTTGTAGTAAAAGTGGAAATGAGCTTGTGTGGGAGTGTAATGTGGGGTTTGTAAATCTAATATAAAGAGATTCCAGTATACATAGTTGGTTTTCGTTGTTTGCTGTGTCTTTAATTGAAAAATTATTTAAGTTTGGTTTATGGTGTGGATGTCTGTTTTCGTAGTGTATTCGGATAGGGGAGAATTCTGGAATAGTGAGCGGGGCTCCAGTTCTGTTGCTGATGCTTAAATGTGCGCAAATACGGGTATGTAGTGTATGCTGTGTCGATCCCCAAACACCGGAATTACATCTCGAGCAGTTGAATTCATATATGATGGAGGATCGAAGCAGCGTTGGTATTTTGTCTTCAATGTTGAAAAGATGTACTTTGCGCGTGTTTTGAAAAATTGGAATCAAATGTGTTTCAGGAAATGAATTTTTAAGAAGGGTGAGAAGTGAATTGAGGGGTCCTATATATGGGAGAGGTACAAAAATCTTCTCTTTAGGGACGTTGTATGAGGGATCTTTCGGGTTAAATATTTTAACTACACAGACGGTAGGCTGAGTGGCTGAGACATCTTGCATTTTTTGGGAGTGAGGGCACGAGGGCCAGTTATACTTGTACAAGCCTACACGATACCTATTGTTAACCGAGTTTATTGTTTACTTATTTTTTGTGCCCAATGACAGATGACATATTCAATGAATTAAAAGTGAAAATGCGCATTATAAATAATTGGAGACTGATGACAAATTTGCCGCTAACTAAAGAAAATAAAGAATTTACTCGAAAATTTAACACTAAGATGTATGATGAAGTTCCATGGTTATGTGGCAATAATTACAATAAAAAATTGTACTGTTGGTCATGTTTTTTATTTTCAAATGAAAAATCTGCGTGGAATTCTGTTGATTGTGGATATGACGATTTAAATCATTTACACACTGCCATTTCTCCTCGTGAAAAGTGTCGTTCTCATATTAACGCATTTGTCGATTTGAAAACATTTGGAAAATCAAAAAGAATTGATTTATCGCTTGACAAACTAAAAATCAACTGCCGTTTCTAAACATAACAATGAAGTCAGTAAGAACAAAGAAATATTGAAACGCTTAATTAGGATTACATGTTTTTTAGGTCACAATGAAGAAGTAAACACTGATAATAGAGGTAACTATATTGAAGTAGCGATTTGTATGGGAACATTTGATGTAAAGCTTGAGAATCATTTAAAAACTGCGAGTGTTTCCAAGGGTACTTCATCGGCTATTCAAAATGACTTAATTCAATCTTTTAATTCACTTTTGTTAAAAAAGAAATTAGAGATGAACTTAATGAGTCCATTTACGTGGCGATTTTATTAGATGAAACATATGATGTCAGCTGTTTTTCACAACTTTCTACTATGATGATATTTGTGAACAATTTATCAGATTTAATGATGTGAGTATTGATAGAAGTAGAGCAGCAATTTTTGACTTTGCTATTTGACAACTACAGGAACTGGACTGTTTGAAAAAAAACTTGTTTTGCTCAATCTTATGACGGTGCTGCTGTTATGGTCAGCAAACTTAATGGAGTTCAAGCTAAGATAAAAGAAGTCATACCAGAGGCAGTTTTTTTTTCACTGCTACGCTCATAAACTTAACCTTGTTTTATCAGAAGATGTTCCTGGAATTTCTGAATGCAATAATTTTTCTCAATATTAGAAAGTTTATCATAATTTTTTAGTAGTTCAACTAAGCGAACAGCGATGCTTAACAAGGTTGTTGGAAAGCGTTTCCCTAAATTAGCTCCTACAAGATGGAACTATTCTTCTAGGATAATTGCAACGGTTTAGGAAAATAAAGATGGTTTAATGGATCTTTTTAAATATATTCTTGAAAATCCAAGAGAGTTTGCTGGCAGCCATAGATACATTTGATTTCAATTTTTTATTAGAAGTATTTTCTGCGATTTTTCCTTTCTCTGGATGTCTATTTGATGTGTTGCAAACAAAATCCATGGATATTGTGTATATATCAATGACCGTTGAAAACACTAACGAAAATTACACAAATGAAAAACGAAAAATTTTCAGATACGTAGATCTTGATAACAGGAAGGTGTGGTTAACTAACCATCAAGCGAAAGAAAACAGAATCTTTCCCCAAAGGACAAGTACAGTCAATTATATGATGACATATTCGATAAAATACTCATTCAAAGGAAAGAACGTTTCAGTTCAATAGAAAATTTAGAATTCATTTAGCTTTTCGATCGCAAAAAGTTTAAGTTTTATGATGTTACCTTTCCAGGAAAAGCTTTGGAATTTTTGCAAAAAAGCTACAGTTCCCTTTTTTGAGTTTCCTCGCCTCCGTTATGAATTGTCTGTCTTATATTCGCACAAATCTCTTGCGAAAAAGAATGTTACCGATCTCCTTAAATTTCTACTTGAAAATGAAATGAACAAATGTCTACTGGAAATATACAAGTTAACAAATTTGATTCTAACTATGCTAATAACAACAACAACAACTAGTGAGCGATTATTTTCTGCTCTTACGAAGTTCCCAAAGTGAAGACAGGCTTTCAAATCTTGCTCTTATTTCACTTGAAAAAATTTTTCTCAAAAAACTTATGGAGTATCGAGAAAAATTTAATAATACAGTAATTAAAGGATTTCGTAAGAAAAGACGAGCAGAATTTCTATATAAGTAGTGTTTCGCCATTATCTTAAGTAAGTTTGAATTTTGTAACGCTTTTCTAATATTTGTAAAAAAATTCTGAACTATTAATAAATTTGTTATGTTTTACCTTTTCTTTGATTACGAAAAATGGCATTGAATAATTTTTTTCAAAAACGTGTCAAAATGTTTATGAAAGCTATTCTAACCTACTCAATTTTATATGTAACAATTATGCAAAGTTTTTGTTATATTTTCTCTGTATTTCATAAAATTGCCCACCGGCCACTGATATATACATATATATATATATATATATATATATATATATATATATATACATTGATATAAATATGATAATGAAACCACTGTATAGGAGCCAAAAGTTTAATTTACGAGACTAGTTTCAGTATGTAGTTTATCATACCCTTTTCAGTCGTATACTGAGAATGCAATTGTTACAAAAGTCTATAAATAGCGTACAGATCAGAAAAAAAACAAAAATAAAAACCTCAAAGAAACACAAAACGAGAAAAAAAGGTCATTAATCAGGGGGTGCGAGTCTAAGATCGTTGACTAAGCTGTTTACGATGAGGTTACCGGAATGGGGGCTGCATTTCAATTGCCTATCTGACAAATTAAAATTGGGAATTTCACCTATTAATATATTTTCTACTATTTTTCTTTTATGGAAATCTTTACAATTATATATGATTTGCAATTATATATGATTTGGTGGCTGAAATTGCCAATATGATTGCAAATACTGAATGTGGTACTGCCTTGTCTGACATCACCTTTATGTTCATAAATTCGTTTTGTTAAGGTTCTTCCGGTCTCTCCTATGTAAAATGAGGGACAGTTTCTAGAGCCACACGGGATTAAATATACTCCTGCTTCATTTGGCTGATCCACGGGCTTGGTCGAAAGGAAAGATTTAAGGGTAGAAAAAGGGTATTTAAATGTGGTTAGGCCTGGAGAAATAACTTTGTTCACTCCTTTGAGGATGAAAGAAAAAGGGAGGGGTAGACACTTCGTATTACTAAATTTGATTTTTATCCTTGGGACGGTAATGAGTAGATTTTGCTTCAGATAAACTTCCATTGGTCACGTAGAGGTGATAATTTTTGTGATATTTCATATAAGATCAACAACATCTAAGCCATCCTTCACCATGGCTCTCAGCTTTCATCTGATTATTTTCTTGTTCATTCTGAATTCAGTTTTCTTATGGGTTATTTTCAAAGGAATTGTTTCCAGCCCTCACTTGTACAAAAATGTATCCGTCAATTCTTTGATAAAATATAGCATCCTCCACAAGAAATTTCCTCTGTCCCCAAGGATGTCCGCTATTGTCTTCTCCCTGATATTGGCCCACTCAACCTACCCTTACGCTCGAAACTTAATAAGCTTTTGAAAAGATTTTACTTACATACCAACTTCAAAATAGTTTTCCTTAACAACTTTCATATTGGACAATTTTTCAGAACTAAAGACAGACTCCCACCTGAAATGAGCTGTTCAGTTGTCTATAAATTCCTGCTGGGCGAATATTCGACTGAGTAGCATTGCCTTACTACCTCCTGAAGAGCGTTGTTATTTTACGCGTGCTAAAGAAAGACTTTTGAGCCTCGCCACCTAAGAACGCGACTGTCCTGGGAGTCATTAGGATCCCAGTTGATCTGCAAAGATTTTCTCACAATCTTTTCGCTGCGAGTGTTGGAATAAAATGATTGCCTAAACACCTCATTGCTCCCGTCCACCGCCCTGCGTGGGAACCTGCTCGGATGACTGCCCTTCATTAATTTCGTCTTAACTATGTCGGCCGCTTGGACTGACATAATTAAGGGCTTGCGTGGAAACTGGTTTGAAGCCTATCCCACAGCAGAAACACAGGTCAGAAATTTTCTCGAATCTGGGGCAAAACTGCGAGTCCCGGACGGAGGAGAAATCCTTATCACCCGGGGGACCCGGCCAGAATCATAGAGGGAAATACTCCCGTCTCTATGTAGTTGGATGCAGTTTTGGCGTACGTACCCGTGAGGGGGTGGCACAAACTTAGCGGCCGTTGATTCGGCCGCTATGCATTAAGTCCACCAAGCTCAACCCACTGAGGTCCCCACTCGAGAACCATCACCCATCATCCCGGCACCATCCGAGCGGGGAAACAACAGGAAATTGGACGGGAGCGCTCTTCTCATATCGCATTCAAGCACAACCCTTGACTCTACCTTCTTTGTCACTTCTGACATCACTTTTTTCACACATAAACAAAAATAATTACACATTTTTTACAGAGGAAGAGGAGAACGCAAGAAAGAAGAAAGAAGACGCCCACGACGATGGAGACCCTCCCTAAGAGGGTCCCCCTACGGACCATCAGCGGAAAAAAGAACCCCGAATAGAAAACGGTGTGCGAATCCTTATTTGCAAATTTAAGGATTGCACTGATCAAATTGATTGACATCCCAAATGGTTTCATCGCTATATGCGGTGAGACCAAAGACATCGACCGGCTCCTATCTGACGAAGGGGCCGAGGTTCTCAAGGAAATGAACCTAGAAGCCAAAACTCCACCAGCGATCTCCGCAAACAGGAGCGTCATCTGCCGAAAGGTGGAGAGTTGGGTTGGTGAGAACTCCCCCGCAGACATCAAAAACGATATTGAGAAAAACCACACATGGGCGAAGATAAGGGAAGTGATCAAATTCCGTGATCACACATACGTCTTCAAGATCACGTTTCAGACCCCCAAAATGGCCCACAAGGCGGCAACGGGGGGACTCCTCATTTTCAACATGAAGATCCCAGGAACCAACATTGAGCACGAAAAATACCATAGTATTCAGATGTGCTTCATATGCTATGCCCTGGAAAAACACACAACCGTGAATTGCCCCCCAAAAAGAACAGTTTGGTGCACCGAATGCGCCACACAGGGTCATCGATATGACGCCTGCAATAGCACTACCAAGAAGTGCATGAACTGTAAGGGACCCTATCGAACGATGGCCCTTAACTGCCCGAAGAGAAAGGAGATTATTAAAAAAATGAAAGAAGAAGAGAAGAAAAAGAAGACCAATACTTACGCAAGCACTGTGAAGAGAAGTGAAAGGATAGCCTCAGCAATGACAACCCCATCACCGATGGTCTTCACAAATGACCTGAGTGCTAAGATACTGATATGTATCACACACGCAAACGTGGCAAATGCGGTAAGACCTGGATGCTACAACCGGGTCTAAAACGCCTTATTAAAAGCGAACAACCTGCCATCCGTCATCGTGCCCAATGACCCAGAATGCTCCAGGGCATTCAAAGACAGTGTAATCAGGAACAGCAGCAACGATGAAAAAGCCACTGGACTGAAAGAGGTTATTGAATCTCCCACATCGGAGGAATCCGAAGAAGAGGATGAGATCAATGACAACGAAGAAGAACAAGAGTCCACATCTTTGGATAGTGACGAGGGCCCATGCACTCGCACTAGAGCGACGAAGAGTCGGTCAAAGACTCCTAGTCCTCCCCCGAAGAAAGAAAAGCCTGGGCACTCCAGACCCGCCCCACAGGCCCAAAAAAGTAAGAAGACGAAGAAGAAACACAGGTAATACATCTCACAATGGAACGGAACTCGCTAAGAATCATGGAAATTTACACCAACGGCTGGAGAGCAAAAAGAACTCTCTACGGAAATTTGTTCGGGAGATTGATGCAGATGTCATCTTGATTTCTGAGCATGGGATTGACACTCGCAGCTCCAAAATGAAGATATGGAACTACGACGTGTTAATCACGAATTACTCTCAAGAGCGGTACGATGGTGCCGCCATCGCGATCAAAAGAGGGATCAAGTATAAACCAATAAGCAACTTGGAAGAATCCTATCTTGCAATAGAGGTCGAACTCGGTATAGGAAAGCTGGTCATCGCCACCGGGTACCAGCCACCGAGACGAGAATATTTACCAATCCATTCTCTCTCTGGCCTATTTGGCAGAAGGCCCCCCACCATATTATTGGGGGACCTTAATGCCAGATGTCGGGAGTCTGGGTACAGGACCTTCAATGGAAATGGAAGGTGCCTGGACACTATGATGGACCGAAACATGGTCCATAGAATAGGCCCGGACTTCCCAACCTATACTTGAGGAAGAAGTGCCACAAAACCAGACATTTGTCTGGCTAATCGTCAGCTGCCGTTCAATTACTACATGGAACCAGTCCAGGTACCATGCATTGATCATATAGGGATCCTACTTACCATCAATAGGAACCCTATACAAGTCCCAGCTCCAGTCAGAAAAGACTACAGGAGAGCCGACTGGGCACGGTACGCTGGCCTCCTCGAGGCCTATCGCCCACCAGATCTGGACGAGGCAATTCTCGAGGAGATAGACGAGGCACTCGACGACCTCAACGAACATCTTATGAATGCAGATAGGGCTTGCATCCCCAAAACCCAGTATAAAACCATATCCTCATACAAGTGGACTGGGTACATGAAAGAACTCTATGGAGAATTGAGAGTCATGTACGAGTTAAACATCAGAAATGCATCAGTTGACTCGCTACAACGAAGTAGAAAGATCAAGGAAGAGCTCAACCAGTTGATCCTCGAACAACAACAGAGACAATGGGACGATGCGATCGAGAGCCTCGATCAAGATGCACCTCCCTAGGACTTTTGGAAGAAAGTCAAAAGTCTCGGAGGATCATCTGGAAAAAAAGAAGAAAATGGAAATCCAAAAAGAAGATGGATCCATTGAAACAGAAGAGAAAAACATCGAAGTAATACTCTGGCGTTATTGGGAAAAAATCTTCAGCATATCGGAAGAAGAAAACGAAGATTTTGATTTAGAGTTCGAAAACAAAATCGTAGACGAGCTTAACACGGAAATACACCGAACGCATCCTCATCACCAGGTGGATAGCCTGCGTGACGGAGACGCCGAGATCACCGAAGAAGAGATCCTTGACGCACTCCGCTCATTCCGACAAAAAGCCCCAGGCCAATCGGGGCTTACGAAGGTAAATTTCGAAAAGGCAGCAGCCAACATCATCGAAGGAATGAGACGTATTTTCAACGCATGTCTGAATACAGGGTACTTTCCAGATGCTTACAAGACGGCAAAGATGATCTTCTTGCCCAAGCACGGAAAGGACCCAACGTTGAGAGAGAGCTACCGCCCAATTTCACTCCTGGAATTTGGCGGGAAACTCTTTGAGAAGATCCTCAACGGGAGACTGTGTCTCACCTGGAAGAAAACTCCCTCTACAACCCATGTCGATTCGGGTTTAGAAAGAAGCGAAGTACGGAAATGGCAATTAATGTCATAACGGAAAAGCTTTCCCAAGCCAAACGGGACAGGAGTTATGTGGATATCGTTTGTCGGGATGTATCAAAAGCGTTTGATAAGGTGTGGCAGCGGGGCATGCAGTATAAGATCTTACGGCTGGGTCTAAGTGAAAACTTGGAAAGAACTCTCTGTGACTATGTCATGGAGAGAGCGGCGTGTATGTCAGTCTAGGGTGCACGGACGGACCAAAGTTTCCGCTCACTGCGGGCCTCCCGGAGGGGGGGGGGTCTGTCCCCCACCCTTTACTCGATATACACCGCGGACGTCTCAGACCCTGTGTACCCCAATTCCCTCAATATTCAATACGGCGATGATTTCAGCCAGATAATCGTATCTCCATGGAGGAATGCGCCGTGGCAAGCTTGTATGACAGCGATGGAAATCGCGAACCTGAACAACTACGAGGCTCAGTGGAAGATAAGAACAAACCAAGAAAAATTCAAGGTGGTCGCCATCGGACGCACCTTAAGGGCAGACGTGCATGTGGTGGATACGCGATACCCCTACACCAACGACTGCAATGTACTCGGTATGAAAATCACCTCTACAGGGTACAAAAAGCACGTCGAAGAAAGGATTTCTCGAGCCACGTACGCTGTCAGAACTCTATACACATTTAGAAATCTACGTGAAAGCAACAAGAAGAAGATCTACAATGCCCTTGTAAAATCTACGTTGCTTTACCCCGCCTCTACCCTCTCATGTGTCTCAAAAACACAAAAGAGGCGACTTCAAGTAGTGCAAAACAAATGCATGTACCTAATCACGGGTACACGCAGGCAAGAAAGAAGACGGCAAGAAGACTTGCACAGAGAGGCGGGGATAACCCCCATTAACAAAGTCATAGAAGAACGGACCCGGAAAATGCAGGATCTGGTTAATCGGAAACTGAGTGATGAAATCACCCAGATGATTAACCGGAACAGAAGAGCTGACTGTCGCCCCAGATTCCCCAGCTCCGCCAACCGAGTGGCTGGCGGAGACGAAGTGCCGTTCTATACATAAAATGATGTAAATAACCTGTACAGAAATGTAACAAACCGAACAAGACAAGAAACCCAAATTACGACAACAACCCACCGATGAAGACACCTTTAATCCAAGACTACGAAAAAAACCCTCGGTTTCGACAAAAAATCACCAACTAGAAGAAACAAAATCACTAAAAAAACACACGCACACAAAAAATACCAATACATTAAGCACGCACTTAAACGTATTAAAAAACATATACAAAGTAAGCAATGCATAACATACACCGAATAAAACTAAAAAAATATTAAGACAAATGGCTTGAACGCCATAAATAATAATTATAATAATTATTTATAATTATTACAAAACAACAGTAACGACAAGGAATACACGCAACCAATAAAATAATAAAAGTGATAAGTCTGATCACCAGACTCTAGGCATCTCTTTGCACCCTACTACATTTCTTTCTCTTTTCTTCACTTGTCTATTTTCTCTATCTAAAGATATTGCTATTGGGCCAATGGGTGACCCCATCGCAACTCCTGCTATCTGTTTGTAAGAATTATTGTTGAAAGCGGATCATTTTCCTTGAATGATTAAGTTCAATTAAGATCTAAAACTATTTTTTTATAAATCCAGCAAATATTATGCATCATGTAAATACTCTTTAAAATTAGTTCTCTTAATTCTTGAACTAGAATTTTGGTGAAAAGGATTTTACGTCAAAACTAGCAAATAAAACAAAAGACAAAGCCAATCTAGTTCTTCCTCCTGAAAACTAAAT